>UESW01004409.1:0-48705 GCA_900491605.1 Calamus simplicifolius
AAGAAGATCCTAAGGGCTTCATTACTATTAGGAGTTTTAAGAAGATGTTCTTCTAATGAATAAACTGCCAAATAACTTTTATTAATAAATCAATTTATGTGCTATTTACATTAGCATAATCATCAAATGATTAGCTTTAGGATACAATTCCCAACAAACTCCCACTTAGCTTAAAGCCACTCATTACAGTATCTAATTCCCATCTTCAATTTAAAGTTGTCAAACTCCTTGATGCCGAGTGCTTTAGTAAATGGATCACCTAGGTTTTCCTTTCCGTCAATCTTCTGAAGATTTATGTTACCTCGTTCTACAATCTCTCGAATGAGATGAAACCAACGTAGTATGTGCTTGGTGCGCTGATGTGCTCGTGGTTCCTTTGCTTGAGCTATGACACCAGTGCTGTCACTGTATGACAGGACTAGTCCATCTATGGAAGGTGCCACTCCAAGCTCAAGATGAACTTTCATAGCCACATAGCTTCTTTCGCAGCATCTGATGCATCGATGTACTCTGCCTCGCACACTGAATCTGCCACTGTATGTTGCTTGAAACTTTTTCAGCAAACAGCTCCACCATTTAGGATAAACACGAAACCCGATACATTTTTGCTATCATCATGATCTGATTGAAAACTGGAATCAGTATATCCAATAAGTTTCAAATCAGACTCTCCATAGACTAACCACTGGTCCTTAGTATTTCTCAAATACTTAAGATTGTCTTAACAACTTGCCAGTGATTTTCTCTGGATCAGATTAGTATCTACTCACTACTCCTACTGAGTATGCTACATCTGGTCTTGTACATGTCATGGTGTACATAATCGATCCCACTGCCGAAGCATATGGAATTCAACTCATACGTTCTCTTTCATTAGGAGTTGTTGAATAATCTTTCTTAGAAAGATGAATTCCATGACCTATCGGAAGATAGCCTTTTCATTGGGAGAGAATCTCATTCTCCCTTAAATATGTCACAAAGTCATTTGAAAGGTATTCGCCATCTCGATCTGATCGAAGGGTCTTAATACATTTTCCTGTTTGTTTTTCTACTTCTTTATGATATAGTTTGAACATTTCAAACGATTCAGATTTATGTCTCATAAGATAGACATAACTGAACCTAGAAAGGTCATTTGTAAAAGTAAAGTAGTAATATCTACCTTTAGCACAAGTGCTCATTGATCCACATAGATCAGTATGTACTAGACCCAATAGCTCTTTGGCTCTTTCACCTTTTTCAGTAAAAGATGACTTGGTCATTTTACCAAGAAGACAAGATTCATAGGTAGTTAATGATTCATAATCATCAACTCGAAGGATGCCCTCCTAGGTTAACCTGTTCAATTTGTTCTTGTTGATATGACCCAGCCGATGGTGCCAAAGATAAATATCTGTGACATCTTTATTCTAGGGCGCTTACTTGATTTGTACACTACATTCATAGGCTGTGATAATATATAATGCCATTAGATAAATGCCCAGTCATTACAGTGACTCCATTCATAATGATATTCAAAGTAACATCCTTTATTGAAATTTCATAATGACTTTTAGCCAGAAGGCCTACAAAAATTATGTTCAACAAGAACATTGGGCAAAAATGACAATAATTTAGTATAATGACATTTCTATTGAAAACTATTTCAAGAACTCCTAATGCCAGAACTGGAACTAATCTTCCATCACTGATATTAAGGAATCTTTCATTGTCTTCAAATCTTCTAGTGACCTGTAGTCCCTGCAATGAATTACAAATATTAAAAGGACTCCTGGTATCTAATACCCAGGTTTGATTATCATATAGAAAAATTATAAGGTGTTATCATATAAATACCTTGTTGAGCAACATCTTGCCCCTTTTTCTTCTTTGGCCTGTTTGGATCAAGTGTGGCAATGTAAAGAGGACAGTTCCTCTTCCAGTGCCCTTGCATTTTGCGATGAAAGCATTCAGCTTGACTTTTATCAACTTTCTTCTTATGCATCTGACCCCTTATAGATGTCCTAGCATATTGCACCTTTTTCTTATTCTTTTTCTTCTTCTCTTTCCCAAAAGGTTGACGCCCCACCTTAGATCCTTCAATCACATTAATCAAACCCTTAGAGAGCTGGTTGTCCTTCTCAAAGTTCTGTAACAATCCCAACAAACCGTAGTAGTTGACTGCAGGCTTTGTCATTCGAAAATGAGTATGGAAATGTTGAAAGGATGGAGGCAAGGAATTCAGGATCGCATCTTTTCCCAACTCCTCATGTAGGGAAAAGCCGAGCTTGCTTAGGAGTTCTATCTTCTCGATCATGTACAATATATGATCAGTGACATGAGATCCATCCCTCATTCGAGCATTAAAAATAGCACAACTAGTCTTGTGCCTTTCAACGTCGTCGGGTGTGCCGAAAGATTCATTCAATGCTTCAATGATTTCTTCTAGCTGAGCATTCTCGAATCGGCGACCGAATTCTTCGTTCATTGCTGCTAGCATGATGCAATGCACCCTAGTTCTATCACTGAGCCACTTCACAACTAGTCTTGTGCCTTTCAACGTCATCGGGTGTGCCGAAAGATTCATTCAATGCTTCAATGATTTCTTCTAGCTAAGCATTCTCGAATCGGCGACTGAATTCTTCGTTCATTGCTGCTAGCATGATGCAATGCACCCTAGTTCTATCACTGAGCCACTTCTGATAAGTGTCTCTCTTAGAACTTTGGGTGTTTGCATTAAGTATCTCAGGTGCAGGATTATTCATAATATATAGAATCCTCTCATGCTCAAGGACGATCTTAAGTTTTTTAAACCAGCTATTGAAATTAAAACCATTCAACTTGTCACTATCCAATAGGGACCTTAATGATAAATTAGTGATCATTTTCTGCATAAGGAAAAACTAAAGTTTAGTAGCATATAAATTGATTCAATCTAAAGACTTGGACTTTAGTCTAAAGATTCTCCAACTATTTTGTTCAAATTGGTACCTCTACACCCCAATTCGAAGATTTATTCTTAATTTTTTAGTGGGCACTAAGATCTACATAGACTACATACAAGCCCAAGTGAAGCTTGGCCAACCCAACTGTTTTCCAAATAATTCTTAGTGTTTAGTTATGCCCCATGTTCCTCTTCAGCAGGCATGGAGTGCCTCCACTGAAAGTTCTGGTTAGATCCAACCATTAAATGATATAATCAGTGTAACCTATCAATAGATAACCAAGCCCAAGTGAAGCTCGGCCCACCTGACTGTCTATTTAATAGTTACTCTGACTTATCATATAATGAATGATAATTCTGATGGTTGACAAGCACAAGGCATGGAGTGCCTCCAATGATTATCAAGACATCGGACTCATTATACCCATCTTAATGGGAGGCTATGATCTAGTTATCATATAACTATTTCATTTTAAGGACCTAATAATTTTAGAGGATTTAATAATCTGAAGATAAATTGACTAATCAAGTTCTCCCACTAAATCTATAAAATTGGTAGAATGAAACAAGATTAAGTCAGGTTAAGTGGCACCTAAATCAGTCAGACTGATTTTCTTACAGGCATGGGCCAACCCGAATCAGGTAAATGATCTGAATCATAAATGGTTCACCATATTGACCAGGTAAGTAAGATCGATGGGAGGGATATGCCATTAACTCGTTAAAGACGCATCAATACGAGTAGCTCCCAATTAAAAACCATTCGATCATTGATCCTAGAGCAACTTGCCAACTCACCTTGACATCATATGGTTAACCAATTTTGATTTGACCATCTAAGAGATTCATGCTCAACCACGGAGCCTAATCTACTTCCATTTGGTTTAATCAAAGACATGGACATGATCAACTACAACTATTGTTTGATGTAGAGCATCCTTAACCTGATCTAATTAATTTAGATTTGATCAAATACTCTTATAGTCCAGTTGATTTAAACCTTAGGGTCTAACCCTTTATGGACCTGATTTAGCTAACCCATAAGGTTAAATATATTTCATGTCATATGAATCATGCATCAGTTGCATTATTTAACTATTCATAATTTCTATATTTAGATCATATCTAAAAAGATTATGAATAAATATTTGACATTCAAATAAAACTCTCATAAATATTTGTATGTTTCATAACATAGACAACAAGCCATATATCTCATATCTATGTTTTTATACTAAACATGCAAATATCATGCTTTTATACAACATCAATATGTATCAATTATAAAACATCTTTTGAGAGTGTGTGTAATCTATGTTTTGATGCAAAAGATCAATTTAAATTATCTTTTGACTAAACATCAAGAACCATAACGTCACGGCAATATGTCACAGAATACCTCATTAAATGGGTAATTTGGATTTTTAATCCATAATAGCCTGGTGATCCATTTTAGCTTTAATTACAAAATTAATAGGAGCATTAATTTACATGCAATAAATTAGATCAAGATGAAACCATGCTCTGATACCAATTGTTAGGAAAACAATCTCCGAGGCATGCGTATTTTAATGATTTGATAACAATTATCAATGCGGAAACTTAAAGATTACATATTAATCTATCAAACATGAATCAAGATCATATCTTTGCCTTATATATAGGATCATTTGATCTAAATTATGCATATAAATTAAATAATCAAGATCATATCTTGATCTTCAAGATGAGAAGTCATACTACTTATCTTGAAGCCTGCCTTAAGATCTAGGGATCAAATCACTTACCTTAAGAAAATAGGATAAATCCTTTGTGCTATGTAGCCGTTCAATTGTCTAGCCTCTAGTATCATCCATGCGAAGTCCCCGAATGATCGGATTCCCAAGAGTGCTAGCTCATGAAAAATAACTTTACTGATCTTGAATCCTTCCACTTGAATCTTTCTCCAAGATCCACCAAACTTTTGCTAACACCAGAATCACACCAGGAATTTGTGTTCTAACTCTTTAGAATTTCAATCCATGACATATCGTGTGTTGTGTTGTGTTATCTGGTGAAGAATGTCCTCTAATTTATAGGCTCAATGTAGCCTTTAGCCCATTGAATTTTAACACTTAGAATTCTGTCATTCGGTGAAAACCAAAGAGATGCAGCATTTGGTTAATTCCGACGTTCGGTGAAAACCAAAGAGATGCAACATTTGGTTAATTTCGACGTTCGGTGAAAACCAAAGAGATGTAAATTCTAACACTTAGAATTCCATCGTTGGTTAATTCAAAGAGGTACATTAATTCTATATGAATTTTAACACTTAGAATTCCAATGGAAACAGTTTGAAGATTAAATTAATATATTAAATTCTACATGAGAATTTAATCAAGTTATCTCATCATGTGAGATCCTTATGCGAGGGGTTTAGGTTCGGGTTTTGGTTTAAGCTGATTTGAATTTATTGGACTGAACCTACATAGATCATGGTTCTAGCCCAAATCAAATTTGTCTAGTCCTGAATCTATTTAAATCCAAATCAAGTCTAATTTCAAATCAATATTTGAAATTGATTAGTCCTTCTAATAGACTTAAACCAAATTGAATCTAATTCACTTGTACTTAACCCAATTGAGATAATTCAATCAATCAAATTGATTAATTAAATCATATACGATTCTCAATCATTGATCAGCAAATAGATCATCCTAAGAAACTTCTATGCGTGTGACTCTCTAGGTTCGAACCTAAGCCGATAGCATAGAAACAACTTTCTATACTAATCGATGTGCCCATCTAGCAATGGAACCCGACGTCCGGATAGGTCGAAGAGTTGCCGAGCAAACTCCAAGAACCCTAAGAAATAGTTACCGTATAATTCATCCTTTTGACCACAAATGCTAAGGATGACTTAAGAGCCTATCAACTCTAAATAGCAAATCCATAAAGTGATTTCAACTTTAGTGATCATGTGACCTTCACATGAAGTGTCTTGACCAAGGTCTTACTAAATTGAAACACAAGCATTTCTCCTTTTAACGGGATAAGTCAAATTCCATCTTGATCAACAACTGACTACCACAAGTACTTGACTGCACCCAGTAACCTTTCGTAGCTGGATTAGAAATCCAGGTGGTCGGCACCTAAGTACAATGAGTTGCTTGCAAGTCACAGTTGTGATTCTCAGGTCTTAAGGATACTTATATCCATATCTTCTCGGATTAACTCTTGACAGCAAAGTATCCAGAAATGAGTCACGTGCGGTGAAATGTACTCCTACACTCTCACATGTATGTCATACCAGTGTCTCTACACTCCTTGGTTAAGAGGACAACCAACAAATATGATATACAACGTCCTATAATTGATGTACTATGACCCTGTCATAGTATATCATTTGGTCGCGAACTCTTTTGAGGATCTTCAAAGATAAATCCTTCTTTATTGTAAAAGAAGATCCTAAGGGCTTCATTACTATTAGGAGTTTTAAGAAGATGTTCTTGTAATGAATAAATTACCAAATAACTTTTATTAATATATTAATTTATATGCTATTTACATTAGCACAATCATCAAATGATTAGCTTTAGGATACAATTCCCAACAAACTCCCACTTAGCCTAAAGCCACTCATTACAATATCTAATACCCATCTTCAATTTAAAGTCGTCAAACTCCTTGATGCTGAGTGCTTTAGTAAATGGATCACCTAGGTTTTCCTTTCCGTCAATCTTCTGAAGATTTATGTTACCTCGTTCTATAATCTCTCGAATGAGATGAAACCGACGCAGTATGTGCTTGGTGCGTTGATGTGCTCGTGGTTCCTTTGCTTGAGCTATTGCAGTGCTGTCACTGTACAACAGGACTGGTCCATCTATGGAAGGTGCCACTCCAAGCTCGAAGATGAACTTTCGTAGCTACACAGCTTCTTTCGCAGCATCTGATGCAGCGATGTACTCTGCCTCGCACACTAAATTTGCCACTGTATGTTGCTTAAAACTTTTTCAGCAAACAGCTCCACCATTTAGGATAAACATGAAACCCGACACACTTTTGCTATCATCATGATCTGATTGAAAACTGGAATCAGTATATCCAATAAGTTTGAAATCAGACTCTCCATACACTAACCACTGGTCCTTAGTATTTCTCAAATACTTAAGGATTGTCTTAACAACTTGCCAGTATTTTTCTTCTGGATCAGATTGGTATCTACTTACTACTCCTAGTGAGTATGCTATATCTGGTCTTGTACATGTCATGGTGTACATAATCGATCCCACTGCCAAAGCATATGAAATTCGACTCATACATTCTCTTTCATTAGGAGTTGTCGAACAATCCTTCTTAGAAAGATAAATTCCATGACCTATTGGAAGATAGCCTTTCTTGAAATTCTTCCTCCTTATTATATATCAATTTATATACTATTTACATTAGCACAATTATCAAATGATTGGCTTTAGAATACAATTCCCAACACCCATAACCCACCTGCAAAAGAAAATCTAGTTGAAAACAAAGAGAAAAGGAGGGGGAAAACCAAAGAAAAAAAATGAAAGAGGGGAGAGAGAGAGAGAGAGAAAGAAGAACAAAGAAGAGAAGAAAAAAAGAAAGAGAGAGAAAAAAGGGGAAGAGAATGTTGGAAAAAAAGAAAAAGAAAAAAAGGAAATAGTGGGAGAAAAGTTCCTTCTTATTTTCAAAGAGATTTGTTACCGAGATCTATAAAATATAACAAAAAAAAGCTTGTCGACAATAATGAAAAAAATGTATGAAAAGTGATATAAAAAGTTTAACAAAAATAATAAAAGCATTTGTATTTGAGCTAAGAGAATCTAATAAGTAGCTAATTGATACTTTGGCTGATTTGAAAAGGATGATTATGGGTATGAGAAATTTTTTTTGTGAATCTTCAATTAGCAACCACCAAATCCAACAATAAGGATTTGATCACTATATAAAAATGAAAGAATAATCCAATCCTGAACCTCATGCTATGAAGTTTCTTGCTTTGATGGAGAACCCGTCAAGTTGTGCCAAACCTTTATGGTGATGAGTATCAATACCAATTTGAACAATTCATTAAAAATACTGTAGGGTTAACTGAAGAATTTTCTGTAAGATACTTTGTTGATGGACTTAAAGAAAAAATCAAGTATGCAGTTCGTATGTTCCAACCAACCAATATGACTAAAGCTATTGGGTTCGCTGGGCTTAAGGAAGAGCAATTGCTTGCTTTATGCAAGCAAAAAGATAGCTATTTTAATATAGAGAAGCAAGTTAACTCTAAACCGAGATCTAAAATGATGCACATAATTTTTGGTATTGGTCTGGAACCTCATACAACAATTGTTCCATCTTCTAATGGTATGGACCATATGGGATTTAAACCACCTAGTGAATGGGACAACTACTATAATATTCTTGCACTAGATGGCCAAAATCTCAATTATTCAAGCCTGCAAACTAAAGAAAATGATGACGCATTTAAAGAAAATCAATAGTGCTTCAACAGCATGTACAAAACTTCTAATTCTTTTCTTCGTACAAAATTTGCTACTCTACAAGCATCTATTAATGCAGCAACTTTTTCTCAAATAGCTATCTTAGGGAGTTCGACATCAGCATCTAAGCCTCATCAATCCTCACAAATTACAATAAAGCTATTAGAAGCACGACAAGTTAATATGCTACAAAACAATTATCTGTTATTGCAAGATTCTCGAATGTATGATGGTGCTGGTACTATAAAATTGGATGATACTTCTTGTTTATAATATAAGCAACAGATTGGTTTACTTTTGATCCTAGTCCGCAAAAGCTACTGCATCATCTAATGGTGACCTCACAAACTTTATATTTGTTGTTCATGGTTGGACCTCAATGGATACATATAGAACAAGGTTCTATTTTAATAGGGTTACAAATAAGGATAATGAAAGAGGCCCCGTATGAGTACTTTGACAAGTAATAGAAGAAGTTTCTTTGATTTTCAACCTTGAGAACAAGGTTGATTTTAAGGGAAGTGGGATTCCCTAATTTTAAAGATCTTTTTAAATCTATAAGATTCCTTTGATTTGAAGAATCTAGTTATTATGAAAAACTTTTGACCTTAGACAATGATTTATTTTCTCAATTATGCATTAGTTCCATTAGAAGGTTTATTTATATAATTGTATTTACTTTTTCTTAAATAATTAACATTTCAACCCTATAAATATGTAAATAATATTATTGGTTCCTTTTGTTTGGAGGCTCAACCTTTTTGAAGTGAAGTTAACCCCTCTTAAAGCGGTCATCTGAAGGCATGATACCCTCGAAGTAATCATAATTATCCCAAATTTTTTATTCTATCTATTAGTGTGATCGGGTTCGCAATAGGATGTTGCTTGATGAGGATGTAAAACCCCCACCTTTTGGGTCACCCAACAAGGACCGTGACCCACTTGTCTTCCTAAATGGAGGCGCTATGCCTCAAGAGCGATGGAGGTTTGGAATTGAGCGATAATGCTTGGGTGGGGCTTGGCTACAAAGCTAACTCTTTCTTTCTGTCTCACACTCTCTTCCACAACTCCAAATATTCTCTCATTCTCTATAAATCAAAGCAAGTTCACCTTTCTCTATAATAGTTCTATTAGCTTTCAACATTGATTTAAATTTGAAAGATAGGGATTGTTTGCTATTACCAAATCACATTCATGTCACTTTAGGAGACACTATGCAAACATGATATGAATGCTTTGAATAAATTATTTTAGGTTATTATGAGGTTTTAAATATTAGTTAATGCAACAGATAATGGATATCGCCCGTTTTATCACTATTTAATAATGGTAAAAATCAAAATAATAGCCACAATCAAACACTATAAAATCATCATTATTTAATAATATGATCATTTATTTGGATTAAAGAATAATTGACCTTACATATTGCACCATTTTGTGAGATTGGAAAGTTAGCATGCGGTTGTTCCTTCATGCCAACTATTCTCATCCATTAGCCAGTAGTATAAAAGGTGAAGAATTTTCGAACGAACATTAATCAAAATATTGAATCAGCCTTGAAAATTTTAGATTAGGAAGTATGCTATCAATTATTAGCATTTTGAAAAATTATAAATAAGGAAACTATGAAATTTTAATCATATATTTTAGTAGAAAATTAATTATAATTGAGTTTTTTAAATTATTAGCGATTAGATCCAGAAAAGAAATTCCAAACAAGAGAATATATTGCTATACTTTAGTTCTAAATAAATAAAATTTGGCCAAAGTTGTACCATTGAGGTATGGATGCAATCTTTTATGCCAGTTAAGGTGTTTATGTTTTATTTGTAAACTTAAGATATGTTTCTAAAATCATCTTGCCATATTTGGAGTTTTTAGATTTTGAATGGAATGAATTACTGGTTTTGGAGGAACATTTATGCATTCAATTTTGTCAAGGACTTTTTCCCCTTTTTCCTTCCCTAAGCAATAGAATTTCATTCTATGTATTATTTTATATATTATATTTCAGCAAATCACTTTTCCATGTATCAATATTAGATGATTTATTTATCTATTGATCTTATCAAATCATGTCATTGCCCATCTTAAAGGCAATTGGGTTTAGTAAGTATCCACTGTCTCTCTTCCTTCTTCACTTAATTTCTTTTACACCTATTATATTTCTTTTCTTTTCTTCCTTTATTCTTTCCTTTTTTTTTCTTTTTAATTATTTGCTTTTTCCTATTATTTGTTTTTTTTCTTTCCTTTTTTTTTCTTTTCCTTCTCATATCCTTCCTTTGTTATCATATCTTTTTTCTTTCCACATAAATAAGTTTTGGAGCCCTATACTTATCGTAATCCTTTTTTTTTCATTTTTAGGTATCCTTAAGCCTATAAAAAAAAGGTTCTTTCTTGTTCTCTAAAGACCATTATAATTTTCATTAAAAAATGAGGCCCTCTATATCTCTCTCTGTCTTTGCTTCTCTTCTTCTCTCAAAGATCCTCCCTTATTGCAGCTGCTCCTCTCGAAGATCTTTGCAATTCTCTTAAAGCTATTCTCAAGATGGATCCCAATAGTGGTTCTGCTAACTTCGCAGGGTTGGGCGTCATTGCTATAGAAGTACTGATTAGCAAGCCACAGACATCAAGTCCAAACTTGAAGACGAGAATGAGGAGGTGCAGGTGTGCCTTCCGATCTACTCAAAAATAATAAAATTTCTGTCATCGACGAGAAATTATATGGCATTAAAGGAATACGGAAGTGCCATACCTGAAATCAACGAATACAGAGACACAGCAAGGTTGTGCAATGAACCGTCAATTAAGAATGCCAACTATGATTTCTTGAAAGCGTCTAACCTTGCCTTAGCCATTGCTCATTATTTGGGAAAGATTTGAAATCGCATAACTTGACTCGTTTAATGCATTTAACTTGTTTCAATGCATTGCTAGTTGGGTCAAGTTACTTGTTGAACAATTAAAACGGTAAGATTTTGGTCTAGAATTTTGACCCATTTAATAAATATGTTGGGTCTGGTTTGATAGAAATTTGGCCTACCTTGTACTCAGCCTAACTTGATTGCAATCCCTATCGGTGTAGGTCTTCTTAGAATTTATTTTGTTACATGCTTTGTAATGTATTAATGTCTGGCATTTGGACAAGCTCAATAAAATGAATGATATAGCTACATTGTTATAATAATTTATACTTCATCGATTGTTCTTTGAAATCGAGTTTCATAATTAGAACACATAAGTTCCTTTGCCATTTCTTAGGCATGATTTCAATTAACTTTAACCAAATCAAAATTTGATTATAGTAATTAGATAATTTTTTATATTCTAATCAAAATGTAATGCTCCTAAAAGCAATCAGGCATATGTGATTTCGTGCATGGGTTCCTTAATTTAGTTTTGGAAAATACAGTTTTAACTCTTGAGCTTTGGCTTATTAGTTATAGAAATTTGAATGATAATATTTAATTTTTGATAATTTAAGATTATCATAAATTATGATAATTTAATTTTTTTAAAAAATAAAATTATTAAAATATGATAATCTCATATTATGTTTTTTATTTTATATATAATTTTATTTAATTTTATTATATTTAATATACACTTATCTAATATTATATTTTTATTTAATATTAAATATATTAGCAACGCTTGGCACGAGAATTCTCCTTTTTAACTCCAATCTCGTTCGAACTCCCGTTCGATAAACCACGCCTTTGCCCGACTCACCATCATCCTTACCGTCCTTCTGCTTCCCGTCTCCCTGCACCTAACCCTCTGGTCCTGTTTCTTTCCAGCCACGAGAGGGGCCCGATTAGACTGCTTCAACTTCCTTATCTCCTCAGCACGAGCCTCGGCCTCCTTCTGGAGCTGCCGGAATATGTCATCAAATTCATTATACGCCGGTGGGCGCTTGGGATCGTAAATCTGCGAGAACTCCTTGCGGACGGCAGCGAGGAGATCGTCGACGTAGAGGAGGTGGAGAATCCGCTGGTAGACGGCGACGAAGACAAGACCGAGGTCGTTGTAGAAGGCCCACTAGAGCGTGTAGGCGGCGCCACCCGTGGGCGCGTCGTAGCTGAAGGAGGTCTCGGCGGAGCGCTCCTCGAGGAGGCATGAGCGGATAAGGGTGTCGATTGGGGAGCCCTTAAGGGCGTTGCCCCACGACCATAGGATCAGCCCGCCCCGGGTGAAGATCAGCAGCTGCTCCAACATCTATCCTCCTCGAATTCCCTGAAAAGTCGATCAGCTCCAGGATCCAAGGTCCAAATATTGGAAAACTCTGATATAAATCGGGGTGAGAGAGATAAAGAGAGAGAAGCGATCGGGATAGATTGGAACCCCTTGAGATCAGCGATCGACAGAAACGATTCATACCTAGATTGCGTTCGGCCTTGGAGAAACCCTAGAATAAATAAACAAATAAATAAATAAATAAAAGCTAGAAAAGAGAGAGAGAGAGAGAGAGAGAGAGAGAGAGAGAGACGGTTTCGTCGTTTTTGGGTGGAGGTGGGGATATATATCGGAGTGGGGGCCGGGGAAAGAGACCTGAGCCGTTCGCAGGGGTCGAAGCGCTGCCGCGAGGAGGCGGGCGCGGGCCGGGTCAGGGCCCGGTCGGCTGAGACCGTTGATTTCGACCGGGCAGATCTGACTAACTGGTACCCGGAAGCTCATGACCGCCCAAGCCCGAAACCCAGCCACCGTCCGGCCCACTTTATACCCGAGCGAGCGGAGAGCCAAGTATAAGTTGCTATGAAGAGAGATCAATTTATTTATTCATTAGTTTAAAATTTAAGAAAGACGAGAGCTAAAATCTTTTGTTCGGATGGTACACGAAGCAGAAGAGGAAAGAATTGGGGTGAAGTATTTTTTATGAAACCTCTCATGTTTTTTTTTAATCCCTTAGAAAAAATGAAGAGGCTTTGAAATTATAAAATCTTCTCTTTCTTCTTTCTTTTTTTATGCCCAAGCTCTTTATATTTTTTCCCCTTCTTATCTCTTGTATCTAAATTTCTCCTTTTTAATTTTCTTTCTTTTTCTTTTTTTTTCTTTTCCGTTATAATATCCTAAAATAGCTACACATCAAATTTAAAAAAAAATTGAAGAGCTTATAATTGAGTTTATTTATTATCATTAACTTGTACTAAAGTTTTTAAAGCCACATAAACTTGATCTTAGGCTAAAAAGGTTTCAAACAATACAAATGATAGGTGATTGATTTTACTTAGGTTTCTTATATAAAAGCATACTTATTTTATTTTTAAGTGAAAAATTATATTGATATTTATATTAAATATATTTTATCTCTACACGTATTAATCAAGGAAAGAAACTCTTCCTCCACTAAAAGAATTATTAAAATTTTAGATAAAATTAGAGAAAATAGGAAAGGCCCCAAGCTCGTGAAAACTATTTTCATCTTTAAAGGATAAGAAACTCAAAAAATTAGTATCAAGTCCTCTAATTTCACTCTTAGAATCCACTACCTTCCTATCTTCTAATTAATTTACTAAAGAATACATATAATATAATTTAATACAAATAAAAATAAAAATAAAAATAATATAAAAATTAAAGATTATGAAACTATTAAAAGTGATCATTTTAAATATTTAGGATTAATTTTTATAAAAAAAGATTGAGGATGATGTTGTTCATAAGATTAAAGTAGATTGGATGAAATGAGAAGTGCAATTGGAATTTATATAATTATAAAATATCTAGTAAGTTGAAAAGAAAGTTTATAGGATAGCCATGAGATTAGCTATATTTTATGGCATAAAGTATTAGATAGTTAAAAAATATACATGCAAAAAATGAATGTAGCATAAACAAGAATTTTAAGATGGATATGTGTAATTAATAAAATGGAGGAAGCAGATTCATGTAGCCAAACCCATGTAGTTGGAAAGGCTTAGATGAGTTGAGTTGAGTTGATGTGTGGTAATTAAGAAAAGGTAAAATAAGAAATGAATCATTCATACAAAAATAGAAGTAGCTTCGATTGACAATAAATTAAGGAAAGAATGACTTACATGATTTGGATATATACATAGACTTATAAATGCATCTATGCAAAGAAGTGACTTAATAAATATAGAAAAAAAATATCTTATTAAAAAAATTAGAATAAAGCAAAATAAGAAAAATGATTCATTTAACTGATCTCAATTAGTTTGGGATTAGGATTTTGTTGTTGTTATTTGTTATGGACCATTTTTAGATGAACATAAAGAGAAACTCTTTCCATCTAGAAATTTACCAAAATTCTAAGGAAAATCAAGGAAAAAAGGGAAGGAATCCAATTTGAATAGTTATTTTTCTATTTCTACCCATCTAATTATTGTCCCTACTTTGACTCTTAGAGTGGATTGGATTCATCTTTCACAAATTTCCTCTTTAATTGAGATTATTTTTAAATTATCAACCTTATTTTTTTAATTATTGATTAATCCAATTCATTTATTATGCTTCTCTCTCCCAAACACCCTGTTGAATTTCTAAGTTATTTTCCTATCTTGGCTCTTAAAATCTTCCATCATTTTATCTCTAATTAATTGGGCCACTCTTTTGATTTATCTTTCCATGGATTTTTTCTTTATTCTCTATTATTTTCTAAATGATCATCCTTGGTTTTCAATTATTATTCAATCAAGTCTATCTTCTTTGCTTCTCTCTCATAATAAGTTTGCTAAGTCTTTTACCTTACACATAGCTAAGATAAAATTTTTCAAATTTTAGTACTTTAAAAACTCATCTAATCCTCAACTAGATTCCATTAGCAATGCCTCCTTTTAGCATCTTTATAACCCACATCCATTTCAAAACTATCATCACTTCAAAGGACAAGAAGTCCAAAGAATTGGTATCAAATCATATAAGTTATATCAAATTATATAAGTTAAATGGCTTAACTTAATTAATTTTTTTTCATTTATTATGACAACTTAAGCAGTCATATACCAAATATTTATGTATAGATGCTAAATTTTGTTCACCAAAATAGTCCAATTAATTATTTAATATATTTTACCTATAATTTAAATTATACCAATTTTAAATATAATTTTTTACCTAATTATTTAATTAATTAAATTTATAATTTTACTATTTTTCTATGTATCACATGAAAATTATACTTTTTTATATAAAAAATATCACATAGAGAAGTAAATAAATCGAGCATAGTTTTTAAAATAATGCTATTGAGCTGCCGTTATGTGCACTAAATAATTCTTTTGTCACGTAAGAACCAATACAATTCACAGGATGTTGCCAATTGATTATGGATTTCAGCTTATAATAGGCATCTCAACACGTAAAGGTTAGCCATACTTATTAAAAAATCAGCAACTTAATTAATTACCTTTTCTAAGTATAGAGGGATAAATGATGTTTCTTGGGGTTGACATAACCATCCTTAAGATCCTTAACAAGGATGAATGCATTTGAACTTGCTACAACTCAACTCAACTTAACTCATCTAAGTCTTTTCCCAACTACATGGGGTCGGCTACATGAATCCGCTTCCTCCACTCTGCTCTATTCAGGATCAAGTCGATATTTAAATTACATATGCTAATCTAGGTCTACCTCTACCTCTATTTTTACTATGAATTATTAAAAAATCACTCTTTCTAACTGAAACATCTAAAGGTCTACATTATATATATCCAAACTACTGTAATCATCCTTCACAATGCTAAATCATCCTTCACAATGCAAAGTTGAAAAACTTTGAACTCGCTAGTTAACCAAAAAATAATTGTTGCTAAATCATCCTTGACAATGCGAAGTTGAAAAACTTTGAATAGCTTTCTTTATATCCCATCAAGTAGCTAGTAATACGCAATTAAAGCAAAAGAAACGTGAATAGAAATTGATTCAATTAACAATATCTTCCAAATTAATTCTTAATTAAAAATCCTGCACCAGTATTATGTGTTTTTATTGAATAATTGAAATTAATTTTTAATACTCTTGAATATGAATGTTGCTGTGAAATAAAAAGTATTTGATAAGGGTGTAAAACCCCAAACTTTTTTGGGTCACCCAATAAGGACCGTGACCCACTTGTCTTCCAAAATAGAAGCACCATGCCTCAAGAGCCATGGAGGTTTGGATTTGAGCGATAATGCTTGGATGTGACTTGGCTACAAAGCCAGCTCTCTCTTTCTTTCTGTCTCACACTCCCTCTCCCACCACTCCAAATATTCTCTCATTCTCTATAAATTGAAGCAACTTCATCTTTCCCTTTCGCTAAAGACTTCATTTGATTATGATGATTGCTGCCCTAGCTACATGGATACACCTTTGATTCAACGGTTAGTTTTCTCTTCCTTTCTTCCTCTCTTTCTCCTTATCTTTGAGCTATTAAGTTTCGGATCATTAATTTGGTATTATTTGCATGTAAATTTTATCTACAAGAGCCCTTCCTTTTTAACTTTAGCCTATTAAAAAAAAGAAAAAAAAGGGAATAAGTTGTGCATTATGTGCCCAATGCCTTATTAATTCAAAGTTTTATATTCTTCCACAAGAAAATGCTATGGAGCTACACCATTTTAAATTCTACTCACCAACACTATTTAGTCCTCATTTATGAGGGTTATGAAACAACCTTGGAGGACCTGTTTCATATTTGTGATCTAGAAATAGGAAAGATATTGTGCATGACTATCTTTTTACTGAAATCCAAAGTCCATTTGACCTAGCTGTCCTTGGAGACTAGTTCTCAGGGCCATGCTAGCCCCTACCTCTTGGGTTTTCTCTATCTTTTTCTCAACATAACTTTGTAACCCAGTTAGTCAACATCCATGCGAATACCTAATTGGCACAACATGATATGATATAAAATATACGATACCAACAATTGTTACACTATTGATGCTGGCATAGAAAACAAAATGTGTATCAAGGGACAATATGGGTGGTTGTTGCACCTCACTGTTATAGTAATGGTACAACTGATACACACAGGATCTTGAACATTTTATTGTATCAATTTAACCATATGTATGTGTGGATGTATTGGCATGTAAATGCATACATAATTACATGCATATTACCTAAAAGACATACATACATATATACATATAAGTTTGTATATATATATACATATAGGTATCTGTACAAAGGCATTGCAAGCAATTCCTTCATCCTAAATATTGCATGCAAAGGCCACAATACTAGCAATGCCATAAAATACTACGTATTGAGTAGCAGCAGGAACCAAGAAGGCATCATCTACAAGGCCTTGAACAAGTGGAATCTATAGAAACAAATATAAGCAGTAGAGTAGCAGCAGAAGGTAATATAATCTAGCAAAGGAAAAAACTACATGATAGCACATCATAAGAATAGTTGCATAATAAAACTCTAAAACCAACTATATTAAATAATAATTATCTTAATGAATGTGTTTAAAGATGCCAATAGAATCCAACAAATCCAAAGTAATTTACAAATATGTTTTTTATCCAAAAATTCTAACCTACATCACATCAAAGAGAAACCACATGTACTTTAAAGTTCATAACAAAAATATAGAAAAATGATCAAGCTTGAAGTTCATTTCGATCGGTGCCTAGACAGGTGCCACTTGCAACATAAATAGAAAATAAATATTTAAATATGATTAGATAAACTTGTAGGCAAAAATAAGAAAAAAATATAAAGTATTGTGGAAATAAATGTATTACCAATGTCAAAGGTCATGCAATGTAAGCTCCAATAGTATCTTAAATTTTTCTATATTGTTCATCAAACCTTATCCACTTTCACTGTCTTAATATATATCTCATAAAATTGGGACCCAGGTGCATTCTTTCTCATAGTTTTACTTGGATCCTTGCCTACAAGAGTTCTTAGTGCCATATCAATATGAGGCATTTTGGCACTCTTTATCATAACTCTATTTTCTTCCTTATATATATATATATATATATATATAGTTTAAAGGATAGCTGGGATAATCAATTATAAAGATAATTATCATATGCATTAGAACTTAATTACCTTAAGATGTCTTACATAATTTTATATTTTTTGTTATATTTTCCTATAATTTATGAAATATATTATGATAAGTTTTTTGTTAATAGGTGCAGTTCATCTCAATCAGCTGGTGATAGTTGCAAGAAATATGAGAATTGCCTCTCCATCTTCTACAAGTAGAGCTTCTACTATCTTTACAACATAAGTGATAAGTAAAGGAATTCTGATCAATAATAGGCAAGGGTTTAAATCTGAACTAACAGAAATTTGGAGCAGGTATATCCCAATTTGAGACAAAAACATAGAGTTTTCAGGTTAGTATTGAAAGTGTTTCAATAATCTGAACGTCATATGTATATCATGAATAGAATGTTCATGCACACCCAGAAGCATAGCAGCAAATCATTTTTAAAACATTAATTAAATATGAACTCTGCAACAAGCTCAAAAAAAATGCAAACATCCCTAAATTATCATCAATGTAACAAGATTCATAAGTTTCTTAAAAATTCTTGAAGTCTTCTTGACAGCTTGACTCATTAAATTATCGGCAAATTATTTATCAGTTTGCAGTTTACGTTGTGAACATATTACAAATTCCCAAAATCCGCAAAATAAATCATGAACTACAAATTACTCAGATAAGTTCTCAAGAGCAGAAACACCTTTCTAGATTAGCAGGTAACTGTGTAAGAATGTTCAAAGAAATTTTATATTTAAAAAGATAAAATACCTAAATAATCGAAGGATAAAGACTATTAAAGTGGAGGAGTAATATATATACTCATTATATAAGCCCTTTTTAGGTTCTAAAACCAAGCCACCAGAGTAGGCAGGACCTTTCTTGCCTTTTCCTTGATCAATGTCTCGGGAATCATTATCTAGAGAAGAATTGTTCGCATTTAAGTCATCAACATCCTCACAATCTACACCAGCATTTAGTTTCTACTTTGTGGTGTTTAATTCTTCATCGCATGCAGAAATCTTATCTGAAACTTTGTACCTCTTTGCATGAAAAGAATGCAACAGAAGGTGCTCCACTCTCTGTGCACTTGCACCATGAAGATGTGGCTTGTGATAAATAGTATTTTGGCTAAGCTCTAGATGAGTTGTCCTGATCAATGCTACATGATAGATACCTGAATAGTTTTGCCCTAAAGATTGCCACTGATATTAGTTAACTGCCGAGTAAGGAGAAGAATGCTCAAATGAAACATAAGTTCCAAAGATAGCCAGACATCGGTCTCAGCATGCTCAACCTACTTCCAAATAAGAAATCACCATTTAGCATATAGATGCAACTTGCTGAGTCCAAGTAGAGTAGGCAGATTCCAAAAATCTATGTTTTACCTAAAAAAATTTTGTTCTGTTTAAAACCTATAAGTTCAAGAAGTGATCCTGATGTTTGGAACATGGCAGGAATTTCATGTGGAGAAATTTCCTCCCTATATTTGTTGAGTTGTGTTTTTGCAAGTTGGGTCAAAGAATAACTTACATAAAGAGGGCCACATATATTATAGAGGGGAAACAGGCAAACTCGAGCCTTCCATGATAAAAATTTAAAATCTAATATACCTCCTTCAAAAGGACACAGAGGCATCACATAAGAGGCGACCTGCAATGCAAGACATGATTCCTGGACTAGCTCCAGATCCATAAGAGCATTTCCTTAGCGAGCTTTGTCATCACAGAGTACTTAAGGTGACCAATCTTGACCACATGCTACCAGGCACCTTGCAAGCCTGCATTGAGAGAAATATGCATCTTCTTGTTATATAAATAATTTATAAAGAGAAAGGCTAGTTATATAAATAGAGTACACATGAGAAAAAGGAGGTTTCAGAGAAAGCAAGCAGTAAAAATAATTAAAATTGAAGAACTAAAGCTTCCAAAGATCTGAAAGTGAGTTGGGCCATGCCCAAGTCTTCTCTCAAAAATGTGATAATATGAAACAATTACAGCTCAAAAATGTTGGTCCAGTAATGTCCCTTTAAGTCGTTGCCTACCATCTTGGACATAAATTTACTCGAATCAATTTGATAATGGGAATAGGGGCTTCAGACATGTAACTTTTGAATTGAAGAGTACTAGTTAAGATAATAAGCTTCATACAATAGCCAAACCTGAGCTTGGTGGAGAAGAACATCAAGGTCGATGCCTGAAATATTATGCCCAACTAGACATCACTATCCAATTTGTGCAATTCAATCATCAAATAATTTAACAAGTCTCTTTCACCGTAGCAGATCATGCAAAAATACCAACCTGAGCAAATTCGCAGGGGTCGAAGCGCTGCCGCGAGGAGGCGGGCGCGGGCGGGTCAGGGCCCGGTCGGCTGAGACCGTTGATTTCGACGGCCAGATCTGACTAACTGGTACCCGGAAGCTCATGCAATGACCGCCCAAGCGCGAAACCCAGCCACCGTCCGGCCCACTGTATACCCGAGCGAGCGGAGAGCCAGTATAAGTTGCTATGAAGAGAGATCAATTTATTTTTATTAGTTTAAAATTTAGGAAAGATGAAAGCTAAAATCTCTTGTTGGATGGTACATGAAGCAGAAGAGGAAAGAATTGGGTGAAGTATTTTTTTTATGAAACCTCTCACGTTTTTTTTTTTTTTATCTCCTTGAAAAAACGAAGAGGCTTTGAAATTATAAAATCTTTTTTTTCTTTCTTTTTTTTATGCCAAGCTCTTTTATATTTCCCCCCTTCTCTCTTGTATCTAAATTTCTCTTTTTTTTTATTTTCTTTCTTTTTTTTTTTTTTCTTATCCGTTATAATATCCTAAAATAGCTACACATCATTAAAACAAATTGAAAAGCTTACAATTCGAGTTTATTTTTATCATTAACTTACTAAAGTTTTTAAAGCCACATAAACTTGATCTTAGGCTACAAAGGTTTCAAACAATACAAATGATAGGTGATTGATTTTACTTAGGTTTCTTATATAAAGCATACTTATTTTATTATTTAAGTGAAAAATATAGATTGACATTTATATTAAATATATTTTATCTCTACACGTATTAATCAAGGAAAGAA
This sequence comes from Calamus simplicifolius, assembly GCA_900491605.1. Classification (NCBI taxonomy): domain Eukaryota; kingdom Viridiplantae; phylum Streptophyta; class Magnoliopsida; order Arecales; family Arecaceae; genus Calamus; species Calamus simplicifolius. The sequence continues at coordinate 21,458 of UESW01004409.1, forward strand.
ACTCTTCCTCCACTAAAAGAATTATTAAAATTTTAGATAAATTAGAGAAAATAGGAAAGGCCCAAGCCCGTGAAAACTATTTTCATCTTTAAAGGATAAGAAACTCAAAAAATTAGTATCAAGTCCTCTAATTTCACTCTTAGAATCCACTACCTTCCTATCTTCTAATTAATTTACTAAAGAATACATATATATAATTTTAATACAATTAAAAATAAAAAAATATAATATAAAATTAAAGATTATGAAACTATTAAAAGTGATAGTTTTAAATATTTAGGATTAATTATGTATAAAAAAAGATTGAGGATGATGTTGTCTAAAAATTAAAGTAGATTGGATGAAATGAAGAAGTGCAATTGGAATATTATATATTATTAATATATAGTAAGTTGAAAAGAAAGTTTGCAGGATAGCCATGAGATTAGCTATTTTATGACATAAGTGTTAGATAGTTAAAAAAATATACATGCAAAATGAATGTAGCATAAACAAGAATTTTAAGATGGATTGTAGCCAAACCCATGTAGTTGGAAAAGGCTTAGATGAGTTGAGTTGAGTTGATGTGTGGTAATTAAGAAAAGGTAAAATAAGAAATGAATCATTCATACAAAAATAGAAGTAGCTTCAATTGACAATAAATTAAGGAAAGAATGACTTACATGATTGGATATATACAACATAGACTTATAAATGCATCTATGCAAAGAAGTGACTTAATAAATATAGAAAAAAAAAATCTTATTAAAAAAAATTAGAATAGAGCAAAATAGAGAAAAATGATTCATTTAACTGATCTCAATTAGTTTGGGATTAGGATTTTGTTGTTGTTATTTGTTATGGACCATTTTTAGATGAACATAAAGAGAAATCTCTTTCCATCTAGAAATTTACCAAAATTCTAAGGAAAATCAAGGAAAAAAGGGGAAGGAATCCAATTTGAATAGTTATTTTCTATTTCTACCCATCTAATTATTGTCCCTACTTTGACTCTTAGAGTGGATTGGATTCATCTTTCACAAATTTCCTCTTTAATTGAGATTATTTTTAAATTATCAACCTTATTTTTTTAATTATTGATTAATCCAATTCATTTATTATGCTTCTCTCTCCCAAACACCCTGTTGAATTTCTAAGTTATTTTCCTATCTTGGCTCTTAAAATCTTCCATCATTTTATCTCTAATTAATTGGGCCACTCTTTTGATTTATCTTTCCATGGATTTTTTCTTTATTCTCTATTATTTTCTAAATGATCATCCTTGGTTTTCAATTATTATTCAATCAAGTCTATCTTCTTTGCTTCTCTCTCATAATAAGTTTGCTAAGTCTTTTACCTTACACATAGCTAAGATAAAATTTTTCAAAATTTTAGTACTTTAAAAACTCATCTAATCCTCAACTAGATTCCATTAGCAATGCCTCCCTTTTAGCATCTTTATAACCCACATCCATTTCAAAACTATCATCATCTTCAAAGGACAAGAAGTCCAAAGAATTGGTATCAAATCATATAAGTTATATCAAATTATATAAGTTAAATGGCTTAACTTAATTAATTTTTTTTTCATTTATTATGACAACTTAAGCAGTCATATACCAAATATTTATGTATAGATGCTAAATTTTTTTAACCAAAATAGTCCAATTAATTATTTAATATATTTTACCTATAATTTAAATTATACCAATTTTAAATATAATTTTTTTACCTAATTAATTAATTAATTAACTTTATAATTTTACTATTTTTCTATGTATCACATGAAAATTATACTTTTTATTATATAAAAAATATCACATAGAGAAGTAAATAAATCGAGCATAGTTTTTAAAATAATGCTATTGAGCTACCGTTATGTGCACTAAATAATTCTTTTGTCATGTAAGAACCAATACAATTCACAGGATGTTGCCAATTGATTATGGATTTCAGCTTATAATAGGCATCTCAACACGTAAAGGTTAGCCATACTTATTAAAAAATCAGCAACTTAATTAATTACCTTTTCTAAGTACATGGGGATAAATGATGTTTCTTGGGTTGACATAACCATCCTTAAGATCCTTAACAAGGGATGAATGCATTTGAACTTGCTACAACTCAACTCAACTTAACTCATCTAAGTCTTTTCCCAACTACATGGGGTCGGCTACATGAATCGCTTCCTCCACTCTGCTCTATTCAGGACCAAGTCGATATTTAAATTACAGATGCTAATCTAGGTCTACCTCTACCTCTATTTTACAATAAATTGTTAAAAGACATTTAAAGGTCTACATTGTATATCCAAACTACCGTAATCATCCTTCAATGCTAAATCATCTTTCACAATGCAAAGTTGAAAAACTTTGAACTCGCTAGTTAACCAAAAAATAATTGTTGCTAAATCATCCTTGACAATGCGAAGTTGAAAAACTTTGAATAGCTTTCTTTATATCCCATCAAGTAGCTAGTAATACGGCAATTAAAGCAAAAGAAACATGAATAGAAATTGATTCAATTAACAATATCTTCCAAATTAATTTAATTAAAAATCTGCACCAGTATTATGTGTTTTTATTGAATAATTGAAATTAATTTTTAATACTCTTGAATATGAATGTTGCTGTGAAATAAAAAGTATTTGATAAGGGTGTAAAACCGAACTTTTTTGGGTCACCCAATAAGGACCGTGACCCACTTGTCTTCCAAAATAGAAGCACCATGCCTCAAGAGCCATGGAGGTTTGGATTTGAGCGATAATGCTTGGATGTGACTTGGCTACAAAGCCAGCTCTCTCTTTCTTTCTGTCTCACACTCCCTCTCCCACCACTCAAATATTCTCTCATTCTCTATAAATTGAAGCAACTTCATCTTTCCCTTTCGCTAAAGACTTCATTTGATTATGATGATTGATGCCCTAGCTACATGGATGCACCTTTGATTCAACGGTTAGTTTTTCTTCCTTTCTTCCTCTCTTTCTCCTTATCTTTGAGCTATTAAGTTTCGGATCATTATTTGGTATTATTTGCATGTAAATTTTATCTACAAGAGCCCTTCCTTTTTAACTTTAGCCTATTAAAAAAAAGAAAAAAAAGGGAATAAGTTGTGCATTATGTGCCCAATGCCTTATTAATTCAAATTTTATATTCTTCCACAAGAAATGCTATGGAGCTACACCATTTTAAATTCTACTCACCAACACTATTTAGTCCTCATTTATGAGGGTTATGAAACAACCTTGGAGGACCTGTTTCATATTTGTGATCTAGAAATAGGAAAGATATTGTGCATGACTATCTTTTTACTGAAATCCAAAGTCCATTTGACCTAGCTGTCCTTGGAGACTAGTTCTCAGGGCCATGCTAGCCCCTACCTCTTGGGTTTTCTCTATCTTTTTCTCAACATAACTTTGTAACCCAGTTAGTCAACATCCATGCGAATACCTAATTGGCACAACATGATATGATATAAAATATATGATACCAACAATTGTTACACTATTGATGCTGGCATAGAAAACAAAATGTGTATCAAGGGACAATATGGGTGGTTGTTGCACCTCACTGTTATAGTAATGGTACAACTGATACACACAGGATCTTGAACATTTTATTGTATCAATTTAACCATATGTATGTGTGGATGTATTGGCATGTAAATGCATACATAATTACATGCATATTACCTAAAAGACATACATACATATATACATATAAGTTTGTATATATATATACATATAGGTATCTGTACAAAGGCATTGCAAGCAATTCCTTCATCCTAAATATTGCATGCAAAGGCCACAATACTAGCAATGCCATAAAATACTACGTATTGAGTAGCAGCAGGAACCAAGAAGGCATCATCTACAAGGCAAGTGGAATCTATAGGAACAAATATAAGCAGCAGTAGAAGGTAATATGATCTAGCAAAGGAAAAAACTACATGATAGCACATCATAAGAATAGTTGCATAATAAAACTCTAAAACCAACTATATTAAATAATAATTATCTTAATGAATGTGTTTAAAGATGCCAATAGAATCCAATAAATCCAAAGTAATTTACAAATATGTTTTTTATCCAAAAATTCTAACCTACATCACATCAAAGAGAAACCACATGTACTTTAAAGTTCATAACAAAAATATAGAAAAATGATCAAGCTTGAAGTTCATTTCGATCGGTGCCTAGACAGGTGCCACTTGCAACATAAATAGAAAATAAATATTTAAATATGATTAGATAAACTTGTAGGCAAAAATAAGAAAAAAATATAAAGTATTGTGGAAATAAATGTATTACCAATGTCAAAGGTCATGCAATGTAAGCTCCAATAGTATCTTAAATTTTTCTATATTGTTCATCAAACCTTATCCACTTTCACTGTCTTAATATATATCTCATAAAATTGGGACCCAGGTGCATTCTTTCTCATAGTTTTACTTGGATCCTTGCCTACAAGAGTTCTTAGTGCCATATCAATATGAGGCATTTTGGCACTCTTTATCATAACTCTATTTTCTTCCTTTATATATATATATATATATATATATATATATATATATACTAATAAGAAAAAAGTTAAAGGATAGCTGGGATAATCAATTATAAAGATAATTATCATATGCATTAGAACTTAATTACCTTAAGATGTCTTACATAATTTTATATTTTTTGTTATATTTTCCTATAATTTATGAAATATATTATGATAAGTTTTTGTTAATAGGTGCAGTTCATCTCAATCAGCTGGTGATAGTTGCAAGAAATATGAGAATTGCCTCTCCATCTTCTACAAGTAGAGCTTCTACTATCTTTACAACATAAGTGATAAGTAAAGGAATTCTGATCAATAATAGGCAAGGGTTTAAATCTGAACTAACAGAAATTTGGAGCAGGTATATCCCAATTTGAGACAAAAACATAGAGTTTTCAGGTTAGTATTGAAAGTGTTTCAATAATCTGAATGTCATATGTATATCATGAATAGAATGTTCATGCACACCCAGAAGCATAGCAGCAAATCATTTTTAAAACATTAATTAAATATGAACTCTGCAACAAGCTCAAAAAAAATGCAAACATCCCTAAATTATCATCAATGTAACAAGATTCATAAGTTTCTTAAAAATTCTTGAAGTCTTCTTGACAGCTTGACTCATTAAATTATCGGCAAATTATTTATCAGTTTGCAGTTTACGTTGTGAACATATTACAGAATTCCCAAAATCGCAAAATAAATCATGAACTACAAATTACTCAGATAAGTTCTCAAGAGCAGAAACACCTTCTAGATTAGCAGGTAACTGTGTAAGAATGTTCAAAGAAATTTTATATTTAAAAAGATAAAATACCTAAATAATCGAAGGATAAGACGACTATTAAAGTGGAGGAGTAATATATATACTCATTATATAAGCCCTTTTTAGGTTCTAAAACCAAGCCACCAGAGTAGGCAGGACCTTTCTTGCCTTTTCCTTGATCAATGTCTCGGGAATCATTATCTAGAGAAGAATTGTTCGCATTTAAGTCATCAACATCCTCACAATCTACACCAGCATTTAGTTTCTACTTTGTGGTGTTAATTCTTCATCGCATGCAGAAATCTTATCTGAAACTTTGTACCTCTTTGCATGAAAAGAATGCAACAGAAGGTGCTCCACTCTCTGTGCACTTGCACCATGAAGATGTGGCATGTGATAAACAGTATTTTGGCTAAGCTCTAGATGAGTTGTCCTGATCAATGCTACATGATAAGATACTGAATAGTTTTGCCCTAAAGATTGCCACTGATATTAGTTAACTGCCGAGTAAGGAGAAGAATGCTCAAATGAAACATAAGATCCAAAGATAGCCAGACATCGGTCTCAGCATGCTCAACCTACTTCCAAATAAGAAATCACCATTTAGCATATAGATGCAACTTGCTGAGTCCAAGTAGAGTAGGCAGATTCCAAAAATCTATGTTTTACCTAAAAAAAATTTGTTCTGTTTAAAACCTATAAGTTCAAGAAGTGATCCTGATGTTTGGAACATGGCAGGAATTTCATGTGGAGAAATTTCCTCCCTATATTTGTTGAGTTGTGTTTTTGCAAGTTGGGTCAAAGAATAACTTACATAAAGAGGGCCACATATATTATAGAGGGGAAACAGACAGGCAAACTCGAGCCTTCCATGATAGAAATTTAAAATCTAATATACCTCCTTCAAAAGGACACAGAGGCATCACATAAGAGGCGACCTGCAATGCAAGACATGATTCCTGGACTAGCTCCAGATCCATAAGAGCATTTCCTTAGCGAGCTTTGTCATCACAGAGTACTTAAGGCGACCAATCTTGACCACATGCTACCAGGCACCTTGCAAGCCTGCATTGAGAGAAATATGCATCTTCTTGTTATATAAATAATTTATAAAGAGAAAGGCTAGTTATATAAATAGAGTACACATGAGAAAAAGGAGGTTTCAGAGAAAGCAAGCAGTAAAAATAATTAAAATTGAAGAACTAAAGCTTCCAAAGATCTGAAAGTGAGTTGGGCCATGCCCAAGTCTTCTCTCAAAAATGTGATAATATGAAACAATTACAGCTCAAAAATGTTGGTCCAGTAATGTCCCTTTAAGTCGTTGCCTACCATCTTGGACATAAATTTACTCGAATCAATTTGATAATGGGAATAGGGGCTTCAGACATGTAAATTTTGAATTGAAGAGTACTAGTTAAGATAATAAGCTTCATACAATAGCCAAACCTGAGCTTGTGGAGAAGAACATCAAGGTCGATGCCTGAAATATTATGCCCAACTAGACATCACTATCCAATTTGTGCAATTCAATCATCAAATAATTTAACAAGTCTCTTTCACCGTAGCAGATCATGCAAAAATACCAACCTGAGCAAATGCAAACCAGCAGTATAAATGACACTCAAGAAAAGCAACAAAAGAATGGGTATAAAAGAACAAAAGCGGTGAACCTACTCTCTAGCACAAAAACATTTGCTCCAACTTTTGAAATCTCAGAAACTTCCTGTGTAAAACCCATTGGAAATATACCCCCCATCAAGTTTTTGGACAACAGAAAAATGGCTGAGTGCACGCACTTCTTCCCTTCCATTCTGATGCTAGCATAGGACCACTGACACTACAAGAAAAATAAATATAGCGACGCCAAATGCGTCACTAATGCATCGCTATATGCTGTTTAGCGACGCATTTAAGGCGTCGCTAAAATGATCGTCGTAATCTCAATTTGTCGCAGTTGCGTTGCTTAACAGCGACTCTCTGTGACGCACATAATGCGTCGCAATATATTGCGACGCAGAAAAATGCGTCGCAATATTGCGACTCTTACTAAATGCGTGCTAATTAAAAAATAATTTTTTAAAAAATAGTTGCGATGGACAATCTCGTCGCAATTGAGTCGCTAATTAATAAATTTATTATTTTTTAAAAAATAAAACGAAATATTTTTTAATTTTTTTAAATTAATTGCGACGAAAAATAGCATCGCTAATTAATAAATTTATATTTTAAAAAATAAAATAAAATAATTTTTATCTTTTAAAAATAATTAAGATGCATAGTATTGCATCGCTATATTAAAAATAAATTTTAAAAAATATTTGCGACGTAAAATCCTGTCGCAATTGCGTCGCTAACTAATTAATTGATTTTTTTAAAAAATAAAATATCATAATTATTAATTTTTTTAAATTAATTGCGATGAAAAATAGCGTCGCTAATTAATTGAACGACTAAGCCATTGCACGTAGAGAAATAACAATGCAGCCAGATAATGGAACTAAAAATCAAAACGATGAGATTCAAGATAATCTTATCTATTAGCAAAGAAAGCAGTAAAGATGATCTACAGCATAATCCAATGCCTTGCACTTGAATGCTCAAACAAAATAATACTTTTTAACAAAGATTTGCAGAAACTTTACATACTTTATAAGAGGATGGAGCCTCAACTCCTTCCATGCATGAGCTTCAACTTCGTCAACAAGTAACCCCTTGTTGATATCCTTCTTAACATCATTGTTAAGCTCATTTGCCGGAACAAAAATAGGATAGGTGGAATTCAAATATAATGATATTCTCAAACAAATTGGTAGAGAGAAGTATGACAAGAGAAAATCAACACACTCATATTCTAAATGCAATGAATCACAAATTAAAGATATGGCTCTGATGTAACTGCATTCCCTGTATAAATCTTGTCTGGTCCATTACGAGCATCCTTCACCAAAGAAAGAATTGAACTAAAAAGAATGAAGATTTTGATTTTAGTGCATTGAATACTCATACCAGATTGATGGGTGGGGAAGTCCTTTTTTTTCCTTACACTATTTCTTGTGTTAGATTTCATAGACCCAAATCTCTGATTAATTAGTAGTCATGTCTTGACAAGCTAGGTCCATTAATTTTAAACAAACTATTAAATTAGTGTAGTGCAGGTACAAGGGGGCATGTGAGTAGCTAAGAGTTTGAGTACATATAATAATACATTATGAAAAACTACTACAAACACTTTCCTTGAAAAAAAAGAAAAATTATGCAAACATAGGTCAAGGTTACAAATGATCATCCACAAGCTCCAATATGATGTTCTTTAAACTTAACGAAAGCCAGTGCCAAGGCTACCTAAACGATATCATACACCTTATCTATAAATCGAAAATAGGCTTCTCTCCATCTCTTGATGAACAATAATGGACCAAAAACTGACCAAAAGCCGACCACAAATCCTGGTCCCATACCCAAATAAACCCACTTCATTTCAGATCCTTCTTCATCCATGGCGTTGTCATTTTGTCCATCCTTTGTCTCTTCATCTTTGGACTTTTGAGTTAATGGGAACCCATAAAGACCAGGATTATCAGCATAAATAGATGGGTCAGTGAAGGTATCAAATTGATTACCCATGGGATTTTTCCTGACAAGTTGTTACATGACAAGTTCAAATAACTCAAGAAAGTTAGGGCAATCATACTTGAAGGAATTCCACCAGAAAGATTGTTTCTTGCCAAGTCAACTGACTCCAACCACTGCAATGCACTGATCTTTTTCGGTATCTCTCCTATCAAATGATTTCCAGATAAGTTTAAGCTCACCAGTCCAAGAAGGCTGGTTAGTTTTTCTGGTATCCTTCCAGACAAGTTATTATTTGAAAGGTCCATAATGATCACATATGGAAGCAATGTGTCATACTTGGAGTATGTTGCTTTTATGGTCACTTGCATGTTTTCCTCGTACCAAAAAGCAAATCCAGATAACATGCCTCTATCATGCTCCAGAGACACTTTCATGGCAGTAAAGTTTCCAAAGCTCAAAGGGATGCTTCCTGATAAATTGTTACAAGCAAGATCTAGGATTTGAAGAGCACTTAGTCTTGATAAATTAGAAGGAATATTTCCAACAAGCTTGTTTGATCGCAAGCGAAAGAACTTCAAAGAGAGCAAACTTTCTCCGATCCAAGTAGGTAATGTTCCTGTGAATCCATTCTGTCCAAGATCAAGTGTAACCAAACCCCACAACCCTTCAAGGATAAAGGAAATTCTCCTAATAGATTATTGTTACTCAAATGCAATGACCGAAGATTCCCTTGTGAACATATAGAAGGAGGAATGCTTCCAGATATGTTGTTGCTTGAAAAATCCATGACCTTCATATAGTAAGAGCGTTTCCAGCAATTAGGGATCTCACCCGTCAAGAGGTTTTCTGAAAGATCAAGAACAATGATGTCTCGACAAAGAGACGAGGGAATTTCACCACTTAATTTATTTCTGGAAAGGGAGAGAACTTGTAGAAAATTAGGCATGCTTTTGCCATTGCCAAGATGGATTGCTCCTGAAAATGAATTGTTTGATAGAAATAATCTAGTCACAGAAGAAGGAAAATTTGGCAAAGGACCCTCAAAGTAGTTAGAACTCACATCAAAATAATCAAGGTTGATGAAGTCTGTTAGATCTGGTAGACTGCCACTGATTCCATTGCTGGAGATATCCAAGGATTCGATCCGGGAAAATGACTTCCAAAACCAATCTGGCATGGTGTCTGAAATTCCTGTGCTAGACATGTCAAGATCGGAAATATTTTCTTGCATCCGGAGCCATGCTGGGAATCGAGGTCCCAGCTTGCAGTAACTAATACGTATTGATTGAAGCTGAAAAGGGGGGATCCAATCAGGCCTTATCTTGAGAATTAATTGATTATCTGACAAATCTAGATCCTTCAGTTTGGTGAGATTAGCAAAGTGTTCCTCCGATATGACACCATCCAAAAAATTGGAGCCAAGGTCCAACACAACTATCTCTGCCAATCTTCCAAGGCTTCCTGGAGGAGTACCATTCAGATTATTAAGGGAAAGATGTAATTGTTGCAGTGATGACAGCCTTCCAAGTGATGCGGGAATAGGACCAGAAATTGAGTTGTCAGACAAATCGAGATATTTGAGCTTCCTTAAGTCCCACAACCAATCTGGTAGATAACCACTAACCTGGCTGTCCAACATTTTTAGTCTCTAAGCTGTGCTTGATGCATCCATTAAAAACTTCATCAAATTCTTGCAATTTCTTGCTAATATTAGTGAATGACAAGTCTAGATGCTGCAGTTTACATAGACCCCCAAGTTCAGAAGGGATTTTGCCTTCTAGAGATGGAATAGAGGATAGATCAAGTTCCTTGAGTGAAGCTAAATTTCTAATTGCTGGTGGAATGAAAAACCGGGTAAAACCTCCGCCGAGATATAGGCACTCAAGGCTACTTATGTTGAACAGCCAATCAGGCATTTCCGAATCAATGGAATTATAAGAAAGGTCAAGAATATAAAGTGAAGTAAAGTTCACATGTGAAAGAGAGAGTGGAATGGTGCGGATGCCACAAAAGGATAACTTTATCTCAACAATAGAAGGGAGCATGTTTAGTGCTTGCAGCCAGTTAGCACCATCTTTGACATTTACAGAATCCATGTTGAGATATCGTAGAGAAGAAAGATGAGAAATCCAGCGGGCATTATCAATGCTGATTTCATTGAATGAAACTGTACTTAACTTGCCATCAAGGTCATTGGAGAAGTCAAGATATTGTAGGCTCGATAGATTCCCAAGCTGGTGTGGGATTAGTCCAGCCAAACCAGCTGTAGAGAGGTTCAGATATTTGAGCTGATGGAACGAGCCCAAGAACTCTGGGATACGAATTCCTCCAAAATTGTTCCTGCTCAGGTCAAGGTAATTTAGATGTTTCAGATCAAGCAACGAAGCTCTTAACTCACCTCCGAGGGACCAATTGTCATTCAAATGATCCTGAGTGCTTGAATATAAGTGTGGGTTGTGGAGATCAAGCTTGACAACATGGCCAGTCCGGTTGTCACATGTCACGCCTTCCCAAATACAGCACTCCTCACCCACCCAAGATGATAGTCTGTTGGTGGGAACTTTGAGGCCTTCTTTGAACTCAAGAAGCGCACTCCTTTCAATCGGTATGCAGCCTGGGATAGAATCTCCATTAAATTTGCTTCCTTGAGTGCACAGAAAAATAAAGAACAAAAGAAGAAATTGGGTTCCTTTTGGATCCATGAAGCAACTTGCTGTGAGATAAAGCAGATGGGATTATTTATAGTGATTTGAAGCAAGGCAAAAAAATATGTTCCATTGCCGTCCGTCACCAACCACTAAATTGACCTCTAATTGAATTCTTTCTTGGAAAATGAGAGCAGAAGCTTCCAAACAAGTTTCAGCCAATCGGTTCGATCAAATAAACCAGTATGATCAAACCGAATGATATCATAATTAATTTTTAATTTAATAATATAAAAATTATAAAATATAAATATTAATCCATATAAAAAAATCCAATTCTAATTTTTTTTTTTATCAAAATTAAAAGTTTAAAAATCGGAATTGAACCAGTTCTTCGAAAGTCATTGGTTCAATGAGTTTTTTCGATTTTTATCGGAACATATAAAAGTTAATTTTAATAATAAAATCATACCGGACTGATGATCAATTTTTGGTTGGATTGATTTGATCGACCAATCCGATTCAATTTTCAAAACCATGGATCGCAGTATGTTGTCAATGCTTCGATAGGAAAACTATGTAATAATGATATAAAGGGATCTTGAGTACTTATCAGCTTAAATAAAACGTATTGATAGGGTAAACAAAAACTGCAATGTCGTAGCATTATTTCAATAGAATGGCTTGACTTTAAGGAATTAATTCTGCCTGCTTGACCCGTTGCGCTGCTAGCATCGCTAAAGTGGAATGACTTGACTTCCAAGATTAATTTCTGTACATGTTTGAAAGACTTGGCTTCATGGAATTAATTTCTATCGAGGTTATGATTATTAGCAGTATTTCCTAGTTTAAATGCCACATTTCCAAAAAAAAAAATGGAGATCATTATGCAGTAATGAGCCTAGAGTTAATAATTCTATGACATGAGTTGTTTGAAATGCATAAAGCTTACGGGCGAAGCAAAGGACCCATTCCATCCTGAAGATTACCTCACTTTCATCTAATTGATAAATACCCACCAATGAAGCGAGTCTATAAGCAGAAAATTAATTCCTTCATCTTTTGTTTTGCATACACATGTACAAATATTGTTGCTTAAAAAGCTTTACAATGATGCACCTAAGAGCAATCGCATATGCCTATGAGTTCACAGACGGGTACATACCTTGGAAACTGAAAAATTAAAATGGGCAAGGTTTTCTCAACTAGGAGCCAAGGATTCCATTTTGAGGGAATTAACCCTAGGGACCGTGATCTAGTTTTCCGTCTCAGCTCAAGTTTGATCGTTCATAGCGAAATCAGGATTGATTTTTGAATATTATTAATGTTATTATGATAAAGATTGTTGAGATAATATAATAGACAAACAATATAATAACAACATATTACTATAACGTTAGCAATATAAATTTATGAACTATATAATCTGATATAATAGAGTAAAAAAATGATTTAATAATATTAATAATTTTTTAATCAGTAATAAGATTGCTGTGATATCACATTACATAATATTATTTTATCACTTGCACTAATAATATTGTTTTAATGTACATGAAATCTAATACGATCAATACAAAGAAATATATAATAGAACATAATATAAATACTGTAATGTAATATTATAATAATATATATAATAGCATAAAAAATATATTGTATAATATGGCTTAATAATATGCAATTTAATATATAAAATAGTGCACTAATACTAATTACGTTAAAAAAATTACGTACGGCATTGGCTGAAGAACACTAATTCGAAAATTTTAAAATTTTAAATTAATTTTAAATTTTTTTTTTTGTTTTGTTTCGTTGCGGTCCAGTTGCCTATAACTGTAAGGAATTTGTGATTATTTGTTATTCCCAAAGTATTTTTTTCTCCCCCATGTAGAGCCGGCTTTTGCCCGTCTCCATCATCCATGCTGCTGCGACCGCGTCCCAAACTTTGACATGGTGGCCATCATAAAACTATTTTTAAACGTGCGCAGCTGCAGGCGCGCAATTATTGCGCGTGATCTATGTTGCGCGTCGTTTCGTATACGACTCAAGGATAAGACCAAGTCTACGTTTGTCCATTAATAAATAAAGCTTAAAAAATAGTTGTAGTTGTTGAATTTTTCTGCAACAAATATGAGTACTCATTTACTCCCACATCAATCAAATGTTGGAAGAGATCTTAATATGTATACAAGGTGATAAAGCTCCAATATCACATTTTTAAGTAGCTTTTTTGATTGAGAACTGAAATCGTTACAAATGGCAACAGGTGCAAGCTCAATCCAAGACCTAAAAGCGCAATAATATGGATTGTCCATCAGTTGATTATCACATTACATAATATTATTTTATCACTTGTGCTAATAATATTATTTTGATGTATATGAAAACTAATATTATACAAGGAATATAATAGAACATAATATAAAGTAATGTAATAAAATATTATAATAATATATAATATAATGGTATAACAATTATATTATATAATATGGCTTAATAATATCCAATGTAATATTATATTAACATGATATATAAAATAGAGCATTAATATTAATTACATAAAAAGAAAAATTTGCAGCGCTGGCTGAGAAACACTAACTCAAAAAACCTAATTTGAATTAGTCCTTCGCAACCTTTTTATTTGTTTCTGCTTCACTGCGGTCCAGCTGTCTATCACTGTTAGGAATTGCGATATATTTGCTATTTCCGATGTATCTTTTGCTCCCTGCGTAGAGCCAGACTTCCTCCGTCTCCATAATCCATTCTACTGCGACCGCGTCCCAAACTAGACACCCCACCTTGCTGTCACCGTGGACTTTGACATGGTGACCCACCATCAATCATATATGGATATATGGATCAAGGATAGGCCCCATGAGGCAGGCCATTTTTCAAACGGGTGCCAAAAGGCATCGATTTTAAACGAAAGGGATAAAACCCAAAGTTATTATCGAAATAGTGTTAAAGGAGAAAATGTCATTTGAAATGACATTTTCCCCCAGCTACATCACCCCCCAATGCTCGGCCCCATCAGCTGGGTTGCTGACAGGGACCGAGCAGAAATCGCTACATGGTGTAGCGATTTCAGTCAAATAAAATTGCCACACCGTGTGGCGATTTCCCTCTAAATGAAATTGACATACCATGTGGTGATTTCAGAGTAGAAATCGTCACATGGTATGGCGATTTCATCAGAAACCCTCCCACCCGAGGCCCGATCAGTGGACTTCCTTTTTAAAGACGTGGCCTGTGCCCTATGGGTTAAACGGCCCCCTAAATCGCCCTTGCTCCGCCCAGATATTTGTCACCTCTTAAACGACACCTTCTTTGCCTTTTTTGTCAGATCGTGTGTACTCCGTACTTAGTTCCCATTAAGGTAGATTCACATTCCATTCTTAAACTAAATTTTATATACATGAGATGTGTGTTTATACATTCCCTCAAATAACTGATATGAATAGATTTTTTTGACCAAGAAGAAAGCAATATTGATGTTTTATTTTAGCTATGATATCATCATGGGAGATTAAATGTTCCATATAGACCTTAAGAACCAATATGTGCTAAATGCTACTAAAATTTATGCATATTTAATTTTTTTTTTTTGTAGCTGATCGGAGATAAATTTTGATCACCTTTTTTTCAGATAGAAACTGTACGTGTTCTGCTATATTATGATGGATCAATTGAACATGGTGGCCAAGAAGGGATACATTATAATCAACCTCCTCGTAAATATTTGAAATTGAGCACGGAAACATGCTTTGCTGAGTTGGTTGATCAAATACATACAATTCTAACAATTTCAGTACACAGACATATCATCAGATTGATGTGAAGATCTCCAACATTGCATCAAAATATGTGCTTCTTCCAATTGAGGACGACGAGGATGTGGAGCACATGTTGACATTTCCCTCGAAGTGTTCCGAATATTGGTGTATTGAACTCTATGTTTTAAAGGATGATGTTCCGGAGCCATATAGTGTTAGTCATATAGAGAATGTTCGAGACATTCTCCTATAGCCCAGTAGCAGGAACAGGTTAGGACTCTAGTGGATTTCTTAATGATTGAGGGATTTATGCCAGCTGTGCAAAGTGATGATGTGGTAAACAATTAGTGTAATATTGATAGTCAGGGAATGGAGTCAGACGAAAGTGCAGATGATGACTATTGGCCTGAACATGATGACTCAGATGAAGAGTCAAATGAAGATGAAGAGTCATATGGAGACGTGGTAGTTCATGACACTGGCTTTAGTTCCATTCCTGCATACACTCATCCAGAACCTATTCTAACTCAGGTACATGATCATCAAGCCTTTGCATATGAACAAGTACCGGAATTTTATAATGAGTTAAATTTGTATGATGATGAATGTGTCAGTACTCCAAGAGAGTTGCTCTTCATATCTTTATTTTGGGATCCATCAATGACGGTCTATCACGGTTAGGAATTGCAATATATTTGTTATTTCCAATGTATCTTTTGCTCCCTACGTATAGCCGGACTTCCTCTGTCTCCATCATTTATTCTACTGCGACCGCGTCCCAACTAGACACCCCACCTTGCTGTCACCGTGGACTTTGGACATGGTGGCCACCATCAATCATATATGGATCAAGGATAGGGCCCATGAGGCTCGTATTCTCCTCATGAAAGGTCAAGTCTACGTTTGTCCGCTTGGAAAATGAGGGCAGAAGCTTCCAAGTAAATAAAGGCAAGTCTACGTCTACGATGGCTTCTTTTCACACTGTAATGACTGGATTTATAGTTTAAAACTTGACAAATGATACCAAAGGCAGCTTGAAGTCAGGGAAGACTTGAAATAGTTGTAGTTACTGATTCTTTTCACATTAAATATGAGCACCTGTTCAGGTGTTATTTACTCCCATATCAATCAAATGCTGTAAGAGATCTTGATGTGTTTGCAAGCTGGTAAAGCATAAATATCACCTTCTAAGAAGCTTTTTTGACTGAGAACTTAATCATTACAAATGACAGTAAAGCAAGCTCAATTCTAGGCCTAAAAAGATGATAACATGGGTTGCCCATCAACCGATTGTAGTGCGTTATCGATGCCTAGTCAAGGAAAAGTCTGTGATAATCATATAGAGATACTTTTAATACTTACTTGCTTAAATAAACTTTTTGAGAGAGAAAAAATGTTGTATTACTTTTGCATTATATAAATTGAATAGCTTGGCTTCAAAGAATTAATTCTAATTGTTAGACACTTTATTATTGTAACATTTTTAACATGAAAAGACTTGACTTCTAAAAACTAATTTCTATACAGAAGCTTACAAGCAAGTTCCAACCACAAATGCTGAACAATAAAAGGCAAAAGTTTGTGATATTTATGATGACATCTTGTTACGCTACAATGACTTTGCTAACCTTATGGTTTAAAACTTGACAAATGCTACCAAAAGCAGCTTCAAGTCAAGTCACAGAAGACTTGAAATAGTTGTAGTTTTGATTTTTTTCGCATCAAATATGAGCTCTTTTACAAATGCTTATTTACTCCCACATCAATCAAATGCTGGAAGAGATCTTGATGTGTATACAAGGTGATAAAGCTCTAATATCACATTTTTAAGTAGCTTTTCTGATTGAGAACTGAAATCATTACAAATGGCAGTCGAGCAAGCTCAATCCGAACCTAAAAGGACTATTACAACATGGGTTGTTCAGCTGATTGTAGTATGCTATCGTGCTTAATCAAGGAAAAGTCCGTGATAATAATGTAGAGATATTTTAAATATTTTGTTGAGATATTTGAGAGATTGTAATTATTTAATTATCTCAACTTTATTGATTTTGATGATTTCCAAAAGCCATGAGTATTTTAAAGGAAATAATGAGTTTATTAATCAAAAACCTTGAGCTTATTCAAAATGAAAGCAATGGACTCTCAATGTTTAAATTCACTGTGTTTTGAATCAATCTGAAAAAGAAGTTTCAAGCTCTATATTTAAGATTTCAAAAAGGAATTTTTACATGTTATATTTCAATCAATGATTTCTTGAAACATGTCTTGAATTCATGCTTAATATCATATTTATTGTATTCAAGTCAAAATATCATTTAAAATTATTCTGGGACGAATTTCAAAGTCAATCAGAAAAATTTCTGATTTTTGATACGTTCCGGAGCCGACTCTAGAGTTTCAGAGTCGACTCCTGTAAGTAACAGAGATTTCTGATTTTCTCGAGTCGACCCTTGGATTTCAAGAGTCGACCCCTGACTCTGTGCGAGCCGACTCTCGACTGTGCGAGCCGACTCCGCTCAAACAACAGAAAGCATATTTTTTAGCGCTTCTCGAGTCGACTCTCCATTTTCTTCGAGTCGACCCCCGACTGTCGGGAGCCGACACTTTGGTTTTTCGCGAGTCAACCCTCTAACGTTTAAAATGTTTCTATTTTTAGTAATCGACTTCGAGCCGACTCCCACAAAGCTCGAGTCGACTCCGCGAAATTCTGGGTGCAATTTTTCACGATGACACGTCACTCCAACGGTAATATTTTTAAATAACGGCTATATTTCTATGTTTCTAACGGATATATTTTTGCAGAATCTATAAATAGATGAGCTCTTTTCAAATCAAAGAGAACAATAGAGTGGTGAAAAGAGAGAAAAGAAAATCTTTCAAAAAGAGGAAAAAACAGAGCTTCATTGGAAAAATCATTTGAGTCAAGAAAAGAGATTCAAAAGAAGTGAAATCAAAGAGAGAGATTCGTGTGCTCCAGAGCTACAATCAACAAAAGTTCAAGAGGAGATCCCAAAGCAACCAAGAGCAATATCAAGATCTTCCAACCTAGAAGAAAAAGGAGAAAAGCTTCAACCAACATCCAAAGCCCCAAAGCTAGGAGAATCTGTGCTGAGGCCTAATTCCACACTTCAAAGGAGTTGGAGAAGAGAAGCAAAGAAGCCAAGCCTGCATTCTAGCTTATTTAATCAGGCTTTTCTAAACCTAAGCTTTATTTTGATTATTCTGCTCAAGAGGAGCTACTTGTATCTAAACTCTGATTTATTTTCTTGTGTACTGATTCAATAAGTGGATTGAATCAGTGGAGGTAGTTGTACCTCGTTGTAAGCTTGGGATAGCTTACGTTTTGGGTTCGTTGTGATCCCGTTAAAACAACGAGTTGGGTTTTGTGCTGGTAAGCCCATGTAAAATCGGCTGGGTTCGTTGTGATCCCGGAAAAATAATAAGTTTGAGTTGTGAGCTTGTAAAACAACTCGGCTGTAATCTAGTGAGATTATAGTGTGGACCCAAGTGAATCTTGGGAGTGGACGTAGGTGCTGGTTGCACCGAACCACTATAAAATCTTCTTGTGTTTTCCGTGCTCATTTGTCTCTCACTCTATCTCTCTTATATTTCTGTTGTGCATTGCTTATAAGTTAATTTCTCTCACTTGCACATCTTGAGTTAATTTGTTTAAAACATTTCAAAAAGTCTTAAATTTTTTAAGAACCCAATTCACCCCCCCCCTCTTGGGTTGCCATCTGGGCCAATAATTGGTATCAGAGCAAGTGCTCATTTAGAATTTGATCTCACGATCAAGGGCTAAAGATCCTTATGGCAACACAAAGTGGTTCATGTTTTGCTGAAGGTCATTCTACGAATAGACCTCCTTTATTCAATGGAACCAACTATTCATATTGGAAAGCTAGAATGAGAATATTCATTCAAGCTTCTGACTATGAATTATGGGGAGTAATAATTAATGGACCTAGTACACCCCACACGTAGTTGATGGCACTATTGTTCCTAAGCCCGAAAGGGATTGGAATGATAATGATAGGAGAATGGCACAATAAATGCTAAAGCCATTAACATTTTGTATTGTTCCTTAGATTCTAATGAATTCAACCGAATCTCAACATGTAATTCCGCAAAAAAAATTTGGGATAGGTTGGAAATAACACATGAAGAAACAAACCAAGTAAAAGAATCAAAGATAAATATTTTGGTTCATAAATATGAATTATTTACCATGGAACAAAATGAAACCATCACATGCATGTTCACTAGATTCACTGATATTGTGAATGGTTTGAAGAGTCTTGGAAAAGTTTATACTAACTCTGAGCTTGTTCGCAAAATTCTTAGGTCACTTCCAAGGACTTGGGAAGCCAAGGTGACAGCCATACAAGAAGCCAAAGATCTGAACATTCTACTATTGGAAGAGCTTCTTGGTTCTCTAATGACTCATGAGCTTCAAGTTAAATAACATGTCAATGAGGATGAGTCAAGAAAAAGAAGACCATCGCCCTCAAGGCTGCAAAAGTTGAAGATAGCAGCAGCAATGATGAAGAGGATGATGATGATGAGACAGCCCTCCTTGCAAGGAAATTCAAGAAGTTTATGCAAAGAAGGAGGTCATTCCACAAGAAGAGATTTGTATCAAAAATGGAAGGAGAAAAAGAAAAGGACAAGAAAAAGGAAAAGAACAAGAAAAAGAGAAAGAGCCCTTAGTATGTTATGAATGTAAAAAGCCAGGGCATTTTAGATATGACTGTCCTTTACTTAAGAAGGCCTATAAGAAAAAGAAAAAGGCCTACATGGCAACTTGGACTGACAGTGAAAAGTCTTCTTCCGAAGAAGAAGAACAAAAAGAAGTTGCTAATGTTTGCTTCATGGCGGACGACAACGAAGAGGTAAGTACCGAAACCCCTGATGATGAATTTACTTTTGATGAAATGTTTGAAGCATTTAATGAATTGATGATTGATTTCAAGGCTTTGAAAAAGAAACATAAATCTTTGAAAACTGAAAACTTAAATTTAATTAATGAGAAAAATGAGTTAAATCTTGTAGTTAAAGATTTAAAAGATAAAATGGAAACACTTTTTAATGAAAAGAATGATTCTGCTCATAAGATTGATTTGATTAAATCTGAGAATGAAAATCTAATTAAAGAGAAAGAATCAATCTCTAATGAAAATGATTTTCTAAAGAAAGATGTTAAAAAGTATAAAGACATTGTTGAGAAATTTACTCTAAGCTCAACTAAACTAAATATGATTTTTGATAGTCAAAAAGCAGTTTTTGACAAAGCAGGTTTAGGGTATAACATATTTAGAAAACAAAAATCATGAAAAATATTTTTGTAAAAGCTAACCAAAGTAATATTACTTGTTTTAAATGTAATCAAAAAGGACATAAATCTTTTGAGTGCAAAACAATAAGTAATAATGAAAAATTAAACACTAAAGGAAAGAAAATTTGGGTTCCGAAAGGAACAATTTTTATTGCTACTAACCATGAAGGACCCAAGAAAGCTTGGGTACCTAAACATAAAGTTTAAATTATGTTGCAGGAATGTCTTGTAGCCAAAAGATCAAAGAAAAAGTGGTACCTTGATAGTGGCTGCTCAAGACATATGACGGGTGACAAAGATGAATTCATCACCTTGGAAGAAAGAAAGGTGGAGTTGTTACGTTTGGTGATAATGGTAAAGGTCAAATTATGGGTCTTGGTAAAGTTCGTATAACTCCATCTACATTTATTGATAATGTACTTTATGTTGATGGTTTGAAGCATAATCTAATTAGCATAAGCCAATTATGTGATAAAAACTTTAATGTTTCATTTAAATCTTCATATACACTATAATTAATTCTATTGATAATAGCATTGTATTTACTGGTTATAGACATGGCAATATTTACTTGGTTGATCTAAAAAAATTATCTTTGAGTGATCATTGCTTGATTGCTGACAATGCTAATATAAATGAAATTAGTTGGTTGTGGCATCGTAGATTAGGTCATGCAAGCACACACCTTATTTCAAAATTAATTAAAATGGATTTAGTTAAAGGCTTACCTAAACTAGTTTTTGAAAACAACAAAATATGTGATGCATGTCAATTTGGAAAACAAACAAGAAGTTCTTTCAAATCTAAAAATATTGTTTCAACTTCTAGGGCATTAGAGCTACTTCACATGGACCTTTTGGACCAACTAGAACCACAAGTCTAGGAGGAAAGAAATATGGTCTAGTGATTGTAGATGATTATTCTAGATATACTTGGGTACTGTTTTTAGCTCACAAAGCTGAGACTTTCTCGATATTCCTGAAATTCTTCAAGAAAGTCACAAATGAGAAAAACACTACCATAGTATCTCTAAGAAGTGATCATGGAACTGAATTTGAAAATCACTTATTTGAAAGTTTCTGCACTGAAAATGGTATTAATCATAATTTTTCAGCCCCTAGGACTCCACAGCAAAATGGTGTAGTTGAAAGGAAAAATAGGACTCTAGAAGACATGGCCCGTACCATGCTATGCGAAAGTAACCTACCAAAGTACTTTTGGGCGGAAGCTATTAACACAGCATGCTACATCTTAAATCGAGCCCTAATAAGACCAATCTTAAAGAAAACACCTTATGAATTATGGAATGAAAGAAAACCCAATATAAAATACTTTCATGCATTTGGATGTAAATGTTTTATTCATAATAATGGTAAAAACAATTTAGGCAAATTTGATGCTAAATCTGATGAAGGAATCTTTTTAGGATATTCAACAACTAGTAAAGCTTATAGAGTATTTAACAAGAAAACCTTAGTAGTTGAAGAATCCATTCATATAGTTTTCGATGAGTCTTTAGCATCTAGTTCTGAAAAGCTTGATGAGGAGGAAGATACAAACATAATTGAAAAAGATCTTGAAAAACTTAATATTGAAGTATCTTCAGATCATGAGCAAGAAGCTAAAGATGATGATTCACATAAGGACGATGATGTCAATATTGATCATAATGATATAGATCTTCCAAGAGACTGGAGATATGCTCATAGTCATCCCAAGGAATTGATTATAGGTGATCCATCTCAAGGAATAAGAACTAGATCATATATAAGAAATATTAGTAATCATCTTGCATTTGTATCACAAATTGAACCAAAAACTATAGAAGAAGCTGAAAAAGATAATTGGATGTTAGCAATGCAAGAAGAATTAAATCAATTTACAAGAAATAATGTATGGACTTTAGTTGAAAGACCTAAAAATCATTCAGTTATAGGATCAAAATGGATATAGAAATAAACTAGATGAAAATGGCATAGTAATTAGAAACAAAGCTAGATTAGTTGCAAAAGGATATAATCAAGAAGAAGGTATTGATTTTGATGAAACCTTTGCACCAGTAGCTAGATTAGAAGCCATTAGACTTTTACTTGCATTTGCATGTCATATGAATTTTAACTTATTTCAAATGGATGTTAAAAGTGCATTTTTAAATGGTTTTATAAATGAAGAAGTTTATGTTGAACAACCACCAGGTTTTGAAGATCACGAATTTTCAAATCACGTCTTTAAATTGCACAAAGCTTTATATGGTTTGAAACAAGCACCTAGAGCTTGGTATGATAGGCTAAGTAAATTTTTAATTGAAAATGATTTCATAAGAGGAAATGTAGATAAAACTTTTTTTTGAAAAGAAAAAGTAAAGATTTACTTGTAGTACAATATACGTTGATGACATTATTTTTGGTGCTACTGACAATATTCTATGTCAAGATTTTGCCAAGTTAATGCAGGGCGAATTTGAAATGAGCATGATGGGAGAACTCAACTTCTTCCTTGGACTCCAAATCAAACAAAGCAAAGAGGGAATCTTCATCAACCAAACAAAATACACAAGAGAAATCCTAAAGAAGTTTGGTATGAAATCAATGAAACCCCTTGGAACACCAATGAGTCCTTCATGCAAGCTAGACAAAGATGAAGAAGGTAAAAAGGTTGATCAAAAGTATTATCGAGGTATTATTGGATCCCTTCTTTATTTAACCGCAAGTAGACCAGATATTATGTTCTCTGTATGTTTATGTGCTAGATTTCAGTTAGAACCTAAGGAATCACATTTAATTGCTGTTAAAAGAATACTAAGATATCTAAATGGAACAAAAAATATAGGTTTATGGTATTCTAGAGACTCCACATTAAACCTAATTGCATACTCAGATTCTGATTATGCCGGATGTAAATTAGATAGAAAGAGCACAAGTGGTGCATGCCAATTCTTAGGAAGTAACTTAATCTCATGGTTTAGCAAAAAGCAAAATTCAGTTGCATTATCAACTACTGAAGCTGAATATGTAGCGGCTGGAAGTTGCTGTGCGCAAATCCTATGGATTAAGCGACAACTTGAAGACTATGGTATCACACTTAATAAGACACCCATAAAATGTGATAATACAAGCGCAATCAATTTAACTAAAAATCCAATTCAACATTCAAGGACAAAACATATAGAAATTAGATATCACTTTATAAGAGAACATGTAACTAATGAAGAAATTTGTCTTGAATATGTTAACACTGAAGAACAATTAGCTGATATTTTTACAAAACCTTTAAGCGAAGAAAGATTTTGTTATCTTAGAGGAGAATTAGGGATTTGTGATCCTTTGGAATAGATTTTGAAACCCCTAAGGAAATGTATCTAGAGTTCTTTCAATTTCTCAAAATCTTAAGGAAATTTTATCTAAAACTCATATCAATTTGATCTCTCAAAATCCATGATTTTTAATCATACTCAAAGATCAAATTCCGGACTCATTTCAGATTCTCTGAATCTTTTTTTCTGAAATGGTCTCGGAGCCGACTCGGACAGTATCGGAGTCGACCCCTGTTTCTGTTGAAACTCGGGAGCCAACCCCCGCTCTGCGCGAGTCGACTCGATTTTGGGTCCGTGCTCTATGACTACTCGGAAGCCGACTCCACGCTTTGCGCGAGTCGACTCGACGTGGTCCCAGGTTGATTGTCTAGGGCACGAGTCGACCCCACGGACATTTCAATCATTTCTAATCATTCCAAACTCTTTCCAAAGCTTTATCAAACCTTTCAAAACTCCAAAAACCTCTGATTATTCACTCCATCTACATCTATGGCACCTAAAACTCATGGAGCTAGCAGTAGTGATGTCGGATTGAAGAGGAAACGGACCGTTTGACGACCCGTTCGCGAGCCATCTTCAGATTCATCTTCTACCCCTTCTTCGAGTGGTTCTCCTGTTCCAGCTACCACTCTTCAGGTAGATCACCTTGCCAGCAGAGTTATTACAACCGGTAGAAAAGTTGATTTTGAGTTATTTGAGAATGAAGGTTTTATAATAGGTAGACAGTTGATTGAGATGGGACTTGAGAAAATGTGTTCACTGGATTGTCCTATGTATCCTGCACTAGTTAAGGAGTTTTACAAAAATTTGACTAGAGGTGATGATGGTTTAGTGAGCGTAGTGAGAGGCATTGGACTGAATATCACTGCCACTATTCTATCTAGACTGTTAAATTTACCCCTGTCTGGACCATCCACTTATGCCCCAGAGGATAGATCGCCTGCCCTCACAAGATTATTGAACAGAAATTTTGAGGGTTTGAAGAAGTTTTTGCAAGCCAATTGCCTTTGGAGCTGAGGTTACTTCACAACATCTGCAGTAGAATTTTGTTTCCCAAGACTGGCAGATTTGATTATGTATCTGAGAGAGACATTTTTATTATGATGCCGTAGTTTCTGGGAAGCCTATTAATTTGCCACGGATGATCATTTGGTACATTGCTGATTGTGGAGGGAAGAAGAAGTCAAGTTTGCCCTATGGCATGGTTCTAACGAAGTTATTTCAAAGCCAAGGGATTACATTTGGTGATAGTGAGCCGAAAAAGGAATTAAGGCATACTGATTATTACTCTTTGGCTACTATTCATCGAATGGGTTTTGTTAAGAGGAATGGAAGTTGGGAGAGGAAGAATATTGCAGAGGACAGAGCTATGGATGCTGAGGACCCCAGACCTTCAGTGAGACATTCTTCACCTGAGCCTCCTCAGAGCTTTTCTGTTCCAGATTCTGTTCCAGCCCCTGCCCCTGATTCTGCTCCTGCTCCTGCTCCTGCTCAGTCATCTACTTTATCATCTGTTAGCTTTTCTGATGTTCAGTTAGACCAGCTTAGATCCTTATTCAAATATGAGATTAGTGAGCATGAAAATAGGTTGAAAAATGAATTTGATGAAAAGTTTATGAATTTGAAAGAAGCTTTGTATTCACTTAGTGATCGGGTTGCATCTATTGAATCTACTCTTAGTTCATCCACCAGCTCCTTAAGTGAAGACTTGAAGAATATTTTTAGAGAGCTTAAGGATATCTGTGGTGACTCAAAGACCTATTCCCAGTGCAACGCCGAGCTTCAGGATAAGATTTTGAATGCTTGTACTTTTGTAGATAATAAGCTTAAAGATTATGTTAGACTACAATGTGAAGGAATGAAGCAGATAGTTGATCATTTGAATAGGATTATAAGAATA
Source organism: Calamus simplicifolius (assembly GCA_900491605.1). Classification (NCBI taxonomy): domain Eukaryota; kingdom Viridiplantae; phylum Streptophyta; class Magnoliopsida; order Arecales; family Arecaceae; genus Calamus; species Calamus simplicifolius. Next base: position 47,292 of record UESW01004409.1, read on the forward strand.
AACTTTTGATATTTTTAATGTAATCTCATTTCAATGTACTGAGTAATCTCATTTTGATGTAATGAAGTCAAGTTTACTTTCAATGTAATAAGTATGTTTACATTTTCATGTAATATCATTTTGAAGTAATGAGAAAGTTTGATGCATTACTTATGTACATTTCAATTGTAAGTATCTTTGAATATCTTGAATGATTATCCTCAATTGATAATTTGAATGGTAAAAGATAAAGAATGATATTGATATAAGCAGTTAATCGATTTAATATATTGAGCTTCCTAACATTTTTGTTGATTACAAAAAATGGGGAGAGATTTGTTTAATCGTATATGCTCTGCTCTCAATTAAATATATGCTTTCAATACAATTAAATTTTAATTTGAAAGAGGGAGAGATAATTTGAATATTAAAGAGGGAGAGTTAATCTAAGTAAAAGGGAGAGATAACCAAGTTATCATTATGCTTAAAATTTAAAAGGGAAAAATTATTTGCTTGAACTTAACAATTGAAAATTTTGAATGAATTACAAATTGAGTTTCATAGGGGGAGCTATCTCATTTAGGGGGAGCCTCTCAATGAACATAAAAATTAATTTTGGTATCAGAAAATTTTTCAATACAAACATGCATATACTCAATGTTTTTGTCATCATCAAAAAGGGGGAGATTGTTGAGAAATTTGGAAGATTGTAATTATTTAATTACCCCAACTTTATTGATTTTGATGATTTCCAAAAGCCATGAGTATTTTAAAGGAAATAATGAGTTTATTATCAAAAACCTTGAGCTTATTCAAAATGAAAGCAATGGACTCTCAATGTTTAAATTCACTGTGTTTTGAATCAATTTGAAAAAGAAGTTTCAAGCTCTATATTTAAGATTTCAAAAAGGAATTTTTACATGTTATATTTCAATCAATGATTTCTTGAAACATGTCTTGAATTCATGCTTAATGTCATATTTATTGTATTCAAGTCAAAATATCATTTAAAATTATTCTGGGATGAATTTCAAAGTCAATCAAAAAAATTTCTGATTTTTGATATGTTCCGGAGCCGACTCTAGAGTTTCAGAGTCGACTCCTGTAAGTAACAGAGATTCTGATTTTCTCGAGTCGACCCTTGGATTTCAAGAGTCGACCCCTGACTCTGTGCGAGCCGACTCTCGACTGTGCGAGCCGACTCCGCTCAAACAACAGAAAGCATGTTTATTGAGCGCTTCTCGAGTCGACTCCCCATTTTCTTCGAGTCGACCCCCGACTGTCGGGAGCCGACACTTTGGTTTTTCGCGAGTCGACCCTCTAACGTTTAAAATGTTTCTATTTTTAGTAATCGACTTCGAGCCGACTCCCAAAGCTTGAGTCGACTCCACGAAATTCTGGGCGCGATTTTTCACGATGACACGTCACTCCAACG
>UESW01004409.1:50547-61459 GCA_900491605.1 Calamus simplicifolius
ACGATCTGCTCAATATACAAATTAGCCAATCTTTCACTAGAGACCCCAACTCTAAAAGGTAGGAAATGAGCTGATTTTGTTAGTCTGTCCACAATAACCCAAACCGCATCATTACTCCTGGGAGTTTTGGGCAAACCAATCACAAAGTCTATTGTAATCTTTTTCCATTTCCATTGTGGAATCATCAGAGACCGAAGAGGTCCCGCAGGCCTTTGATGCTCGGCCTTCACTCGCTAACACACCAAGCACTTGGCCACATACTGAGCAATCTCCCTCTTCATACCTTTCCACCAAAAATTTTCCTTTAAGTCTCTGTACATCTTAGTGCCATCTGGATGCACAGTATAGGGAGAGTAGTGAGCCTCCTTCAAAATTTCGGCCTTTAGCTCCTTAACGTTTGGCACACAAAGCCTTCCTTTAAATTTTAGGGATCCATCCTCCATTACATAGAATTCATTCTGAACTCCTGACTGCACAACTTCTTTAATCTTTTGTAATTCTGGATCTTCTATTTGAGAGGACTTGATTCTATCAACCAGGGTCGGTTGGAGTACAAGTGCTGCAATAAGCCCATCAGACTATTGTACTCTCAAACCAACCTCCCACTTCTCCAGATCTCTCAATATGTGAGGCTGGGAAGTAATCATAGCAGCTAACTCAGAAGAGGTTTTTTTGCTCAAAGTATCAGCCACTACATTGGCCTTCCCAGGATGATACTATAGATTCAGGTCATAATCCTTTAATAGTTCCAACCACATCCTTGCCTTAAATTCAGCTCCTTCTGTAAGAAGATGTATTTTAGACTCTTATGATCTGTATACACATCACACGATACTCCATATAGATAATGCCGCCAAATCTTCATAGTAAAACCACAGTAGCCAATCCCAGATCATGAGTAGGATAATTCTGCTCATAAGGTTTCAATTGTCTGTAGGCATAAGCTATCACCCTTTCATTATGCATCAAAACACATCCCAATCCTTTCCGAAAGCCATCAGTGTATATAGTAAAACCTTCAGATCCTGTCGGAAGAACAAAATGAGAGCTGATACCAGGAGCTGCTTTAACTCCTGGAAACTTTTCTCATACTCCACTATACAGTCAAACTTCACTCGCTTTTGGGTTAAGTGAGTTAGGGGTAGAGCAATGCGAGAGAAATTCTTCACAAATTTATGGTAATACCTGGCTAACCCCAAGAAGCTTCTGACTTCTGCCACATTTGAAGGTCGGCTCCAGCTAATTATAGCTTCAATCTTTTTCGGGTCCACAGACACACCATCTTTAGAGATTATATGACCCAAGAAAGATACTTGATCTAACCAAAATTTACACTTCTGCAGCTTGGCATAAAGCTTCTTCTCTCAAAGAATCTGTAGCACGATCCTCAGGTGGTCCTCATGCTCCTTATGGCTCTTGAAATATATCAAAATATCATCAATGTAAACCACCACAAACTGATCCAATATGGTTTAAAAATTTGTTCATCAAGTCCATGAATGCTGCTAGGGCATTAGTTAACCCAAACGGCATCACCAAGAACTCATAGCGGCCATATCTGGTTCTAAATGCTGTCTTAGGCACATCTCCCTCCTTGACTTTGAGTTGATGGTACTCTGACCTGAGATCAATCTTTGAGAATATCCGGGCTCCTTGGAGTTGATCAAATAAGTCGTCAATCCTCGGCAGAGGGTACTTATTTCGCACTGTTACCTTATTGATTTTTCGGTAATCAATGCAGAGTCGAAGACTGCCATCCTTCTTAACAAATAGAACTGGAGCACCCCAAGGAGAAGCACTGGGTCTGATAAATCCCCGATCTAGGAGCTCCTGCAATTAATCCTTCAGTTCCTTTAGCTCAGCCGGGGCCATGAGGTAAAGGGCCTTTGATATAGGTCCAGTTCCAGGAACTAGATCAAAGAGAACTCGACTTCCCGATCAGGGGGTAAATTAGTCAAATCTTCATGGAAGACATCAGGGAATTCTCGAGCTATAGGAATATCCTCCAACTTGGTCTCTTCCTGCTGAAGGTCCTTGACTACAGCAAGAAATCCTTGACCACCACTTATCAGATACTTTCCAGCCTGTATCGCTGATATGAACACTGAGGCTAGGTATTTCTGACCACTAATAAAACTGAATTCAGGCTGACTTGGAGTTTTGAAGTTGACAATCTTCCTGAAGCAGTCTACTGAAGCATGATAGGAGGCCAACCAATCCATTCCAAAGATAACATCGAAAAACTTTAGTGGAAGGACAATGAGATCAGCATTCAACCCCTATTCTTCAAGACAATTGGGCAAGATTTGCATACTGTGTCAACTTTCATAAGATCTCCATTCGGAAACGCAATATGCAACTCTTGCTCCAGAGAAATAGGTGTCAATGATGTATTCTTGTCAAGATAGATGTTAGATATGAAAGAATGTGTGGCACCCGGGTCAATTAAAGTTTGAGTATAAGCAGTACCTACTTTAATCATTCCTGGACATAAATGTAATTTATTTTAACATCAAAGACTGAACCTAACTTCTAATTAATGTCAATGCATTGCACTAGATAAGACTGTAATACTAGATATAACATTAAAGGGTATACCTGTCACCACAGAATTAGATGCGGCAGCGTCTTGCTGAGTGAGGTTGAAGACCCGTCCCTAGGGTCCTCGGTGGCTGCTGCTGCTGTTGTTGGCTCGTTCCTTGACTTGAATAAGGCTATGTTCCTTCCGGAAGGGACATGTAGCAATCTTGTGATCAGTTTTCCACAGACAAAGTAGGCACCAGTCACTTTGCGGCAAGGCTTCCCAGGGTGGGAGTTACCCACAATGAATGCAACGAGTTTCCTTATTCTGTGGTTTAGCTGGAGCCTGATGTGCACCCTTCTTCTTGGCCTGAGCAGAGGGTTGACCAGAAGTAGGCCCTTTTCTCTTCCTCCGCAGCTCTCAATCCTTTTGAACAACATTCATATCCCTCTCAATCACCAAGGCCTTATTCACTACAGCACTGAAAGTGAGGAGCTCAAATGCATTGACCGCTTACCTCAGTCTGGGTCGCAGTCCCTCAGTGAATCTGGTGACCTTGGCTATTTCATTGGTCACAATATTTGGAGCAAAACGGGCCAGCCTGGTGAATTCGGCTTCATACTGGGCCACAGAAAGATCTTCATACTGGGCCACAGAAGATCCTTTTGCTCCAACTTGATAAACTCTGATTCCATCTGTCTCTGTACACTCTTGGGGAAGTATTTGTCGAAGAATATATCTCTAAACTCTCCCCAGGAAATAATCTGTCATCAACAGGGTTGGTGGATCCAAAGAAATGTCGACTTCTAGTGCAACGTGTCATTTTGGTGGATCCAAAGAAATGTCGACTTCTAGTGCAACGTGTCATTCTTATCTCCTGATAAATTAGTTGTAATTAATATTTAGGCTTTCAAAGCATAATTTCTGAAATTCCTTAAATTTATAATTTGTCTCTATGTCACTCTAGTGTTTTGCCTAAAGTGTCATCATGTATATGTCCCTAATATCATAACCAAGCTCTGATATCATATTGTAATGACCCGGCCCACGGGCCCGTTTCGTTACAAGAAAGCAAGACGGACAAGGTCCACACCAACTTGGGCCACTACAGCCCAAAAAGGGATCCAATTGGTGCCTTGTCCTTCTTGCTTAACCGGTTATAAACCACTTGACCAACTCCCAATTATCCGATGTGGGATAATTGACGACCCGGGCCCACGGGCCCATTTCGTTACAAGAAAGCAAGACGGACAAGGTCGACACCAACTTGGGCCACCACAGCCCAAAAAGGGATCCAATTGGTGCATTGTCCTTCTTGCTTAACCGGTTATAAACCACTTAACCAACTTCCAATTATCCGATGTGGGACAATTGGGAGGGGCATCACACAGTAGCTTGGGGCGGTCACGGCACTGGACAGTGACGACAGAGTAGCCCCTCTCCTCCAGTTCTGGACGGAGACGGAGGGCGGCGGCGCCGTCTGAGACGGGGAGGAATGCTTGTAGTCACGGTCGGCGAACATCATCTGGTGAAGGCGGCGGTCGGTGTGGGCGACGGCTAGGGAGGAGATGGCAGCCTTGGCGCCGCGGACGCCATGGTCGCCCTTGAGGACGTGGCGGAGGCGGGACTCGACGCGGTGGATCCGGTTGGTGTCCTCGATGGCTCGTCGGAGACCTCGTCCCCAACGAAGAGGAGGCACGCGATCCGGCCGTTGTGGGTCCACCCCTTGGCCTCCACCACCCGGCACCGGAGCTCGGCGAGCACAGAGAAAACCTCCGAGAGAAGCCCCGGCCGGTCGGTGCCGGTGAGCTCCAGAGCCATCAAGCCGTCGCCTCCGCAGCCGCCGGAGGACTTGGTGGCGCTACCCGTCTCCAAAGACTGCTCGATATAGGAGAGGACGCTATCGTCTGTGAGCTTGCGGCCGAACTGGTCGGTAACGTGGATGACGTCCATGAACCAGCGGCCATCGGAGGAGATATAGGCCTTCTTTATGGAGAGATTGAGGTCGGTCAGGACCTGGACAGCCTCAAGGAGGACCCCGTGCTTCCTCGCGCTGTCAACCTGGACGATAGTCGCAGTCGGGCAGACGGCATTGTCAATGACCACCCTAGGAGTGTTCATCCGGATGACGAGCTTCTCGTACTCGTTCAAATACGCCGGCCATTCCATCTCCTCTCCCTTCAACACCTCGAATCCCATTTTCCTGTCTAGTTAATACTTAATACTCCCTCTACCCGTTTGAACACTCCTTCCTCCCTTTCTCCCGCTCCGTCTGCCCCTTTCTCCCGCTCAAAGCCTATCGCTCTTCCCTCTCGCTATCACCCTCTCATATCCCCACAACGCGACGAGATCAACAAAACGAGGTCACTCCAAATCCTCGTCGCGACCGCAGAGAACCCAATGGCCGACAAACTCTTCTCACTCTTCCTTTGTCCCCACGCCCAAGCCCTCTCTTCCGCCCGATCCTCTTGCTACAGGCACGATAGTACGGAGATGCAAACCCAATGATTACCTTCAGATGCCCAAAAAATATCAATAGAAAAAAGAAGTAAAATGAGATAAAATAAATCGGGATACTCCAAATCATTTTAGATTGATTCCTTGCCTCAATCTGAATCCCTGAGCCTATTTATAGGCTCGGCCCATAAAAGCTCCAACGGCTTGGCCCATAATGGCCTTAAAGGCCTAATGGCCGTTAGCCCCAAATTACGTCAAAAATGACTTACAAAATAAATTATTTGGACTATTTCTGAACGTTGGTGAACGTTGGCCTTCCAACGTTCATGCAACGTTCCATTGGAACGTTGCAACAATGGAGCCGGTGAACGGCCGAAACGTTTGCAAATGTTCTTTCCTTTTTTATTTTTATTTTTATTATTTAAACTTTTTTCTAACTCCAAGCCCGAGCAGCCTTCCTTAGAATGGCTTAGAAAGCGATGCAAAGAAAGGAGTCGGTTGCCTTCTAGACCTGCATGAGGACCTTATAACTCTTCAGGTGGTCCAGGAGATCGGTGGGTGCCATCATACGGGTCCAATTAAGGAAGGCAGAACCGGGTTGAGATCGGTTCCTCCATGATACAGTGGGACAGCGGTAGACTGTTGTCGTAATCCACCTCTGGCGGGTTGGTGATCCTGTGGTTGAGCTCCTTCAGCCGCTGGTTGTATTCATCTAGCCATCGTTCGACCCGGCGAGCAATTCGGGCATCAAAGGACCCCTCCTCGAAAACTTCGAGGACAAAGAGGGGTGGCGGCGGTGCAGACGTGTGCGCTCTGCATCCTTCTCATACAGCCGCGGAGAAGCACTGGCGTGGTGAGAAGGGGACCGGGGCCTCTTGGAGGCCTCCCGGCGATGATGCCTAGTGAGGCGCAGTGGTGGTGGACCTCTCGAAGGGGAGACCTTCCCTGGATGGAATGCTAGCTGAGTTGGACCACCTTCGGGACCGATGAGGGTGGCTCCGGCTGTCGCTGCACGACTGCCGACTGCTGCTGTAGCACCTGGACCGCCGCCACCAGCGACTGGACCTGCATAGTCAGGGCGGCGATCCGATCATCTTGCTGCAGTAACGGCGGCGATGGCGGTGAGGGAACGCTGACCTGGGAAGTGAGAGGATTGGCCTCCAGCAGCTTGGCTCCCTGGCGATGCCCCCCGGCGTGGCTGGTGGAAACCTCCTGTGCACGTATCACCACCATCTTCTTGACTGCTCAGGGACGAAGAATCTGTAGCTAGCTGGTTCAAAGCTTACTTTTTTCCTTCTCTGCCCCCCTTCTTGGCGCGCCAATCTATTGCCGCCAAGTTACGTTCTTCTAATGCCGAAAAATGGAGATCCTCCTCCGTGTGGAAACTTCTGCAAGAAAGTCCTTGGAGACCGGTTGCACCGATGGGGACCCTCCGACGCTTAAGTAAGCGACTCGAAAACAGTGAAGAAGAGAGCTAATAGAAAATAGCTAGAGAACTTGAGTTTAGATCCCTTTCCTCGTTGTGAGTGTAGGTTCTTATACCTGTTCGAAGATCCCCTTTCCTACTCTCGGAAGGTGGCTAATTCCGAGGCACTGTTGTCCGATAGCAGACAGGTGGGCAGGCTGACAAGGACAGGTCACAACCGATACTGGGCATGTCAGAGGTGTCTTGCCCCGCCAACCATCAGCCAGGCGCAGCGCCACAGGTGGCAGGTTGGTCTAGTCGTGTCAGACATGCACTGTTACGGATAGTGGCCACGCGCAGTTGCAGATAGTTAGTGAGCTACGTGGTAGCTGCAGGTGGTTGGTGGGCCACATAGTAGTGTCAGACGGTTCGAGGTAAAGGGAACATGAGGCTCGAGATCGAGGGGACATGAGGTCTGAGCCCAAGGAACCCACGGTCCGAGGCCGAGGGACCAGAGGTCCGAGGCCGAGGAGACATAAGGTCCAAGGCCGAGGGAGCTTCGAAGGCCCGAGGCCAAGGGGGCACGAGGTCCGAGGCCGAGCGGGCCTCGGAGTCTGAGGTTGGGGTTTCATCAGTTTCCGCCTCTGTCAAATCTAACGCGACTTGATCAGCTACATCAATATGCATTAAAAATTGTTGAACCAGCAGAGCCATGGAGGACTTTCTTGCTTTTTAACTGATTGTTTATTTTGTATCTCTTTTATTGCAGGTTTCATAAATGGAGCAAACTGCAAGGAATTGGCTCGGCAGCTTGATGTTGATGGATTTCTTGTTGGTGGAGCTTCTTTGAAGATATTTTTCTTAAAGAAATTTGATTTTTTTGTTTAAGCTTGTTTGTTTTAAATTATCATATTTTTTTCATCAACCGAATTTCGATCCAAAATTAATCCGAATCTGATTTTTAAAAATAGCTTTAGGGTTGAAATTTTATAAATACGAATAGGATTAGAGTTAGGGTTAACATTTTACAAATAGAATTAGAGTTAGGATTGAGAAAAATCAAGTTTTATGAGCCGAGTTGCATCCCCTACATAGACAATAAGCGCTGACTTCCCGTCACCACCAGGTGAGTTTAAAACGGTCAACTTGCATTACCGTTACAAGTCAACCGGCCAGCTTCTCCAACCAGAGGGGAGAAAAACAAATTTAGAAGGAACGAAACAAATTATCTTAGTTCAAGGCATAGAAGATGCACATTTCCGTCTGAAACAATATGGACACATGGGAGGGTTGCTACACCGGCGTAACAAGCTCTATCGTTTCATTGCAACCAAATGGGCTCCATGGTTGAATTGACGTCGCTGAGTACTGTGTCGCACCTAACATAGACCAGGCCAGGGTTTTGAGAATGGACAGACTGTCATCATTTCCAACTACTGGACAGGGTCTCTCCAGTTTCCAACCAGCCACTTCATTTATTTCTCAAACAATCCATATATGGTGGACAGCTAGCCCAAAAAAAAAGCAAAAGTTTACAAAATATGTCGAAATAATTCTTGAAAAAAGGAATATTTGATAAATGTTACATACTCTATAACTATGATGCACTATTCTATATCCAAGCTAGTCTCTGATTTACATGACACAAAATTATTTGAGGATATCAATCGATGATAACAAATGACTCTCCATATTGCATTGTCTTATGGTTTCATAGTTATTTTCATTTAAAGGCTTTTCCATCCAGGAGTCCTTTGCTTGGCTCCGTTGATCTAATTGCTGCTTCATTAGGAGCTTTCTCAATGCATCAAGCTCTACAAATACTTCCTTCATCGTCGGTCTTTCTTCACTTCTGAGGTTCAAGCATTTCTTGGCAAGTTGTGCAACCACAAATAGATGCCTCTTATCACCTTCTCTTTCAATTTATGGTCCACTCCTTCTAGCAAACGATTCTCGTCTAGCAACTTAACAAATATGATGCTAAATTCCTCTCCATTTCCGATCTGCAAAAAGAAATAGGTTTCTCTGCAGTCAAGAGCTCCACAAGAACTACTCCAAAACTATAAACATCACTCTTTTCAGTCAATTGGCTAGTGTGGAAGTACTCAGGGTCCAAGTAGCCTAGTGTCCCTTGAACAACTGTGGTCACATGAGTATGATCAAATGGAACCAGCCTTGAAACTCCGAAGTCTGAAACTTTTGCAATATAGTTCTCATCTAAGAGTTTGTTAGCAGACTTGACATCTCTATGAATGACTGGTATGGGACCTTTGAAGTGTAAATAGGCAAGTGCTCTTGCAGTTTCTGTAGCAATCTTTAGACGATTCTCCCATGACATTAGAGAAGAAAAGCGACTATTTTGAATGTGATGGAAGAGGGTTCCATTAGATATAATTCATAAACTAGCATGGGGACTTCGGATTCTAAGCAACAACCTAAGAGCTTGACTACATTCTCATGATTGATCTTGGATAGAACAACTACTTCATTAATGAATTGCTCGATTTGGGTCTCATCCTTCAATTTCGACTTCTTAATGGCCACGATACTTCCATCCGATAAAATTCCCTTATAAACGGTACCATATCCACCTCGCCCGATAACTTGATTCTCACTAAAGCCACCAGTTGCCCTTTCTAGTTCTGCCATACTGAAGATTTTGGCACTGACTTCACTAACAGATAAGATGTGTTGTTCCAACAAGCAACCTCCATTTCTCAGAAAGTTTTCTTGTTTGAGTCTTATAATCTTCCTCTTCTTTAATCCCTGATATGTCCAAAAGCCTCCAATGACTAGCATAATTAATAGACCTAACCCACACCTGCAAGAAAAGTGTACGATTTATATGATTATATGAGATTTAAATGTTAAAATTTAAAATACTTTTTTTTAAAATATGAAAATAACTTGTGCTTCATCCTTTTGCACCCGTAGCCACATGAGAACAGTGCTCCAACTTATGCACAAGATCAAATTTTAAGCATCTAAACATTCTAAAGATTCATTCGCAATAGTTGGAGCAACATGTTCCACATGTTAATTATCAAGCACAAGGAGCTGTAAATATCTAACATAATTGAATTTGGCACCAGGTTAATAATTATCTGGATCTCATCAGGTTATATTTTAAGAGATTTGATGGAGTTTTATGCTAACTATGAACTACATAATGCATCTGGGCTTAAGATCGATTTTGACGGAGTAGAGAAAGCATATTTATTTAAAAAAGATATAACTATTTGTAATTTGAATATCGACTTAGTGAATATGAGCAGAATCATATAGCCGATCCTATGTAGTCACGGGCGGAACTACCCTTGGGCTACACTGGGCTGTAGCCCGGGTAGAAATTTAACAAAAAAAAATACTACTTCTAATTCCAATAGCCCAATTCCCAAAGGCCCCAAACTCAGGCCCAATAATATTCTAAAATCCTAATTTCTAACCTAGCGAGAAATCTGTTTGGTGCTCCTTGTTTCCGTTGGTGCTCCTTGTTCCTGTTTGGTGCTCCCGTTTAGAGACTCTACTCCACCGCAGGCGGCAGCCACCACCTACACTGCAGGAACGAACAACACCAGTACACCACCAGCCACTAGGTCCAGCACCACCGGTCCACCAATTGCATTCTCTGCAGACTGCAGTCAACTCCTCCTCCTCCAAGTGCAACTATTTAATTTGGTAATTTCATATCATGAAATTACTATATTGCAAGGAATCTTGTCTGTCTTGAATGTACATATGCATGAGAAATTTGAAGATTATTGTACTGAGAGCCATGACAGCGGAGTGAATTTAAAGCTTCTGCAATTGTGAACATGGTGATTTTCAATGTGTGTGACATAGCAGAGCAGAGCAGAGCATGACTATTGACTATGACATTGCTTTTGATTATAAATGGGTGCTTCTTTGTTATTGCTCTGCAGAAATCTGTAATAATACATATATTGTGACTGTAATCTAATCACACACACATATATTGTATTTAATGGCCTCTTTTTTGTTACTGCCTACTCAATTTATAGAATTTTATATTTTAATTTTATAATTATGGATGATACATGTAATAGGTTGCTTGGGTTTTCATTGAAATGGCAAGTCAAGAAAAAAAAAGAAAGACACTTTTGTCATTCTTTAAACCAAGTGATGCTACATCAAGAGTGACAAGTGATACACCTTCATCACCATTGATTGCAAGCAAATCAAATACTAGCAATAATCCTCTTGGACCTCCTCAAAATTCTCAAAGCATTGGAATTGCTAGTGAGTCTCTTGAACGTGATCCAGGATTGCGTATGCCAATATGGAAGCATCTTCATAATGTCCGTGATGAAATCAGACGAGCTTATATAAAATTGGGACCATATCAACCCAAATTGCATAAGGATGAGTATCCGTCGTCTGCTTCCGGAAAACAACGTCGTCGATTTCAATCCTCTTGGTTTGAAGAATTTCCATGGTTAGAGTACTCTTTCTCTAAAGATGCTGCATTTTGTTTTCCATGTTTTCTTTTTGAAAAGAATTCATCTCCA
>UESW01004409.1:68327-370741 GCA_900491605.1 Calamus simplicifolius
CAAATCAGGCTTTTCTAAACTTGTTATATTATTTGATTATCTGCTCATTAAGGAGCTTTGTATTTGAAAAACATATTTTATTTATTTGTATCTAGTTCAATCTGGGGGATTGAACTAGTGGAGGTAGTCTTACCTCGGTTCAAGCTTGGTTAAGCTTGTGTTAGGGTTTTTGTGCTGGTGAGCCCTTGAAAACCAGCTGGGTTCGTTGTGCACCTGGGAAAACAACAAGTTTGAGTTGTGAGCTTGTAAAACAACTCTGCTGTAATCTAGGGTGATTATAGTGTGGACCCAAGTGAATCTTGGGAGTGGACGTAGGTGTTGGATACACCGAACCACTATAAAATCTTTTGTGTTTGCCGTGTTCTATTGTCTCTTTCTCTATCTCTATTTTATTCACTGCACTTTATAGTTACCTTGCATTTGCCTTCATTAATCTCAAGCAAACTATTTTAAAAAGGCTAATTTTTTAAAGAACCCAATTCACCCCCCCCTCTTGGGTTGTCATCTGGGCCAACACTCCCGGACTTTGGCTTCGGCCGCGGCCACCTTTTCTTGGACTTTGGCTTCAGTCGCGGCCACCTTTTCTTGAGCTTTGGCCTCGGCCGCAGTCATCCTTTCCTGGGCCTCCATCATCACTATTGCGACCCTGTCCAGAGCTTCCTTAGCATCTCTCTCGGCTAGAACCAATTTTTCTACAGCATCGCGAGCCGCAGCTTCCGCGTTATCTGCTCGGTTTTCAGTATGTTCTAGCCTGAGAGTGGTTTTCTTCAACCTTTCTTCTGTTGGCAGCAATTTCGCCCGAACCTCAGATAGTTGGGCATCTAAGCTCCGCAGCTCCTTTTCCGCCCTTCCCCGCCAGATCCGATAATCCTCCTGGATGACCCGAAGGTCATGTAGTGCTTTTGACTCTCGGGCCTTCGTTTCCACCAACTCTTTGTCCAAGCTCACGCTGCGAGACTTGGCCTTGTTTAGGTCTTCGTGCAGCACAAAAGGCCATTAGACATCTGTAAATACATTCGGTGAATACCCGAACTCAATCATCACAAAAGGAAAAGGTCGTAGCTCTACCTGAAGCGCGGCTGTAAACATAGTGTCAAATGACTCCTCTTGTGACACCTTCCTCATTTTTTCCTGAAACCTGGGCAGGATCAAAAGTTTGAGAATTGTCTCCAATAGGCAACTTTTATATCCAGCACCCAGGTTAGGCGGTTGAGAAGGTGGAGATGGACTTCTCAAGGCATCTGAGGGAGCGGGAGCAAGAACGCCTGCTTCCTTTGACGATGACGGGCCTGGCAAATCAATTTCAACTGCTTCCACGCTCCCTATAGATCCCCCAGCGCCCTTAGTGAAAGATGGGGCGACTGCCGGAAGCCCCCCCTCAACGGGATCTCCTATCGGGATCCCCTTTGGAGGACTTATCTCTCCCTCGCTATCTTCTATCAGGGTTGCTTCGGGAAGAGCCGCTGGAAGCTGGGCCTGATAACCCGATTCTGACTGGCGGAGCCTCTTAGGTTCATTCCCTGCCGCGCCATGATCGCTCCCTTCTCTCTTTCGAAGGCCCGATATCAATAAGTCTTGAGAAAACTTTATTGCTACAATATAGTGGGCATATGGTTAGCTAAAAGGAAGACACCAAATATGTTAGCTGCAAATATAACAATAAGAAAAAAGAAAAATTCTTCAGGGCTCACCGGGCGCTGCAGCCAGCGACACCGGCACGAACGCGATCTCCTGGAGATTATCCTCCGATAGCAATTCCTTACTGGGGGGAATGATGGTAGAAATTAGGGTGTTGAAAAGCTCACGGTCTCTCTCATCAACACTCGAGTTCTGGTTAGAACGGGTATCCGGAATACCACAATCTACGCCTAGCCCCTCCAAGTGTGCGTAAAAAAATTGAGACTTCCACCCTTTAATTTTAGAAGGAAGATTAAGCCTAAGAACCCTTTTGGGCCTCGATGCGAAGCTCCACCACCCATCCCTAACCGGGTTTTGAATCCTATATAAGGCCCTAAATAAAGAAAGTCGAGCGGAAGCTCCATGAAAGGAACAAAGTACTAGAAATGAAAAAATAACACAAATAGAATTAGGGGTAAGCTGTGCGGGAATAAGGTGATACCTGTTCAATAAGTTTACGAAAAAAGGATGTAAGGGCAGTCGTAGACCGCCCTTGAAAAACTCTTCATACAAAGCGACCTTTCCTGGTCGCGCTAGGGTGACCCTATCCTCGGGGAGGGGAACGGAGAGCCGAATGTCACTAGGGATCCCGAACTGAACCCTGAGGTTCCTAAGATCTTGAGAGGATGTAACAGAGGCAACATCTGCCGGCCTAGCCGATTTGGAAGCAATCGCGGGAGGCCCTACCTCACGACTGGTAGATGAGGAGGAAACCCTAGGGACTGGGATAACAACCTAGACACAGGCTGCACGGACCGAGCAACAGGTTGGTCCCCACGGATGACTACCCCTCCGAGGGCCTGTCGACGCGCTTGAAGAATCTCCTCTCGGAAGGGCTCAACCATGGGGCCCTTACCTTTCCTATCTTGGGAGGGACCCATAAAAAGAGAAAGGGAGAAGAAGAAGTCGACTAACCTGGGCTTGAAGAGATAAAATCGCAGAAGGATATACAAAATCAAAGATTAGGAGATGGAGGGGATGCCCCCCCTTTTTTATTATATATCGGACGCGACGCCTCGAACACCGCAAAGACACGTGGTAGTCCCCCAGTGGAGTCGGACAAACGAAAAGACACTATCCTCTTAGAGATATGTGCTTCCTCCCTTTCTTCCTTTTCTCGAAACGTCACTTATCATGTGCTGGATTTTTTTTTGAAATTCAAATTTTTCCGCCCTTCTCCCTTGCACGTGCCCAACACACCTAAATACAAGGAACATGGGCGAGGGGGCATATGATATAGATAATAAATAAAATAGTTAGTAAATGATGCAGTTAGAAAATAAAAGCCTCATAGCCTAGGCGGCCCCCAGAGTCTGGGCGGCCCCCAGTCCTGGGCGGCCCTCAGAGTCTGGGCGGCCCCCGGTCCTGGGCGGCCCCCTAGGGTCTGGGCGGCCCCAGTCCCAGGCGGCCCCCATAGCCTAGGCGGCCCCTGGTTCTGGACGGCCCCTAGTCCTGGACGGCCCCCAGAGTTTGACCGGCCCACGGTCCTGGATGGCTCCTAGGGTCTGAATGGCCCCCAGTCCTGGGCGGCCCCCAGGGTCTGGGCGGCCCCCCAGCCCTAGGCGGCCCCCAGTCCTGGGCGGCCCCCGGTCCTGGGCGGCCCCCAGTCCCAGGCGGCCCCATAGCCTAGGCGGCCCCTGGTTCTGGACGGCCCCTAGTCCTAGACGGACCCCAGAGTCTGGCCAGCCCCCGGTCCTAGACGGCCCCTAGGGTCTGAACGGCCCCCAATCCTGGGCGGCCCCTCAGCCCTAGGCGGCCCCCAGAGTCTGGGCGGCCCCTAGTCCTGGACGGCCCCCAGAGTCTGGCCGGCCCCCGGTCCTGGACGGCCCCCAGAGTCTGGCCGGTCCCCGGTCCTGGACGGCCCCTAGGGTCTGAACGGCCCCCAGTCCTGGGCGGCCCCCAGGGTCTAGGCGGCCCCCAGAGTCTGGGCGGCCCCTAGAGTCTGGGCGGCCCCCAAGGTCTGGGCGGCCCCCCAGTCCTAGGCGGCCCCCAGACTCTGGGCGGTCCCCAGTCCTGGACGGCCCCGAGATCTGGGTGGCCCCTATTCCTGGGCGTCCTCCCAAGATCTGGACGGCCCCTAGTCCTGGACGGCCACCAGAGTCTGGACGGCCCCCAGTCATGGGCGGCCCCCAGTCCTAGGCGGCCCCCAGAGTCTGGGCGGCCCCCGGTCCTAAGCGGCCTCCTGGTCCTAGGTTGCCCCTAGACCTAGACGGCCCCCAATTTGAGAATGATTCTCATATCAGAACCACTAAACATGATAAACCGTCATATTCGGAACAGAAATCGAGGATCATTAAGCATCATAACGCTTTAAATGATTCGAATAAGACAAACACTGAAACACCGCCGTTTATCTAGAAAAAGGAGATACTGAACTCCTATTTTAGAGCCAGATACCTTTTCTCTGACTCTGACATCCCCACTAACCCTGACATTCCCTTGGGATAACCAAGGTCATCATGAAAATCCTTATCTTCATGAGCAAGTTTCTTAATACCTTTATTATTAATTATCAATGAATGACCACGTAGCGAAAGCGAATATAAGACGAATGTTTATCCTACACGTGGACCTCTGGAACTAAAAAGAAAAAGGAAAACAAAAACAAAAAAACAAAAAAAAAGGATAAGAGGTAGGAAGAAGAAGGAGGTGGGGGGACTTTTCTTCCTTCATAAAGAGATCTCATAATAAGAAAGAAATCTGGTGATCCAGCATCAACAGTGATCATAATGGTTTATGAAAGAGGATAGAAGAAAACATGATTGATGGCATTCAATTCAATCACCAGCTGATAAGCGATTTTGAAAAGGACTCTTCCGGTTCAAAATTAGCGAGTGAAAAAAATCTGGACCCAGTGGAAATCGTCCAAAAAATTTCCAGCAACGTGCTAGTGTAGTTGAGAGCTGCAGGCCTGCAGCAGTGAAGGTCTTGAACGCTGTCCGTCTCATCCGGACTATGTCACCGATGCAACGCTTAGACGAACTCTGCGTCAACCTATATAGGCTGGATTCTAAGTCTACCTTATCTGGAGGCTGGTCTACGACCATTGTCCCGTTCTTATTCTGTTCCAAGCCGTCGTTGGCTTTCCAAGCCATTCTGTGAGAAAATTTTAAAACCGTCAAATTAGAGCACTACTTGTGCTAGATTATTGCGACTTTCCGATGCCAATTGGACTGGTTCGAGTGCCAAGTCAAGCGGAGGCCACGTGAGGGACGCCTAGATGATCGACCAGTCAAAAGGGTTCGCCGGGGCTAAAATACTTCTGATCCTCAAACTTTCAATCAAAATTTATTTTTACCCTCAAACTTTCAATTATTATTACAACTTATTCTTTCATATTTAAAAAATAATATTTAAAATATAATATTTTACAATATAAATTAATTAAAATTAATAAAATAATCGATTTATCATATTAATATGAAGACATAATTTATTGGAAAAATAATACATCAATTATTCAATTATTTTAATTAATTTTTTTTGTAATGAAGCTTTGAAAATATAATATTTTTAAAACATGAAAAATAAATGGTATGAATTGAAGGCCTAATATTAAAATAAATTTTAAGTGGACATTTGTGGCCCAAAACTATATTTCACCTTTCTAAAGTCAGCTTATGATATATGAAAATAGCAGCCAATAATTTTTTTAAAAAAAAAAACACTTCCTCAAAAAGCTTTGTTTATAATATTTAATAATTAAACTAACTTGGATAAAAGATTTCTTCAAGTCTCCAAACGAGAAAGCAAATATATTTAATGAATGACGACCTTAAAGAGAACAATCCTCACCCATGTCAATACTCATAGGCAGCAGTAACAACCTTGCATCTTTTGTGATATGGCTGATCCAATGCCGTTAGAGAACCGTGAAGGAAGCTGATAGAGCCCCGCTTCGACCTCCAAGGCCCATCTCAACCTCCGCATCGGCAACGGTCCATTCCCATCCCGGGGTCGGCCATGTATGAACAGTGCTCGGGGGTCGGTCATGTATGAACAGTGCCCGGGGTCGGCCATGTATGAACAGTGCCCGGGGTCGGCCATATATGAACAATGCCTGGGGTCGGCCATATATGAACAGTGCCTGGGGTCGGCCACATATGAACAGTGCCCGGGGTCGGCCATATATGAACAGTGCCTGGGGTCGGCCATGTATGAACAGTGCCTGGGGTCGGCCATATACGAACAGTGCCCGGGGTCGGCCATGTACGAACAGTGCCCGGGGTCGGCCATATATGAACAGTGCCTGGGGTCGGCCATATATGAACAGTGCCTGGGGTCGGCCATATATGAACAGTGCCCGGGGTCGGCCATATATGAACAGTGCCTGGGGTCGGCCATGTATGAACAGTGCCTGGGGTCGGCCATATACGAACAGTGCCCGGGGTCGGCCATGTACAAACAGTGCCCGGGGTCGGCCATGTACGAACAGTGCCCGGGGTCGGCCACATATGAACAGTGCCCGGGGTCGGCCATGTATGAACAGTGCCCGGGGTCGGCCATGTAGGAACAGTGCCTGGGGTCGGCCATATATGAACAGTGCCCGGGGTCGGCCACATACAAACAGTGCCCGGGGTCGGCCATATATGAACAGTGCCTAGGGTCGGCCATATACGAACAGTGCCCGGGGTCGGCCATGTATGAACAGTGCCCGGGGGTCGGTCATGTATGAACAGTGCCTGGGGTCGGCCATGTATGAACAGTGCATGGGGTCGGCCACGTATGAACAGTGCATGGGGTCGGCCATGTATGAACAGTGCCTGGGGTCGGCCACATATGAACAGTGCCTGGGGTCGGCCATGTATGAACAGTGCCCGGGGTCGGCCATGTATGAACAGTGCCCGGGGTCGGCCATGTATGAACAGTGCCCGGGGTCGGTCATATATGAACAGTGCCTGGGGTCGGCCATATACGAACAGTGCCCGGGGTCGGCCATGTATGAACAGTGCCGGGGTCGATCATGTATGAACAGTGCCGGGGGTCGGCCATGTATGAACAGTGCCTGGGATCGGCCACATATGAACAGTGCCTGGGGTCAGCCATGTATGAACAGTGTCTGGGGTCGGCCATGTATGAACAGTGCCCGGGGTCGGCCATATACGAACAGTGCCCGGGGTCGGCCATATACGAACAGTGCCCGGGGTCGGCCATGTATGAACAGTGCCTGGGGTCGGCCATGTATGAACAGTGCCGGGGGTCGGCCATGTATGAACAGTGCCTGGGGTCGGCCATATACGAACAGTGCCCGGGGTCGGTCATGTATGAACAGTGCCGGGGGTCGGTCATGTATGAACAGTGCCTGGGGTCGGCCACATATGAACAGTGCCCGGGGTCGGCCATGTATGAACAGTGCCCGGGGTCGGCCATGTATGAACAGTGCCCGGGGTCGGCCATATACCAACAGTGCCTGGGGTCGGCCACATATAAACAGTGCCTGGGTTCGGCCATATACCAACAGTGCCATGTGAACAGTGCCATGCAAGTGAACAGTGCCATGCAAGTGAACGGACTTCAACTCCAACTGCATCTTCTGTCCCAATGGCTGCACCTTTGGGGCCCATATGCCTAACTTTATCACTCGTCATTGTCCGCGCAGGAATGCAAAAAATGACATAGGGGACACGTCTGGCAAGCGCCGTAGCGGTTAGCCATGCCCTGCAGCACCCCATGCTTCACGAACATCAATTAATGCTCTGACTAGTGACAGCACCCCATGCTTCACGGACATCAGTTCCGACACTTCACCCATCAAGGTCATCATTATGGAGCCTTAACCACTCAAGCCAGACAAACTCTTAAGCGTCTATAAAATGGGTAAGAGGGACCCCTGATCAGGTAACACACTCATAACACTCCAAAAATGCCCACACAGAGGGAGCTCCTCTCTGGGCCTCTCTCTCTCTTTTCTCTTTCGAGCTTCCTCAAGCTCACGGTTGATGCCCAGACCACTGACTTGAGCGTCGGAGGGTCCCGCTGGGGCCCCCCTCCGGCCCCCGGGACTTGCTTGCAGGCGCGAGGAGCTCGCTGGAGGAGACGACCGCACGCTCGAGGCCGTGATTTGGCGTCATCAGATTGGCGCGCCAGGTAGGGGGGGATCAACGATGCTAGTTTGCATATCCTCATCCCTTTATATCAAAACGGTGGATCGTGAAGATGGTGGATTGAGAAGATTTCACCAGTTAAGCTGGGGGGCACCTTCAACGAGCTGAGCAGCAGGAGGCCAGTCTTTCGTTCCATCATCACCACTATCTCAGACCATTCAAACAGAACATGTTGCCACTCATTCTACAAATCCAAACATTGACGGTGGCTGTCCAAAAGCTCTAGAAGCAACATCTTATGACCACGCAACAGCGAGCAAAAGCTTCTACTCGCCCTTTGGTCACTGCCCAGGCCAGCCATCCTTTATCCTGCTGGGAATCTCCCCAGCAAGAGGTCCAACATCATCAAGCCCATCAGCGACTTAAAGCTCAGAGAGTCACCACTCGCCGCACAAGCAGCCTTCTCGCCTATGGACAGCGATGCAGAGGAAGGTTCGGCCATGGCTCCGGTTCCCGACTCTGCCCCGAGGCATTGGCTCTTCTCCAGACCCGGCGCTAGCGCCTCGGCTTCAGATCCAGCCCCGGAGGCTCCCGTTTTCATGCTCCTGGCACCACATCCCCGAGCGCCAGGCAAGCTTCTCTTCCTCTCTGCCGCATCCCAAGTCCAAGTGAAAGCTCCCAAAGCAGCCACGTCCAAATGCATTACATGCACCTATGCACGTGAGAGACTTCATAGGAGAGAGAAGGACCATGGAAGCTGGAGGGCTCCTTACCTTGAATCAATGTTGAGGCTGCCCGAATCCTATAACTCCCAGCAACATCATCTCCTAACCGTCCAACTCAGCGGACTCTCCCAGCCGCTCATCTCCAACGGCCGTTGGCTGCTCGGGCTTCCCTCGGCGACCTCTAGCTCCCGAGTTCGACTCCGACTCTTGTCCGTGGCTCCGCTCCGCGTCCCCGGCTCTGGATCCCATCTCTCTCTTCACTGCACTCCAAAGATGGGTCCCCAACTTTATTTCGGAAAGGAGCTGGTCATCAACCGACTCCAGGCGCCGTCCCAACTTGATTCCCTGGGGGGCAGACCACCAGCGGGCGGGAATGCTCAAGTCCACATAGGGAAAACAGGGCGCTACAAGAGCTAAGTACGATGCACCTAAAACAATTTTCTTTCATTGACACTCAAAAATGTCATGCAGGGAAGACCAACCTTGTATCAGCCTTCAAGACAAACCTCGTGTTGGCATTTCAAAAGCCCGACCCCGGTCGGCACCAAAGCCCTGCACTAGCCAGGCACAAAGCCCAGTGTACCACTGGCAGAGCGGTGTACCACCGACTCTCAGCAACAAAAGCCCGACCCCGGTCGGCACCAAAGCCCTGGGCCAGCCAGGCACAAAGCCTAGTGTACCACTGGCAGAGCGGTGTACCACCGGCTCTCAGCAACAAAAGCCCGACCCCGTCGGCACCAAAGCCCTGGGCCAGCCAGGCATGAAGCCCAGTGTACCACTGGTAGAGCGGTGTACCACCGCTCTCAGCAACAAAAGCCCGACACCCGTCGGCACCAAAGCCCTGCACTAGCCAGGCACAAAGCCCAGTGTACCACTGGCAGAGCGGTGTACCACCGGCTCTCAGCAACAAAAGCCTGACCCGGTCGGCACCAAAGCCCTGGGCCAGCCAGGCACAAAGCCCAGTGTACCACTGGCAGAGCGGTGTACCACCGGCTCTCAGCAACAAAATCCCGACCCCGATCGGCACCAAAGCCCTGGGCCAGCCAGGCATGAAGCCCAGTGTACCACTGGCAGAGCGGTGTACCACCGGCTCTCAGCAACAAAAGCCCGACACCCATCGGCACATGAAGCCCTGCACCAGCTAGGCATGAAGCCCGACATCCGTCGGCACATGAAGCCCTGCACCAGCTAGGCATGAAGCCCGACACCCTTCGGCGCATGAAGCCCTGCACCAGCCAGGCATGAAGCCCGACGCCCTTCGGCTCATGAAGCCCTGCACCAGCCAGGCATGAAGCCCGACGTCCTTCGGCGCATGAAGCCCTGCACCAGCCAGGCATGAAGCCCGACGTCCTTCGGCGCATGAAGCCATGCATCAGGAGAGGATCAGCCACTTGGGAGGTAACGCCCCTTTCGCCTTGCTGGGTAGGCCCGCTTCGTCTCAGGGGCGAGGGGGCATCTGATATGGCTGATCCAATGCCGTTAGAGAACCGTGAAGGAAGCTGATAGAGCCCCGCTTCGACCTCCAAGGCCCATCTCAACCTCCGCATCGGCAGCGGTCCATTCCCATCCCGGGGTCGGCCATGTATGAACAGTGCACGGGTCGGCCATATATGAACAGTGCCTGGGGTCGGCCATATACGAACAGTGCCCGGGGTCGGCCACATATGAACAGTGCCCGGGGTCGGCCATATATGAACAGTGCCGGGGGTCGGCCATGTATGAACAGTGCCTGGGGTCGGCCACATATGAACAGTGCCTGGGGTCGGCCATGTATGAACAGTGCCTGGGGTCGGCCATGTATGAACAGTGCCTGGGGTCGGCCATGTATGAACAGTGCCGGGGGTCGGCCATGTATGAACAGTGCCTGGGGTCGGCCACATATGAACAGTGCCCGGGGTCGGTCATGTATGAACAGTGCCTGGGGTCGGCCATATACGAACAGTGCCCGGGGTCGGCCATATATGAACAGTGCCGGGGGTCGGTCATGTATGAACAGTGCCTGGGGTCGGCCACATATGAACGGTGCCCGGGGTCGGCCATGTATGAACAGTGCCCGGGGTCGGCCATATACGAACAGTGCCTGGGGTCGGCCACATATGAACAGTGCCTGAGTTCGGCCATATATGAACAGTGCCATGCAAGTGAACAGTGCCATGCAAGTGAACGGACTTCAACTCCAAACTGCATCTTCTGTCCCAATGGCTGCACCTTTGGGGCCCATATGCCTAACTTTATCACTCGTCATTGTCCGCGCAGGAATGCAAAAAATGACATAAGGGACACGTCTGGCAAGCGCCGTAGCGGTTAGCCATGCCCTAAATGAATGACATAGGAGACACGTCTGGCAAGCGCCGTAGCGGTTAGCCATGCCCTGCAGCACCCCATGCTTCACGAACATCAATTAATGCTCTGACTAGTGACAGCACCCCATGCTTCACGGACATCAGTTCCGACACTTCACCCATCAAGGTCATCATTATGGAGCCTCAACCACTCAAGCCAGACAAACTCTTAAGCGTCTATAAAATGGGTAAGAGGGACCCCTGACCAGGTAACACACTCATAACACTCCAAAAATGCCCACACAGAGGGAGCTTCTCTCTGGGACTCTCTCTCTCTTTTTCTCTTTCGAGCTTCCTCAAGCTCACGGCTGATGCCCAGACCACTGACTTGAGCGTCGGAGGGTCCCGCTGGGCCCCCCTCCGGCCCCCGGGACTTGCTTGCAGGCGCGAGGAGCTCGCTGGAGGAGACGACCGCACGCTCGAGGCCGGTGATTTGGCGTCATCATTTTGGATCCTGGATTAATAAACCAATCACAAGGTGGTGGCTGCACTAGTCGCATTCCATGCATGCAATGACCGCTACGGTCTGGAAATACTATGTCATAAAAAAAGGTTAAATGATGGAGGAAAATTCTCAGGTGTTCTTCTTCACCCATTAACCGTACTCCTAAGCTCCGAGGAAGGACAGCGATCCACTGCAGGCAAACAAACCGGAAGGCTTGAAGCTTCCGGACGACACGAAACGGACCGCCGTGCTGGGGATCTCCCAACGGATGGGATCGAAGGAATGTAGAGGCGGATTGCAAGGGATTTGGGGCAGACTTGCCTTTGAAAGGGGATGGGTACCTGATTTCTAAGAATCGTGCAGCTTTAAGAATCGTGCGGCTTAAGCTCCGGTTCTATCCGCCTTTGCTGCTTTAAGATTCGCGCTCCTCTTTGCTTCGTCCCCGATCTTCCGGCGATCGGCGTCGTCGAGTCTTCGCCGTGGTCAAGCAGTTCCTTGTTGTCCTCTCCGCTCTTCCTATGGCTTCGGATTCGGCGGAAGCTGGCCGGGCTTCCGGCAGGGCAGCGGCGGAAGGTGGGTTTGTTTGGGTGGCATCGTCTCCGTCGCCGACCGCTGTGGCTAGATTAGAGACTGCCTTCCCTGAGGTAGTGTCCCTCCCAGCTGCGGAGCTTGCTGAGGAGGTTGCTGGATGGATGAAGACTGTTGTTATCGCTCGATCATACAATCGATGGGTTCCGGCGGAAGCTTTTCTCAGAGAATTCCGACGCGCCGGAGTTCCAGGAGAGATCGTTCCGACCAGCATGGCATTCCGGTGTCATGTGTTCCGTTTTGAATCTCCCGAAGCTCGGGAGCTAGTGTTGCAAAGGCCATGGGTTATCAATGGCCAGGTCATTGGCATCGAGGGTTGGCGGCCGGATTTTGTTCCGGCAGTGGACTCAGTCCCGGTGGCTTTGGTCTGGGTTCGGCTGCCGAACCTCCCCTGGAGTTCTGGAAAGATGAATTCCTCAAACCAATTCTGGCTTTGGCGGGGGAATTCGTTTGTTCCGATGCTGCTACCATGGCGAGAAACAGAGGAGGAGGGTTTGCACGGGTTTGCATGAGGATTGATCTATCTCGCCCTCTTCGTCCTGGAGCTCGTGTGCAAGGCCTGAACCAGAGGTTTTGGCAACAGTTCTCTTTCGAGAACCTTCAAGGGTTGTGTTGGAGCTGCGGTTCGATCCATCTGGGAGGTCCCTGCTCGCTCTCGTCGGCTCAGGAGGTTCAGGCTTCGGATTCTGTTTTTGGACCATGGCTTGCAGCTGTGAGACAGAGGAGAGGTGCTCCGGGTTCTCAGTCTGAAGAAAGGAGAAGCTCTCGCTCGAATGTGTCGGAGTCTTCCGCAGCCTTCGCATCTGCTTCCCCTTCTTCTGTGGACGGGCTTCGCCTAAGGGCTGAGGGTAGTGGTGAAGGCTGGAAGTCTCCGGTGAAGATGGCTCGAAGGCAGGCATCGTTTTCAAATTCGTCCGCTGGAGGCTCTGGAGTTGCTAAGAGACAGTTGGGGAAGAAGACCTCCCCTGTTCCTTTGAAGACTGGTGCTGTGCCTAGTGCCGTATTGAAACTTAAGGCTCTGAAGCAGCAGCCAGTGAGAAACGACTGTGCCAGGGAGCCTTCTCTGAACAATGGAGTTTTGACTTCTAATCCATTCTCCTCTCTTGATTTGGAGGTGGGAGATGAAGGTTGCATGGACTGTAGGGATGGGTTCCGGGTTCCTTGAAGCGGGCCCGACCTGAGGTGTCAATGTCTCCTAGGTCATTTCCTAAATCGGTGCTCCGGAAGGAAAAAGGAAAGGCCTCAGTGATTAAAAAAGGGGGGGTTGCTGCTCCTTCTCGAATCGGACTTGAACAACCCCTATCCGGCCAGATCGGTGATTTTGATCGGTCAAGGGGGCAGCCTATCCAGGATTCTGGGCCTACAGCTAATGTGTTTGATGGAAGTCCTGTAGGCCAGGATCCTAGCTCCGTATTATCTGGTTCTTCTGTGGAGATGGATGGGCCTCTGGGCTGTTCAGATCCTCAGTCTGATGTTTCCCCTCCGTTGGCAGGGGGTATTGCTGACAGCATTATGTCGGAGGACCATGGAGGGGTCCTAACTTCTCCTAGTCTGTAAATGAAGATCCTTCTGTGGAATGTCAGAGGTGCTCGAAAGCCATCCTTTCGTTCCTCTTTTGGAAGATTGTTGCAGCTGCATAAGTTTGATATATGTGTCCTTTTGGAAACGAGACTATCGGGTGAGAGCTTGGCTCGGTTTCGTAAGCAAATGGCCCGATCATGGTCCTCGTATGCCGTGGAGGCTGAAGGGTTGTCTGGAGGTATGCTGGCTCTGTGGCGTTCCACTGCGGTTACGATTGATGCTTTCCATCAGTGTAATCAGCAGATAAGTATGATTGTCTCTGAAGGTGCTGCTGAGCCTTGGCTATTATCGGCAGTCTACGCCAGTACGGACTATAGGGAGAGAAGGTATCTTTGGTCTGAACTTCGATCCCTTCTTGACCAAGGTATTCCTTCTGTTATTGCTGGGGACTTTAACTGCATTACGGAGCCTAGTGAGAAACGAGGGGGCAGACGAGTTACTGGCTCTGCTGACATAACTGAATTCAGATCTTTCATTGATTCTGCTGGTTTGATGGATTTGGGATACTCTGGTCCCCAATTCACCTGGTGTAATAATCGGCAGGGTTCAGCTCGTGTTTGGGAGAGGCTGGATAGAGCAATGGCTTCAGCTCAGTGGCTTCATTTGTTCCCTGCGGTTACTGTCTCTCATCTTCCTCGAATTGCTTCTGATCACTGCCCTATTTTGATTTCTACGGAGATTGTTCAGCATCAGCGCAAGCAGTTCAGATTTGAGCAGTTTTGGTCTGCCCATTCAGCTGCTCGTGCTATTATTCATCACATCTGGCATCTCCCGGTCAGGGGTAATGCAGTTTATCGTTTATCTCGTCGTCTGAAGATGACCAGGAATAGATTATCCAGATGGAGTAGAGTGGAGTTGGGGGATTTGGTCAGACATATTGAACAGACTGAAAGCGATATTAGCGCTCTTCAGGCTAAGGAAGATCAGGACGGAGGTTTGCAGGCCTCGGACCTCTCTTCTCTTCGGGATAAGCTTGCTCAGCATCATTCTCTTCTTCGTCAGCAGGAGGTTTATTGGTGGCAGCGATCCAGGGCTCAGTGGATTTGTGATGGTGATCGTAATACTAGATTTTTCCATCAGGCAACCCTGAAGCGGCGTGCTGCCAATAGGATTCGGAGATTAGTTGATGAAGAGGGCAATTCTCAGGAGGATTCCCAATCTATTAGGGAGATGATTCTTCACTTTTTCCAGTCAAGATGGACTGATTCTGCTGGTGCGGGAGGGCCTGTTACTCCGGTTTCTGATTCTGTGAAAGTCTCTTCAGTAGATAACAGTATGTTGGCCAGATCAATTTCTGCGGATGAGATTAGGGCGGCTCTTTGGGACCTTGGCCCAGATAAGGCCCCTGGCCCTGATGGATTTCCGCCTTTCTTTTATCGTCATTATTGGGACATTGTGGGTCAGGAGGTGGTTTTGGCAATTCAGTCTGTTTTCCTGGCTAAACAAATTCCAGCGGAATGGAATCAGACCTTTATTTCTCTGGTGCCTAAGCGTCCTGATGCCTCCCTTCCTCAGCATTTTCGGCCCATCAGTCTATGCACTACGCTCTATAAGGTCTGTGCTAGGCTTTTGGCTCGCCGGCTTGCTCTGGTGATCCCTCGCCTTATTTCTGCAGAACAAGGGGCGTTTATTAGAGGGCGTTCTATTTCTGATAATATTCTCATTGCCCAGGAATTTATGTTTGATTTACAGAGAGCTTCGGGCAGGAGAAGTCTAATGGCTGTTAAACTTGATATGGAGAGAGCCTATGACAGACTGAATTGGGCCTTTTTGCGTCACTCTCTTACAGAGTTTGGAGTTGATGACTTGTTCATTGAGTGGATTATGGCATGCATTCAGACGCCGTCCTTCTCTATAATTATTAATGGTAGTTCGACCAGATTCTTTCACTCTACTGTGGGGATCCGACAGGGTTGCCCTTTGTCCCCTCTGCTGTTTATTCTAGCTGTGGATGATTTGTCTCGGGCTTTCCATCAGGCGCAGAGAGATCGGAGTATTGTCCCTTATTTGGCTGGAGCGGAGGGCCCCTTAGTATCTCATCTCCTGTTTGCGGATGACTGCATTCTACTGGGCCAGGCTTCTATTGTTAATGCGTCGTCTTTCTATTCTATTATCCAGAGATATTGTCAGGCTTCAGGCCAGAAGGTTAATTTTCTAAAATCCACTTTATGTTTCAGCCCGAAGACTCCTAGAGCTATCAGGGAAGCCATTATTTCTTTATCAGGAATTTCTACTCAGGCAGACAGATTGATGTATTTGGGGATTCCTATCACAGGAAGACGTCCCCGTTGTTCTGATTTCAGCGAGCTTGAGAGGAGGATTCATCAGCGTATGGAGGGGTGGCAGGTTACTGGCCTTTCGATGATGGCCAGGATTATTATCATACGCTCGGTCCTCTCCTCCCTTCCCATGTATCTTCTGTCTAATTCTATTATTCCTATTACTTGTCTTAAGAGGATTGAGAGAAGTTTCCGTGATTTTCTGTGGGCTTCTACGCAAGAAGGTCATGGTATGCATCTTTTATCTTGGGAAACTGTTTGCATGCCTATCCAAGATGGTGGTCTTGGGATCCAGTCTCTGATTGTTAGAAGGGATGCCCTCCTTGCCAGACATGCTTCTAGATTCCTTCTGGAGCCGCACTGTCTCTGGAGTACTATTATGCGTTCTAGGTATGGTGGCTGGGTGTCGGATTCTTATATCAGGCCTCCACGTGGTTGCTCCTCCTTTTGGAAGGAAGTTTGCAGATTTGGTCAGGCTATCAGGGGTAATGTTACGTGTATGATGGGAGATGGATCATCTATAGATGTTATTCAGGATATTTGGTTTTCAGATATTCCTCTCTCACGATGGCCCTCTTTTATAAGTATTGACATCCCTTATAACCTTCGGGTTAAGGATCTGATTCCTTCTGATCCCCCTGCCTGGCATATCCCCTCTGTGACCCGTTTCTTTGGGTTGGAGCTTTCCAGACGTATTCTGCTGATGCCCATTATCCCAGGTTGCTCTTCTGACTCCAGATTGTGGCAGAAATCATGTCTCTCTAGGGCTCCAATCAAGGATTTGATGATGATTTTCAGGCCGGAGTCCCAGCGTTCGATTGATTCTGATTGGATTTGGAAGCTTCCCACCCTCCCCAGAGTGCAGCTATTTATGTGGAAGCTTCTGTGGGATTGCCTTCCCACTTGTCTTCTTCTTTCTAGAAGAGGTCTGGCGATTCATCCGTGCTGTCCGATTTGTAGGGAGGAGGACGAATCCTCAGATCATGCTATCTTTACCTGCCCCAGGGTGAGTTGGTTATGGCAGAGGGTAGGTTATTCTGTAAGGAGGGACGATCAGGGTTCTCCTCGTTCTTCTTTCTTCCTGGATATTCGTAGAGCTTCTTCGCAGAGGTGCAGCTGTTGGATTGCCACGGCTTATCATATATGGTTATCGAGAAACCAGATTCTTTTTACGGACGATCCTGTGTCTTCTTTCAGAATTATGAGGAAAATCAGTTCATTGGTCATGGACTGTGCTCGGGTTGGTTCTGATGTCTCTGGCCTCTGGGGATCCCCTGCTGCTTCGGCAGCGAACCGTCATTCGGTGCTTATCTCTTGGGATCCCCCTCCTCCAGGGTTCGTCAAAATCAATTTTGATGGCAGTGTTCGTGGCAGAGCGGCTGGTTCTGGTTTCCTTGTCCGTGACCCTCAGGGAGAGCTTCTGGGAGCGGGAGGTTTTGGATCCATTGACTCCTCCGTCTTGATGTCTGAGCTGTATGCAGCCTGTGCGGGCATTTCTTATGCTGTCAGGACTCTACAGGCCCATAGGATTGTCATTGAGGGTGATTCCTTGGCGGTTATTTTCTGGTTGCAGAAGGAGAACTGCCATTCTGATCCTACAAACCCTATTCTGACAGACATTCGTTCCATCCTTTCCAAGGTCGTCTGTACCCGGATTCGCCATATTTATCGAGAAGCCAATTCGGCGGCGGACTGGGTAGCGTCCTTTGTGGCCCAGCATGATGGATCGTGGTATTGGAAGCTGAACGATCCCTGTCCATCTATTTTACAGCAATTTTTGTATTCGGACCTTTCTGGGCTGACTCGCACTAGGTTAGTGTGATCGCCCGCTTTTGTACCAAAAAAAAAAAAAAGGGGATGGGTCGCGTCATTTGAAATATATATATATATATATATATATAGAGAGAGAGAGAGAGAGAGAATTTCTATTTGCACAGCCCAAATTGCTCTCCATACCTCCTTATTTTTTATAAAAAAAATTTTAAACTATCCTTCCTCCTTTTCTCTTCACACCCGTCTTCTCTTCTTCCACCCAGCACCACGAGCCCCGCCCATCTCCTCCCCTTCCAGCATTGTAGCCCTCGGCCCATCTCCTTCCTATTCCTCAACATCGGTCAATGCCCTTTTTTTCGACACTGGCTCCCCTTCTGACATCGTTCGATCAAACAAAGCCGAACAGAAGGTCACTGTTCGGTCCTGTTTGACCGAACAAAGGCCATTCTGTTCGACCTGATAGGCCAGGCTGAACGGAGGCCCTCCGTTCAGTCCTGTTTGGCCAAACGATGCCGAAAGGGCGCCGGTGCTCTTGTTCGGTCAAATAGGACCGAATGGAGGCCCTCCGTTCTTGTTTGGCTGAATAAAGGCCCTTCATTCGGTCTTGTGTGGCTGAACGGTATCGAAAGGATGTCAATGTCGAGAATGAGAAGAAGATGGGAGACGGGTGTGTTGGGAAGGAGAAAGGGGACGGTGCTGGAGAGGAGATAGAAGGAAGGGTGGAAAGAAGAAGGGGACGGTGCCGAAAAGAAGATGAAAGGGAAAGAAAAAAGGAAAAGAGGTGGTGCAGAGAAGAGACGAGGAGGCAGTTCCGAATAGGAGACGGAAGAAAAGGTGCAGAGAGAAAAAAAAAATGTTAGTTTAGAAAAAAAAAATAATAAATGAGGGATGTACTTAGTACTGGGGCGGTGCAAATAGAAATTCACATATATATATATATATATATATATATATATTATATATATATATATATATATATATTCGCGGAGAGATTGGAAGCTGCAAGACTGGTCAACAGGAACCGGAAGTATATTTTAGTCCAGAAAAATCTATGGGAGCGAGGGGTTGGGATCCGAGGTAACGTTCAAGCCTGAGCGTAGGGGTTCCCAGCGTAGCGTTGGTCGCAGCTGCAGCGGTAACTCACTCTGTCCGGCGAGTCTTTACGGTGGCTGTGTTCCTTGCACATCTCTTCCCGACGTCCTGTCCAAAACCACGGGCCTAAACTCCTCATCGCGGGTACCATTGAAATCAACCGGCCGGCTTCTCCATCCAGAGGGGGAAAACAGTTTAAAAGGAGCTAAACAATTCCAACCAGCCACTTAATTTATTTCTCAAATAATCCATATACGGTGGGCAGCTTGAATAGATATGGTTCAGAAAATAGCAGAAGTTTACAAAATATGTTGAAATAGTTCTTGAAAATAGAAATTGTTTGGTAAATCTTAGATACTCTATGACCATGACACATACAAGACATGACCATGATGCACTAAACTATATCCTAGCTAGTCTTTGAGGATATCGAACGAGGGTAGCAAATGGCTCATCATACTGTACTGTTCTGTGGTTTCATAGTTTATTTTCATTTAGAGGCTTTTTTTTATCCGTGAGTTCTTTATTTGGCTCTATTGATCTAATTGCTGCTTCATCAAGAGCTTTCTTAGTGCACCAAGCTCCACAGCTACGTCCTCCATTGTCGGTCTTTCTTCACCTTTCAAACTTAAGCATCTCTTGACAAGTTGTGCAACTGCAAACAAATGCCTCTTATCAACCTCCTCTTCCAATTTATGGTCCACCACTTCTAGTAGACGATTCTTTTCTAGCACTTAACAAAATATGATGCTAAATTCCTCTCCATTTCTGACCTGCAAAAAGAAACAGGTTTTTCTGCAGTCAAAAGCTCCACAAGAACTACTCCAAAACTATAAACATCACTCTTTTCGGTCAGTTGGCTAGTGTGGAAGTACTCAGGGTCCAGGTAGCCAAATGTCCCTTGAACAATCGTAGTCACATGAGTTCGATCAAATGGAACCAGCCTTGAAGCTCCGAAGTCTGAGACTTTTGCAATATAGTTCTCATCTAAGAGTATGTTGGCAGACTTGACATCTCTATGAATGACTGGTATGGGGCCTTTGAAGTGTAAATAGGCAAGTGCTCTTGCAGTTTCTGTAGCAATCCTCAGACGATTCTCCCATGACATTAGAGAAGAAAAGCGACTATTGTGAATGTGATGGAAGAGGGTTCCATTAGATATAAATTCATAAACTAGTATGGGAACTTCGGATTCTAAGCAACAACCTAGGAGCTTGACTACATTCTCATGGTTGATCTTAGAGAGAACAACTACTTCATTAATGAATTGCTCAATTTGGGTTTCATCCATCAATTTCGACTTCTTAATGGCCACGACACTTCCATCTGATAAAATTCCCTTATAAACGGTACCATATCCACCTCGCCCAATAATTTGATTCTCACTAAAGCCACCAGTTGCCCTTTCTAGTTCTGCCATACTGAAGATTTTGGCACTGACTTCACTACCGGATAAGATGTGTTGTTCCAACAAGCAACCTCCATTTCTCAGAAAGTTTTCTTGTTTGAGTCTTATAATCTTCCTCTTTTTTAATCCCTGGTATGTCCAAAAGCCTCCAATGACTAGTATAATTAATAGACCTAACCCCACACCTGCAAGAAAAATGTACTATTAACATGAATCTATGAGATTTAAATGTTAAAATTTAAAAATGCTTTAAAAAAAAAAAATAACTTGTGCTTCACCCTTTGCACCTGTAGCCACATGAGAGCATTGCTCCAACTTATGTACAAGAACTAATTTTAAGCATCTAAACATCCTAAAGATTCATTCGCAATAGTTAGAGCAATACGTTCCACAGGTTAATTATCGAGCACAAGGAGCTG
The DNA here is from genome assembly GCA_900491605.1 of Calamus simplicifolius. NCBI lineage: Eukaryota > Viridiplantae > Streptophyta > Magnoliopsida > Arecales > Arecaceae > Calamus > Calamus simplicifolius. The sequence goes on from UESW01004409.1 coordinate 88,701, forward strand.
TAAATATCTAACATAATTGAATTTGGCACCAAGATTAATAATTGTCTTGAGGACAGGGCAACCTATTTTTGGTTGTATGGTTTCAAAAGCTGTTTGATTGCATATCATATGGTCCAGGAATTTTCTTAGTATTTAAAGATGATAGTGATGATGTCAAGAATAAATACAACGCCTTCCTAAATGCATGCATGCATTTAAGGGCCACAGAAGAAATTACCAAGGCCAATCGCGAGAGGAGTGGTACGCTTGCAGCCAGACCCTTGCTTTTTACCGTCGCCACTAGTTCCCAGCGGGCAGAGGCAGCGAAACCCACTCGCCGTGTTCTTGCACTTCCAAACGCAAGTGTTGGCGTCCGGATCCTTGCATTCGTTGCGGTCTGGAAAGTCATCGAATCCATGTAAGTGTTCGGTGAAAACTGAACTACTGCTCGGTAAATTAGAAGCAAGCCAGCGTTGCAAAGCCCATCCAGAGCTTATGATTAGTTTGTACGACGCAAGGAGTAGTTGCAGGGGGATTCGACTACTTAATTATTACCTTGACATCCACCCGGAGTATAAGGGTTCCCGGTATAGCCCTCTTTGCAGTTGCAGCGATACCCAGAACCATTCGACACATCGTAGCAGACGCTGTTCTCACCCATGCACTTGGAGGCGTTCCTCCTCTCGACCTGCTCGCAGGTCTCGTTGCCAATCACCCAGTCGAGTACCACAGGGCGCGCCGTGTGCCCTTTCCCCATTTCAATGTCGCTCCTGATCTCTGCTGCCGAAAAGACGAACTGGTTCTCTTCCAGCACAAAGACCTTGGTGCACTGCCCCTCCCCCTTGTCGGTCTTCCAGTGGGTCAGGTTCCCGGTTCTAACCAACTGCATCGAGTGGGTCATGCTCCTGATGCTATTCAACTCCAGCACGAAACTCTTGAGCCCCTTGGGAATGGAGGCCTGGCAGCACCCCACCCCCGAGCACGACCCGTCCACCACGCTCTCCGGCGTGAGGCAGAACGACACGCACCCTGTCTTGTGGTCGACGGATACATTGAGATGGGCCATGACGTCGCACCCAATCGCCGTGAACATATTCATCGTGTCGGAGAAGGTGAACGGAGTTCCTTCGAGGTCGAGGATCTCTTGGCCGGCGGGCCGGATATCGGCTCCACGGCCGCAGCGCCATGTGACCCCCTCGAGGAGCACGCGGATGTAGCCGTCGGGCAACGAGATGTTGAGAACTTGGAGCTTGGTTGAGCCTAGAGGAAGAAACATGGCGGAGCCGTTCCCCAGTGTTCGAAGGTGAGCTCAAAGCCAGGTGAAGAAATGCCCTTGGGGCCAAAAGGGTAGGGGACGTCGTTGTAACCGAGGGCGGCGTTATCGAGCGTGGATGGACTCGGATTTTTGGATGAGCAGGGCGGTGCCAGCCATAGGAGTACTTGGAACAAGATTAGCAAAGGCAGAACCATTGCCTCCTTCTCTTGCTTCTCTCTATTTGGAAGGGATTAAAAGCGAGAGCAGGTTCTGCGTCGACCTTATCAGGAGGCTGATCCACTCAGAGCCACTGCTTGCACCAGATTATTGCAGCTTTCCGATGGCTTCTCGACTGCTTCGAGAGTCAAGTCAAGCGGAGGCCCGTGAGGAACACGAAACCCATGAGGGGACGCATGGAGGACCAACCAGTCAAAGGTCTTCCGACGCTGAAATACTTCTTGGTCCACAAACTTCCACCCAAATATTACTTTTATTTTCAAACTTTTAATTATTTTAACTTCATATCTTAAATTTTAAAAATATTATAATTATAATACTTTTAATTTAAAATTAATAAAATAACTAACTTAACCTCCTAATATAAATATATGAATTGTTTGATAAAATAGCACATCAATTATTCAACTAATTTTAATTAATTCTATGTAATATTCTTAAAACATAAAGAATAAATCCTAGGGATTGAAGATTTAAACGTTAAAATAAATTTTGAGAAAATTTTATGGCCCAAAACCATATTTTTCACCTTTCTAATTAAAACTATACTATGATATATGAAAATAGTAGCTGATAAAATCAAATAAATTCAAAAATAACGCTTCCTCAAAAAGTCTTATTTATAGTAATTGATACTTAAACTTACTTGAATAAAAAGGTTTCTCCAAGGCTCTAAGCGAGAAATCAAAAAATATTTGAATGATAAATTGTTATTGCATCAACTGACATCTCAAAATACATCTGTTTAAAAAAATCTCATATATGATCTCAGTGAGAAAGCATTACCTGTAGAGAAGGACATCTTTACCAAGATTTTTTGTAAATGAAACCTGGAAGCAACGCTTTGTCAACTCATTAATATACCTTATGCCCATGGCAACACTAGGTCGGCTGCCCCCATCAGACTCGTGCCGTTTGCACGCACAATCAATCATTTTAGCAAGCAATCTGAGGACTAGTTTTAGCCCATTTCATAAAAAGGCATAGCCTCGGATCCAACAGCTGTCAAAAATAAATTCGGACAAACAAAATGAAATCATTTCTTATTATAAAGACATGAGAATTCAAATTATACAGACCAGCATTTGGCCACAACTTGTGGGCAAATGCAAAAGATAAAACTGATCTGCAAAAAAAAAAATTGCTATTGTGTAATCGATGTCGAATGAATCCTTAAAAAAGGGTTATAACTTCATGCAGTTTAGATCATTCAATCACCATGTTGATGGTGATTGAAGGCAACGGAATGAAGGCAAGCCATACAGAAGCCCGCAAGGTCCAACTGCTCAATCTCCAATAAAAAATGCAGATGTTGGCTTAGCCAACATATACGAAACCAATGGTTTGAACAAGCCTTATCAGCCTTCTAGGCAAGATGCAACACTCATGACACAACAGAATCATCATCCCGTTCTAACTTCTAAGTAGCCACTGACTATTGGTTTCTTTGACATCACAACAGCCAGGCGCAAGGCATTCTGTTGGCAAAGTTTAAATGGATTCCTCAATAGTGTAACACTTGCTCTTTTCGGACCTAACAGTACTACATGAGCGATGATGAATGAATCACCCCTCTCTACTGCGAATTGCCACTCCCTTATTGATATAGGGAACCAATCTTTACTTGCAGACTTTGTAGTTTTAACCTCAATGTACTCCCTGCTTTCTTGATTCTCCCCAGTAATCAGATCATAGGGTAAGCCTGTCTCATTTCTTCATTGACCCATTTAACATAACCAAAACCTAGTTTCTCCACAAAGTATTTATAAGCTATCAGCTCCCCAAGCCTGCCAGTTTTGCGTGACTGGTTCCCATCTGAAGGCTGCAGACAGAACCTGTCCCTATCAGGTGATAAATTGTTCAAACCTGTATCTGTCATGGGGATGATAGCTGAATCAGATATTTGACTTTTGGGTTCTGAACCAGAAATGATTTGCTCGTCAACATAACCAAAAGATTCCACTGAATGAGATTGATCTGTCATTTGCACTGAATCTTGCAACACCACTGTGCTTGTTGATGCCAAGCCCTCTTCTATGATCCAATCCCCATCATTCTCAACAGGTACTGCAACATCCTCTTTATGTATGACACCTTCTTTATGTATGACACCTTCAAGAGGTTTACTGGTCTCATTCTGTGAGCTATCATATGGTGAGAGAACTGGCCTTGTCTGGTGATGTTGTTTTCTATAATAACTAAAATCTGGGGCACTTTTCCAATCAGTAGGTGGCCAATTTGAAATAATTCCTGGTTTCTTTTTAGACGCTGGGAAGCTCTGTTCAACATTCTTCAGGGGAACACACATTGGCTGGGAAGTTTCATCCTGATGCAGTTCCATCGAAGATGGAAGTGACCAAACAGGCTCATCATCAGGTAGTTTGGGAACCCTCTGACTATTTACAATAAAAAATTCCATTTGCTCAGTAGTGGAGCCAGAATCTGCCATGGTTGTGACCATATGGAGAAAATTTGCCAAGTGTAGCTCAGCAGATCCATTAAAGAAAAACCGTGAAAGCTCCAAGAATATAGAGTGTAAATCTGAGATCTGAGTTGCATATAAAACATTTCCCTGCATAGTAGGTCAAAGTTTATGATTCACAAGTACAAAATTCAGTGGCATAAAATCAATTATCGATGTTACAAGATGACCATCAACACTACCACATGATGAAAGTCGTGAGCACTAGGTCAAAAATGATTGTCAACAATAGGATATAGTGTTCAGATGTTAGTCAAAAGCACTAAAACTTTCTCGTAGATCCCTCCTTTTTTTCACAGGAAAAGATGCCAATGAATACATCAAACTTAATTTAGATATGCCATCCATCTTCCATAGCATACAAAGGATTCCTTATTGGCATACTTCACTATCAGATGAATGTGTAGCAAAGCGGAGAACCTTTCAAAAAGCTTGTTAATCTGGTGTTGATGTTCAATGGAATAAGCAATGCTGGTAGTTGTCAAATACCCTTCTATTGCATACGGATATAGCAAAAAAATAAATGCACCCATCAAATCATTCTGTCCCGGAAACAATAGTATGCCTCATCATCTAGATAAGCATGCCAAGGATTGCAGGTCTAGCAAATAGGTTATTTGACATAATGAAATTCAAGGCCTGCTATATTGCCATCAAATTTAGCATCAAAGTTCACATCCTTCTGAAATTGTTAATTTCAGTACAATTCCAGAAAATTTTTCATTTCATCTGAATTTAAATATTCCATAAGTGGTAGAAAAATTTAGCAACGTGCTTCTAAGCTTTGAAGCATGCTTCCTCTATTTCATGTTAAAAATAATTTTAAATATCAATAGCAGTTCAACTAATCCTCCCTCCTTAATAAGCACTCCAATCTACTACTCAGTGAAGGAAATAAGTACGTACCCTATATTTCTTTTCGACGGGAAGTATGTGCCCTATATTTCTAAGCTCAGGATAACAGTATTACATAAAGAATGGTCTTTACTTCTCCATTACTGTTTATTTTTCTGCTGGGGTTGCCAGTGGGGCAAAGCCCTTGCAAAAAAGGAAAACAGGAGAAGTAAAATGCCAAATTACATACTGGGAAGGGAACAGCTGCAGGCATTGGCAGCCAAAAGTCCAGGAAATCAACTGGGGCGGACGTTGTCAGCAGAAAATGCAATATCACCACAGGAGCCAGTCAGCTGGCTGTATCATCCCCTAATATTTAAGAAATTTGTTTTCTTACAAAAGAAATTGACCAGAGAAGGGGCCATAATTTTGCAATAATCCACCCTCCTTATTGATCAAGTTGATGGTTTATAACATGACTTGATTAAGGTGAAAGGTCCCAAGCCCGGGTAAAGGAGGAGGGTTGCGTTAGGTAGCTGATAGCCAACGTAAAACTTCATCAGATCCTTTAAAACATGAATCTACTAAATTAAATATGAGAAAGGTTAGGACATCCACATTAAGAGACGCGTTGCATCTGCCTTCGGATGTTTCAAAAATAGCAAGGGGCGCCACACCGGCGCCCGGATGCGGTGATAGTAAGCAATGGTTCCTGCACTATGGACGAGTGCGGATAAAGAAGTTAGTCCATGATAGTCAGCTTAGAGTAGCAACTTGGAACATAGAAACACTAACAAGTAAAGCTATGGAGATAGTGGACACTATGATTAGGAAAAAAGTAATATAATATGCTTACAAAAGAGGTGAAAGATCTAGAAAAATAGAAAATACAGGATATAAATATTACACTGGAAAACATAAAAATAGAAATGGAGTAGGAATAATTGTAGGCAAGAATTTTAATGAATATTTGTTAAGGTAACTAGGAAAGAAGATCAGATTATATCACTAAAACTTATAATTAAAATAATATAATTACATAATTAGTACATATGCACCACAAGTAGGATTAGACCAATTAAGACAATTTTGGGAAGACATAGATGACGTAATACAAGAAATACCATAAGAAGAAAAGATATATTTGGGAGAAGATTTTAATGGACATGTAAGTAAACAGGGATGGATATGAAATGGTACATGGAGGATATGAATTTGGAGATAGAATAAACCGGCGTAAGCTTATTAGATTTTGCAGTGGTGTATGATCTAACAATAATAAACACTTATTTCAAAAAGAGAAACGAATATTTAATAACATTTAAAAGTGGATCTAATAAAAGTCAAATAATTTTTTCTTAATTAAGATGATAGATAAAATAACATGCAAAAACTGTAAAGTTATTACAAGAGAAAGTTTAACTTCACAACATAGAATAATAGTAGCAGACATATGATAAAAATAAAATCTGGAGTAAAACGTAAAACTATTAATCCAAAAATTAAATGATAAAATTTGAAAGGAGAAAAACTAGAATTAGTTAAAGAAAAGTTAGTAAAGAAATGACTATGAATATAAATAGTGATCCCAATCTAATGTGGAAAAAAGCAACTAAATGCATAAAAAATATAGCAAAAGAAATTCTAGGAGAATAAAAAAATAGAACTAGTAGAAAGAAAACTTGATGGTGGAACGAGTAAGTTCAAGCTGCCATCAAGCTTAAAAGGACAAACTATAAAATTTGGCAAGAGGCTAGGGATGAAGAAAGTCTTAAAAATATAGGGATACAAAGAAAAAAGCTAAAAAAACGGTAAGTAATGCCAAACTTAAAGCCTATGATAATTTATATAATAGACCAGATACGAAAGAAGGTAAAAAGACTATATATAAATTAGCAAAACTAAGAGAAAAGAAAAAAAAGATCTTGATTATATTAAATGTATTAAGGATGAAGATGAAAGAGTCTTAGTAAAAGAATAAGAGATAAAGAACGATAGAAAAGTTATTTTAAAAAATTATTAAATAAAAATAATTTAATAAATTTAAGGATAGAAGGATGTGATAATATAGGAGTAACAAATGAACATAAATTTTTTCATAGATTTAGCATGCTTGAAGTTAAAAAGCTTTGAGTAAAATGAAAAATGCAAAAGCATTAGGACCAGATGCGATCCCTATTGAGGTTTAGAAAGGTTTAGAAAAAATTGGAGTTATGTGGTTAACCAATTTAATTAACAGGATTGTAGCAACTAAAAGAATACCGAATGATTGAAAAAAAAAAAGCATATTAATATCCATATACAAAAGTAAAGAAGATATTCAAAACTGTGCAAATTATAGAGAGATTAAGCTAATGAGTCATACAATGTGTTGGCCTCACATTGATTTTGATGAATACAAAATAATTAAGTATTGTACTAACATCATCTTTGTCAAGTCTAATCTATTTCGGGTTACTCATTATGAAAGAATATACTTGCTTCAGCCTAAAAGTAAATTGTGATTCAAGATGAAAGGTAATGCAAGTTACGTATCAATATGCTTACCAAATTAAATTATATTCAAAAGGTTTGTAGTGATTAAATTATTTTTCAAAAAACTTAGATTTCGTGACCACTGAACAATTTGTTTTTATTGTGTTTATGTTTGGATAGTTCACTTACCAAAATGAATTTCAAGTTTAATTATATTTGCATTGTCTTGAACTGGATTCAATCATTTTACAAGCTCTTATTTAAATTCTATGTTGCTTTGAATATGTTTTGGAGTTGAATGAGTACCAAAATTATTTTCAAGTATTTGTTGGTTGACCGATTTTGAGTACTAGCTATCCAAGTTCATTTGCCATTCATTTTTCTTCTGGCATTGGTTTTGGATTCAATGTTGGACGTTCGGAGTCTCTTGCTAGCTGACCGGATTATTGTTGCCTTCGGTCTCTTCTCCCTGGCATCAATTTACCTCTAAAATTAGCTAACAGGGACTTAGGATCGGGCGACCAGATTTGAGAATGGTTCTGTCTTCTACCTGGCATCCCACATGACTCGGTTGTTGGCCGATCGGGATTAGTTGTTAGAAGACCGGACTCATGCGTTGGGCTTCGATCTTTTCATTCGGTCGACCGACTTTCAATTGCCTTCGATTTGTTTCCTTCCTGGTATCTCCCGTGACTCAAATGTTGGAAGACCGATTTTTTGTGTTAGGCATTCGGACTTTTATGCCATGCTTCCAATCTTTCCACTTAGCCAACCGAATTTGTAAGTGGTTCAGCTTCTCCCTGGTTTCACTGGAGTTGGGCGACTGACTTTGCTTGTTAGCCATCCAACTTTATCTTGTGGCTTTTATTGGATAACTAAAAATTGGATTTGGACGACCGATATTTTATGCCTTTCGATTTGTGCTCCCTGACACCACTTGGCTTCAAAATTAGATGACCGAATTCATGGATTGGCCAACCGGTTTTAAGTTGTTGTCGATTTGTGCTCCCTAGCCCCCACTTGACCCTTGCATTGGATGACCAGACTTGTCTTGGCCTTCTAGCTTTTGCCTTTAGGCAACCAGGCTTGCACGTTGGGCTTCCAATGTTTTCTCCTAGCCAATCGATTACTTATGTTGAGGTTCCGATCTTTTTACTTGGGCGACCGGACTTTGGAGTTAAGCAACCGGCCTTGTGCCTTGGACGGCCAACTCCTGAGTTAGGCTTCCAAGTGTTGCAGGCTCTCTCTCTCTCGTTCTATCTCACAACGTTCATGTAATGACTATATTTTTGGATATATATACATCTGTTAAACAGTGATTCTGAAGTGAAGAAAGAGTGGAAAAAGGAGGAAAATAGAGAGAAAAAGATCATTATTGCGGGAAGAAATAGTGCAAAACATTTGAGGAAGTCTTGTAAAAATCTGAGTTTGTGAGCTACATTGAAAATCCTAGAAGTCACTTGAAGAGCAATTTATTTCCATCCTTGGCGTGGAGTGAAAGCTTTAGTCACTCTTAAAGAGCATTCAAGCTTCATCAAAGGCTTCATTTATTGCTCCAACGTGCTTAAAGGAAGTGGCCCACTTATGGAGTGTTCTTCAAAAATTTGTAAAGTTGTGCCTGTGAAACAAGAAGGCTAGCCCGAAAGGCTAGTGTAAGGTCCCCTTATACCCGTAAACAAGAAGCCTAGCCTGGAAGGCTAGTGTGTAAGATCCCCTTATACCCATAAACAAGAAAACTAGCTCGGAAGGCTAGTGCGTAAGGCTTACTTGTGCCCGTAAACAAGTTTGCTAGCCAGGTAGGCTAGTAGTGTTAGTGGAATTCCTAAGAGATTCTTAGGAAGTGGATGTAGGTGCAGGATTGGCACCGAACTACTATAAATCTTTTGTTTGGTCGTGCTATTTTCTGTTATTGATTGCATATTATCTACACCGCACTACACTTAATTTATTTGCAAAAAATATTTAAGTGCACATACTTGTCTAGTTAAATTTTTAAAAAACCCATTTCATCCCCTTCTTGGATTGCTATATCTAGGCAACACAATGAAATTATGGAAGAGCAATAGAAAATCGAATAAAAGCTGCAACTTTGGTATCAAATAATCAATTTGAATTTATGCCTGGAAGATCAACCATGGAAACTATTTATTTATTAAGAAATTTGATAAAGAGATATAGGGAAAAGAAAAAAAAGGCCTTCATATGGTCTCTATTGATTTAGAGAAAGCATATGATAGAGTACCTAAAGAAATAATATGATGAATTTTAGAGAAAAAAGGGGTTATAAAAAAATACATAGAATTGATAAAAGATATGTATGATAGAGCAATAACTATTCTTAAAACAACAATAGGAGAAACTTGTGAGTTTTCAATTACTATAGGTTTACATTAAGGATCTGCCTTAAGTCTATATCTTTTTGTATTAGCTATGGATAAATTAACCAAATATATTCAAAATGATATCCCATGGTATATCTTATTTGCAGATGATATAGTGTTGATTGATGAAACTAAATCTGGAATAAATGCTAAGCTAAAGATTTGGAGAGAGGCTTTAGAATCTAAGGTTTCAAGATTAGTAGAACTAAAACTGAATACATTAAATGTAATTTTAGCGGAAGTAGAAATACAAATGAAGAAACAGTGAAGATTGCAAGCTAAGAGATATCAAGGAGTAAAAAATTTAGGTATTTGGGATCAATTATCCAGCAAGGTGAAATATGTGAAGATGTGAATCATAGAGTTAAAGCAGAATAGATTAAGTGGAGAAGTGCTTCCGAAGTATTGTATGATCGGCGTATCCTATTAAAATTGAAAGAAAATTCTATAAACCGCTATTAGGCCAGCTATGCTATATGAAACAAAGTGTTGGGCAATATTGAAACAACATGTGAATAAATTAAGTGTAACAGAAATGTGTATGTTAAGATGGATATGTGGTAAAACTTTAAAAGATAAAATTAAAAATAAACATATAAGAGAAATGATAGGAGTAGCCCCAATTAAAGATAAAATAAAAGAAAATCGATTACGGTAGTTTGGACATATACAACGTAAACCTTTAGATGTCCAATTAGAAAGAGTGATCTTTTAACAATCCATAGTAAGAATAGAGGTAAAGGTAGACCTAAACTAACATGGATAAAAATAATTAAAAAAGATATAACTATTTGTAATTTGAATATCGACTTGGGCTGAATAGAGCAGAGTGGAAGAAACAAATTCATGTAGTCGACCCCATGTAGTTGGGAAAAGGCTTAGATGAGTTAAGTTGAATTGAAGTAGGTCAAGTGTACAACCAGACATCCTTCCGAAGTAGCATGTCAAAGTTAAAATCTACTGCTAAACAATTTCAAAGGTTAGTTATAAATCTCCTAAAAACAAAGTGTTAAAATGATAATTAGTTAAGACGACTTAAGGACAAAAGTTACAATACTAAATGGAGCAAGGAAATTAAAGAAGCTACTACTGCCCCCCCCCCCCCAAAAAAAAAAAAAAAAAAGATTTAATTTCTTGATTGTAATATATGGCCCTTTTATGAGGGAAAAGGTTCACTTTGATCCTTCACTCTAGGCTTCACCTAAGCTCAGGAACTTTTACGATGAAAACTGATCCATACATCTCCATTCACAATGAGAACAAGAGAACCCACCAGAATTATCTTCCAAAGAGGTGAGATAATCTTTTGGATAGCTTCATAAAGGAACCACCAAGAAACTGTCATATTTTAAGGACAATGAAAAAGCAGAATCAAGTTACTTGCTTCAATATCCAGAGCGCAAACATCCATGAGGTACGATAGACCCATATAATAGTTTTCTTCCTTTCAGAACATCTTAGAGTATGTTAACATCCACTCAGTGATCCCCTAAGCTTGCGGGCATCATCTTGCCAGTAAACTTGTAACTGCTGTTCAAGAGACTTAAAGAGAAAAAAGTTCTAAAAAGAACTAGTACACTAATATTTGAAGCTAGAGGGGATAATGTAGAGTTAGAGCTTTTGTATATCAGATAATTAGTAAGAAATTCACTAAACACAACCATAACTTCAGTACTAATGTAACTTCAGCACTAAGGCAATCCTAGAATGTCCAGATAAAAATTATGGAGAACCCAACAGCTTTAGGGCCTTCTCACCCTCCATGTTTGTAGTCATCACATTCTGCTAACTTTTTCCCATTCAGGATCGTCTTATGCTAGGTCAGCAGCTGTCTTTCAGAACATCTTGAGTAAACAGTGTTAAAAAATATTGGACGATGGTTTGGGAGCAGATCAAATCAGAATTTCCAAACAGGTGCCAAAATCCTGTAAGGCATGCTACTACTTTAACATTGGAAGTTTGTTGCAGTAAGATCACAAAGGCTTTGCTAGCTAGTTACCAATGAAATGAAATGAAATAACCTCATATGATAGGTAATAATATTAAATGATTTTGCTATTTTGAATAGGAAAATTGATGTAACATCAACTTCTACAAATCAAAATGTATTTAAATTCAACAAAAGCAACCAAAGAGAAGACTGTATCTTCATTCTTCACTAAGAAAGTACTCCAGTAATTTTCTTAATATTTTCAAATATGCAGATACTCAACATTAACAAAGAGGCAGGCAAGTTAAAACAATCAAAATAAATGCCATCTCCCACCGAACCCTGCCAAAACCCATTAAACTCATGGTAAGGGATAAAGATGGCATTATGACCCCTAATAAACCACAGACCTGACATGTTTGGCACCAAAAAACCAGGTTACACCCATTCTGGGGCGATTATTGGATAAACATAGCAGCATCCTTTTCATACAACCGCATTATAATCAGACATTCATGGAGGTGACTTAATGTAAGCATATAAATGGGGAAAAGGAAGTCAGATTCCAAACCTGCAAAAGACAGCTGCACTCAAACCGTTTCTTAGAGGTACTGTCACGACCTTTCAGAGTATACTTGTAAAATAACTTGTCAACTACTGCCACATGCAACTGACTAAGCTTTTCAAATTGACACTGCTTCAGGTTGTGATAGATGTCCTGATGCAACTTATAAATATAGCGCTGTGCATAAGGAAGAACCCAATTTATTAAAGAAGCTTTTTCTCTGTTGTCCCCAGTGCCATAAAATATTGCTTCACGTGACACAACCTAATAAGCAAGCAGCAGTATATAAGAAATTACGACAATATAATACTACCTAGATCAACTTCACATGGCAAGGATGCAATTTCCAAAAGGATAGCCATTCATACCTCTGAAAGCACAGGAATACCAATAGTTTTCATCAATATGGCAACCCTTCCAGAAAGCATATCTTTTTCTTCATTACTAAGTTCACCAAACTGTAAGAAGTCCACATCATCTAAGTACTTAAAGTGCTGCTTCAATTCTTCATCATCAGACCAACATATGAGACCGAACGAAGGGTGGAGGGAAACCCATTTATCCTGCAAGGTTGGAAGAACCGTGTTCTCTAATTTACAGAGATTATCTTTCAAGTCAGAGATGATACCATCGTTCACTACTCCAGATTTAAGTTCATCAGCCCACCTCAGGAAAACACAAAAAACCTAAAATTGAATTTGAAAAAAAGTCTGTATAATCAAAATATTTAAAGAAAAACTTCATGATGGCTATTATAATTGGCATCTTGTATTTTGGCTCTAAAAGCACTTACGGAATAAGCAGCCTCTGAAGGCAATGCAACAGCTGATAATTGCAGTAGTATCTGAAGGTAGCTATGAAATGGAGGAGTTTCACGCACGCCACACACATTCACAAAAAATCATGAAGACTTGGATAGATAGTTGACAACGCTTTACATGGAAGGCAATTAATCATCTTCATGGAAATGCATTGAAGGAGCTCTTCCTTTGTCTTATCAGCACAACCAGTAGGATCATGCCAGTACACATATTCAGGTGGAAAAAATATACCAGAAACAACATCATTGTACATAGAGGTACTGATATACGGAACGAAAATGAAAGAACTTGATAGAAACTCCTCATTCATCTTCAATTTTGAAGTAGCGACACCATCTGAGATGAAGGTGTACAATTTTGACATTTGAACAGTGCTAGCATTTAAAAAAAAAAAAGTATCCTTAGTTTACATGTTTAAAACAAAGAATGAAGCAATAGATAACATCTCAATTTAAGCAGCTAACAATAACTCTTTGTTTTACAAGGATTCATAATAAAACTGAAAGCCAGCTGCCAAAATATCAAGTGAAGGTTATCCAAAAAAAAGAATGAAGTCTCATCTAGCACACTAATGAATTCACGCTACAAGGAATTTCAATAATAAAGATTACCTTCTGGGATGTCACTCACTTGAGAATTAGCCACAAAAAAAAAAAAAAACCTAAAACTACCCCAAAAAAAAATCATAAGATTCTATATGTTATATGATAAGGGCCTGAATGGTTGAGGATCTGTTCCTTGTTTACTGTATTTAGAAACTTAAAAAAAATATGGAAGGATCGCAAAATATGTTTTGTAACTTCTCTGTTGTGTCACAAACTACTTGACAGTCCTTATTCCTCCTTTACAATTTCTATGCACCATCCACCATAATATTGATGAGTCCATATACCACAATCTTATACAGTCTGGCCGCACGCTTATCACCTTACTGCTCACACCATCTATATGTGAGAGAACAGAGTTAATTTACAAACTGGAGTACATCTCATGTTTATGCTTGCTTATCCCAATAGTTATGAAATCTTATAGCTTTGAAATCTTAAGTATAATATTTTTGACTGACACCTTTAGCAGTCACATTCTTGCTCAACCCTTCCAAGTTTTATCATGAACTTCGCACTATCACTTATACATGGTTAATCCTTAACACCTGACAGAATGATACTTTCACCATCCTATGACAGGTGGTGCAACCATTGCATTAGGGGGAAAAAATCCTTCATTTCATCCACACATGCCATTTTGAAGCCTCTTGAGAAGTCAGCAGATGATTCATTTATAAAAAATATGAAGGCTAATCGTATCCTCAAGCACAACTAAAAGCTCACCATTCATCAGGCAATTGTTTCTTTCACCTAAATACTCCCCCAACATATGTATCAAGAAGTCCACCTTTCTAGGCACCTCAAAAAGCCAGCTCTAAAGATGTTACATCACATGCATCCTGTTCCTTAATCAATTCAATATATCATTCTCTCTATTTATTGTCTCTCTTATAAACACCTTAGAAAGATTATAGTCTAAAGCACGATTAACCAAACCATCCCTAATCAGACGGTTCAGGGTGAACCAAACCAAACTGAACCAGTCCAAAATTAGGACTGCTCGGCCTCTTAATTTGGTACAGGAGATGAACCTCCTCTAACCACCCATACAGAACTGAACAGCTTGATTTGACCTGATTCAAGACAACTCATGAGTTAAGGCCTCTTGGTTCACCTGATAAGTACGCTACCGATTTGATACAGTACACCCCATATCTAACCATACTGTCCGATACCGTTTGGCAAACCTTAGTCTAAAAATTAGGACTTCTTTGGACATGAAAAATAGGTTTCTTAATTGCTCATATCACTATTTTGTGTCTTTTTCTTTATTCCACTACCCTCTGCTGCAACCTATTAACATAGCTCATCAGCTTAATTCCAAGATGTTGGTGATTCTTTACCAACCTTTACTTTTATTTACAAGACAAGTTCTTCTACCATTTATCATGAATTGAAAAAACCCAAAGAGCAAAGGTCATAAGAACAAATAGTACATCTGGATGCAGGAAGAATCAACTTTTTTCCTGAAAAATAGAAAGTACCTTGCCATAAATGGTGCCTTGGATATTCCCCATGAGTGAAGCAGTGTTATGGTGTCACTAAGTGATACTTGAGTCTTGAACCCAATTTCTTCCAAAACAATTTGCTGGTCACCTGTGTAATGATAATTAATGAGACTTTTTTGGGGAGAAATACAAACAAATGAGACCATCCAAATCCTAAGCTGAAACCTCTCCCCAATGCATGTGCTGAGGAGAGAGGTGACAACTAGGGACCTAAGTCCCACCAGCAAAAATAAATGTATATGAATGAAGGCAGCAGCTAAAGTGAATTTGTAGTAACCAGGATATAATAAAACTGACATTTTTCATATCCATTGTACTAGTAGTTGGTAAGCCAAACTGACTTGAACTGACACAATACCAACATAGTACCAATACTGGTACCAAAACTGGTATCATGAACCTTGAATAAAAGAATTACAAACAGCAATTTTTCAATCATAAAAACGTACAGAAAAAATGAAATACTCACCTAAAATTTGAAAGCAACATATCACACATAGTTAAGAAGCAATTTGTTGCAAAAATTGATTTAAAAAGAGCAATGTGACCACAAGTCTCATTGCAGACAACTACAAATTTGAGGGGGATGGACTAACCTGTGGAACAGCATATGGTGCCATGCTTCCCAAAATAGATCTCACTTCTTCACAATCATAAAAGAGGTCTTTTGAGCAGCGAAGTTCCTGGTCCATGTTTGATGCTACCCAGCTGATCTTCTGAATACATTTTATGAATGAAGACTCAATAGGCCTCTTCTCTTCAGTGGTTTTGAAACTGATGTAACTTCTAGCTTTTGCACTATAACAATCATCCCACATTTTATCAAGTACTTCCAGAAGATAGATACACTTTTGTCTACATTTCTTTGAGGAAAAAGTAGATAACATATTAACCAGTTCAGATGATTCCCAATCATCGATAAATGGTGCTGGTACAATGAAGTCTTCATCAGAAATCACACCCCCGGAAGTGGTACAGAGATATTCTGACACATGTTTTCTAACACGAGTAACTTGCACAAAATCAGTGATACCTACTTCCTGGAAAAATTCCCTCCACCTCTTCGTTACAAATAATAATGACTGTGTACTAGGATGCCTCAAATAAGCAGCATCAAGTTCAATCCAGTTAATGTCCACCGTGCCAATTAGTTTGTGTATATCAACAGGATTTCCATATTCCTTACCAAAGTGAATTGGTTCATCATCTGGGCACTTGTAACCATAGTTTGTCAAAAATACAGGTTTTTTTCTTAATTCTAAGATGATGCTTATCTTCTCAGACTGACAACTGGCACAAGAATATTGAAGATGAATCATTACAAATGACAAGTATTCAATCATTAAGCTTTTATCTTTCCTAGTCTGTTTATTATCAGATAACTCCACTAAAACATGACTTTTTATAACTTCATGTGCAGATAATTGTTGCACACCTATTTTATGTAGCATCTGTATAAGGTTGTCTACTCTTGTGCCTTCAGTGTTCTGCGCACTTCTAGATGCTGCAGAGAAAAGGAGAGGATTGACAGTTCGAAGTTTGGCATATAGGTTGGGAAAATCCTTTGGGCTGTGTCTGCCTTCCAATCCAACATTTAATATATCACATGGTAACCATATTGGACCATCAGACACTGAGCTGTATGATCCATCCGAAAGCGGAATGAATGGAATATTTTTCAGATGATCAATTGCATCACATTCCAATCCAGCATTCAAAGAAGAATACCCAGAAGATTGGACTGACAATGTTGAATAAAGAGTCATGAGCCAAGAAGATAGCCAATCTAGGCCCAACAACTTAATTCCATCACTGCTATGACATATAGATGATATGATCTCAGTTAAAACTTTGGGTCCATAGTCCTGAACACCGAGAGCCTTTGATAATGTATCAGACAATGCAATATTCTTGTTCATATAACCAAGGCCAAGATGCATGTGAAGTAAGTTATCAGATAACAGCATGCGAACTTGCTCATTCCAACCTCTTAATGCTCTGCATGGAAGAACCCATTTCAGCTCAGGACCATCCAAAAGCAAGCAGTTTGACACGCGCAGTTTAGATATGATCATGTGAGGAAGATGAGAAAAGAACCCATGAACTTCCCCAACAAGTGGTATAAAACTCATATAGGTTGTCACAGCCTTCCCTGGATTCTTCTGAAAGCAAGGAAGGGAACAAAAGGATTGTTCTGCACCAACAAATAAGGAAGGAAACTCTGACAACAACCACTGGTTCCAGACACTATCTCCATCTACTTCTTCTCTTGAAGAGGGTAAAACAAAATCTCCTTGAAGAACAAATTTCAAACCATAGTTCCTTAAAGGAAGAAAAGCAAAAACTGGTTGTTGACTTAGATGAGGCTTGTACTCTCCATTTTCAGACTCCTGCAGTGTGAAGGCCATGGCAATTTCCGTAGTTTGTACATCCTGGCGAATAAACCTAGCTTCCAGCTTTTTACTTATTACTAACCAGGTCATTGTCTCTTTACCATGAGAAACCCTTACAATGCCATCACCTAGAGTCTCCCTCCTCATGACAAGAAGCTCACCATTAAGCATATTTTTAAATGTTATACACCGAAGGCGGTGCAGGAATAGTAACAGAGATGGATGGAGATCTGAAAACATAGATACGAGGGAGTTTATACCTGTCCCTTCTCGAATTTTAGCCCTGAATGGAAGCAGAATACAAGTGTTCCAGGAGTCACTATCAGTTTGATACTCCTCACCAGATAAAAGCCTTCTAAACATATCAATATCACAAGGAGAAATCACAGTTGGCAGAACAAAACCAATTTGACCTTCAGTGATATCAAACTTCACATGAAAACCATTTGAATGGATTTCTGGCGTATCAGTAACCTGGGGATTAGGAATTTCAGTCATACAGAAAAGTGCAATGCAAAATATATCTTCAAAATCACAAAAAATGGAAAATCAGTGTGATATTAGAAATCATGTTCAGCATTTTAGAATAAGAAACATGAAAACTCCTGGGCACACTAAAAAATGATGGAAAGGAAACGGAATGGAGAAGTACTACAATGCAATGACACAAGATACAGCATCTAAAAGTAAAGAACGGCAATATGGCATCCAACAATTAACTAGCAAGAAGCTGTCAACTCATAAAGATAATTCAACAAAAAAATAAAGTGCTACTTTATCATAAAATTAGCTTATTCATTTAGCACATTTTACTAGGTAATCATCATATGAATAATATGTCCAGGACTATGTCCTCTATCAAACAAACTTCACAAATCAATTATTGCAGAGGTTTCATATCTCCCTCCTCTCCTTCATTTCTACAAAAGCTCCTCTAACCTTTGCTGCACATGCTGTTTCAGTCACCTGCCTAGCACTTTTATCATCCATCTAAAACTCCTAAGCTTCCTTTTATGTACTCTTTTCACTATATTTTTCCATGATTTTCCACAAATCCAAGCCATCCTTGCTGCCCATCTCAAATTTATAGCCCTTACAACATGCAAGTGGACTCATCATTGCCGATCACTTCATCACATGCAATACAAAATTATAATTCAGGAATAGCTTCTCTATGAAACTCACCAAAAGATGGCCATTACACAACACTTCAAGAACACAGCTACACTCACTTGTCACACAGTTAATCTAAATGGTTAGCCTAAATCATTTCCCCATACAGAAGCTAGTCAATCACTCAACATGCTTTATCAATAGCATGCACAGAATCGATTTTCACAAATTGTAGAGCGATACTAAAATATAGACAAATAATGAGGAAGAAGTCACCAAGGTGAAGGAATTGAAATGAGCATTTCAGAAAGCCAACAAACAACTGATGCTTAAGGCATATTAATAGCGGCATTGGTTATTCTCATGGTTTCAAATTCTAACAAGAACTCTGAAACAAAAAACTGAAACTTCACAAGTTGTTTCAGAACATGAAACCAACTTGCAAGGACACTGTACATATGTTTTTTGGTCATTTAATCATTCATTTCACATTTTGCATGCTTTGTGATGACACGAAGAATTTGGCTTGGTGGTTACAGAAAAAATCAAGAGATAGTTAAATATTTTAGACCTAGTCCAATGGTATAGGAGAATTTAGGACATTTTGTCAGGTTGGTGAAGGAAGAGGGAGAAGAGAATTTCAACTAGATCGAAACCCTAGAATAGTGGACTAACCAAATTTGAGCTTCAATCATCCTTATGCCCAGAACTTTTTGATCCATCATTAAATTTTTCAGATTGTAAGGAGTGCAACTTTAGGTTAAAAATATTAGTTTATTCTCTCATTCATTGAGACTGTCATTAAACAATTAAGTATATAGCACACCCAAAAAGTAGAGTAAAAATAAATTTCAATAATTTGTGTAATCTCAAAGTTCTTATGATTCTATCAACAGCTATAACATGAAAATATTGGAAAATATTCCAATTATGGTTCATCTTCGATAACTTAATTCCCTTGATAGGATGACAGAAAAGTTTAAGAGAAAGTAGGAACATAGAAAAGGAAAGGACATAAATATTTGAAATTTTCCATATAAGGATAGGAAATATTGATGAGGGCAATAAGACACTAATCCATGTAGACTGAGATACATGAATAGGAGAGATACTCAATTGGATTTCTTTCTAAATTAAGCCTATGAAACCAAGAAATATTAAGATTTGGAGGTATTAATGAATGAGTAAAAATTACTTTATCCAAAAAGTTGATACGGTGAGTCCATAGGAGAATGGTCCAAAATTGAAGATTGTCTCTTGCAATATAGTAATAGATTGGGTCAATGTGTGGCAATTATTATTAAGAAGCAAGTCTTTTTTCATAAACAAAACAGTGGTTTTTCATACATTGAATATTAAATCTTTCTACCGTCAATATTTTTCTCAAGTCACTATGCACTCATCACATGCTTTTTTCACACTATACATCACTGTATTGGTTGGAATGAAAAATCAGAAACAGGGCAAGAAAGTGCAGGTTTTAAAAATATTATGGCAAGTTTTGATTCAGTTGTCCCAAAGATTGAAAAGTCAATGTCATAATGATGGTACATCTATTAAAAGCAGATCATTATAACCTAATTCATCACATCTGCTACCCTTGTCAATGAAGAAGAAACCTTTTTCCAATCATCGATTTTATCTTAGCTCTCACAATATATATATATATGATGAAAAAAAAGATTGACATGATTAAATTTCACAGCATCATGACGAAAACATGAAAAAGGATCATGTCATGGATGATGGTTGGCCACCTAATAATGATAAATTTCTCATTAAAATCAACAGTAAAAAAGAGAACAGAAAGTTCATGCGGTAAGGAAGAATAATTATCCAAAATAAAATTCTCAATGAAAACTACCAATGTCAAGATAGTTGGAGAGTCCCAAACTAGTTTTGACATATAATAGTGATAGATCTTTTCCTTAAAAACTATAATGACAAATGTGCAGCAAAACAACACACCAGCAAAATGATGCCTTATTTGATGATCAGATTGTGAGCACATGCAAGCAACAGACACACAGCAATTGTCAACGACATGGGGAATAATGACAGTCCAAACCTCCAAGGAATTTAGAAACTTGTCATTTCAAGTAACACAAAATGTTTGTTCCTATGTCAATAGTGAACAACTTCCAAGTGTTTTGTTAGCCATCGAAAAAAATGCACTTGATGCACCACACCTATGTAAGCACCCAAAACATCAACAATGCGGCCTCCCAAAAGTTTTAGAACAAGTCATTTCCCACGGAACAGCTAGCACCCCACTTTAACCCAAGCTCCTGTCTCACTTTAGCCATCCTTTCTACTCCAACAAGAAAATGAATAATAAATGATCAAAGGGTTGTTCAATTCATCAGCATGAAAAAAAGGGGAAAAAATACCATTCAGAACGCTTCTTAGCAGCCCTCATTTCAAATGAAGTCACCAAAAAGAACCCACATTCACTACTCATTGCAGTTGCACTACAATAAACAAATCTGAAAAGTAACAAATGTAAATTTCACTTTCCAGACATCTCTATCATTTCCTAAAACATCTATATCATTTCCTAAATCTATGATAGATCTTTTGGATTCATTAAGAAAAGGTTCCTTTTTTGTTGGCATCATGCCAACCTCTGCCTTGGATCATTCCCCTCCCTGCACTCTTAAACAGTCATGACACTCCTCCAGCTACTACCTCCATGTTGTCAATGGATCCTAACCTAGCCCAAGGCATACTAGAACTCGAGTTAGGCTCCATCATGGCAGTCCAAGACCCATCAATTAGGGTCCATCAATAAATGTAAACAACTTAGGCCCCACAAAGGCATAGCCCAAGTTTGACAAATACTAGTGCAGTAAATAGTTTAGACTCTAGGAATATCTTACCACCCTTCAAGTTAAGTCCTATAACTCATCTCACCATCTCCACCTTTCCCAACCATTGCTTCTCTCTTCTCCCTTCCTCCCTCTACTTCCCTCCTCCATGCACAA
Organism: Calamus simplicifolius; assembly: GCA_900491605.1. Classification (NCBI taxonomy): domain Eukaryota; kingdom Viridiplantae; phylum Streptophyta; class Magnoliopsida; order Arecales; family Arecaceae; genus Calamus; species Calamus simplicifolius. Next base: position 110,266 of record UESW01004409.1, read on the forward strand.
GTACACCATTTTCCAACACTGTCCTTTAGCTATATCTGCACTCAGTGTAAGAATATGTAGCATGTGAAGTTACTACAAAGAAAGACAACTTGAAAGGGAAACAAAAACCAAATAAACAATAACAAAGATGGCATGACAAAGCATGATAGGATTTGTTGAATAAAGCAGCTTCTTCAGGCCTACCCGAAACACTGATTTAAATCCAATACCCTTATGCCCAATATATCCTGCACTTGATCCTTTCTTTGTTGATTTCCCAATATCACAGAGCGCTCTAATATTCTGAGCAGAGAATCCCTGTTCATTGTTTAAAACAACAATACCAGAATCACGTAGAATGAAAACTATTGTTGGATCCACTTGCTCTGGGTAAATGTTATCATCTGCATTTTGCACCTAGCGTACAACAAAAAATCATAGTCATTATTTTTGTAAATAGATACAATGTTCTAGCCTTCTAGGTAAATAAAAGCAGAACAACTCAAAATCTACACAAAGAGAATAAAGAACACATTAACCAGAAAGAAGAAAAAATAAACACCATTGCAGCAGCCAATGTTCAGCATTTTATGGGAAGGACATAAATAACAGATAACAGCATCAAGGGAATGTCCATGTTAAACATGGAAACAGAAAACATACACCTAATAGTCAAATGAGAGGCATCTTAAATACCAATTATGAAGTCCAACTACAAGGGAATCATGAAGCATAAAGTCATGCATTATTTTTTTTCATAATACAGCAAAATGTTCTTAGCAGGAAAAATGGTATATTTTCATAACAACATTTGCCTCAAACTAGATTACAAAGGAATAAAGCACAAGGCACCAAAACCCCTGGAAGGATCAAACTAAGCAATCTCTAAAGGTAAATCACTGTACTGATAGAGATTATTTCAGACTATAATTTCATCATATATTGAAAAATAGGACAAGACATAAGAACATCACCAATCAGACATTGATACCCCCTCAAGATATTCATATCCTAGATTCCATGGCCATTATGTTGCAAATATATTTTTCTTTACCATTATAAGAAAATGTGGTTGCTACTACAAGTTCGAGAGGATGTCTTATAACATTAATTTCAACAACCAGTACAGTGCAAAGACAAATTTTCATATCATTTGGAAAGAAATCTATCATAGATACTCACAAGTTCAAGAAGAAGATGTGAATCCTGTGAATATAGTTCTTGTGAAAGACAATGAAGTGCTCTTCCAAGGCGATCATGCTGCTTCTTTAGCATGCAACTTTCGGAGTAACTGAGATTCGGGTTCAGACCAAATTCTTCACATCGAATGGATTCAATAATAATGTTTGCATCTTGAACATCCTTATTTTCTGAGACACTCAAATTCTCACTAGTTACCTCAGTAAGAACTTCCCTTTTGCAGGTATCACCAACTGCTCTATGGAGTCCGTCTGATACATTAGCATTATTTTTCTTTCCTTTAACTTGCCCATGCGTTTCATTATTTTCATTGGCCAAATCAGAATCAGTTGCAGCACTGACTAACATGTCATAAGCATCGGTGGCAGGTTTCTCTAATATATCTGCTGCTTGTTTCCACTCCATGCCTGAAGCAGAACCCAGTGAATAAGAAGTTTCATGGACAATCCTAGAGCCACTAGCTACAGCAGAATGGAATGCATGGTAATCTTCAATCCATTCTGTTATTCCAAGTGACAAACCAATGTCATGAAGCATGAGACGTTGATCAGTTTTGTTACATCCATGCAAGATGACCAAAGGAGCATTTTTAGTAAAGCATCGAAGTCCCAAAACCAATACATCCGCTGCAAAACCCCAGAATTCTGAAGGCAAATGACCAAGACATTCAAGTATGAAGCTTGCTATTGCAGTAATTACTTTATTAGCCCTAGATAAACTTTTGCATAGCGTAGTCCCTTGATAAATGACTTCAGAGGTTCCTTGAGGATCACCTGAAAGAAGATTACCATTGGACTCCCTATCAAATGAAGCTAGACCATGCAATGAACTATTAGACATCAAATTCCCAGCACATGTGTTTTCTTCAGTTACATCGAGAGAATTTCTTATTATGACATCAATTGCTTGCTGTGTGTAGCACTTTAGAAGGGATACAGGAGCATTACATGTACCTCCATATAAAGACAACAAGGATAACAATTTTACTGCTGTTTGGAATGGAGAACATTGAATCATAGCATCTAAAAATTCATCAACAGTAGCTGAAGGATCAACCTTGATTATTTTTCCATCGACTGTTATTATACATAATAATTCATTATTGCGGACTTCATTTAACAGCCACTCTACAAGGGGACCCAGCGATGGTGAATATACAAGATCCCAGTGTGACCAAGACAGTAGATCTGATAACATTGGAGCCTTAAGTAACCACTCAATGGCATCGTTGGAAGAAACAGTTCCAAAAGAAAACGATTGTTGACCAGCCTCATTTATTAACCCAGCAAACTCTAATGAAGATTTCTCACTGCATTCCAGTACATTTCCAGTCAATCGTTTCCCCAACAACATGGTTGAGAAAAGAATACAATTTGAATTATCACTTTCCTTCTGCCTCTTAATAAGATCTACAAAGCATTTCTCAGGTTCACTTCCAATAATTCGGAAGCTGATTGCAGGAAATTGTTTCTTGAGAATCACAGAAACATCATGCTTGGTTATAACACCATTCTCAATCCAGTTACTCTCAGTTTGAGATAACAGAACACCCAGCTGTTGCTGAAGGATGGAGACCTCCATGCCAGGAGGATCACAGAATCCCCCACTTAAGAAACTATGCAATTCATTGGGAAAGGCAGAAGCATATTTCTCTAAAAAATCAAAGAAATCACCATAACCAAGTGAAATGAACTCCTTGACAGAAAATTGATTTGCCAACCAGATCTCACAATCATGAAACTTCCTCAAGAATGAAAGCTTTCTTCCTGAAGGCAATTCGCCTGCTCCAGGCATGACATCATCAAACTTGAAATAATCAGCAACCTTCTTAATGATATCATCTACAGGGACACCTGCAAGATGTGTTGGAAACTTGATGGATCAACAAAACATAACAATTGTGATATGAATACATGTAAAGTAAATCTAGGAGTAACCATTCACAGCAAGATTTCAAATGTGGCCCGTGCCAAGTCAGTACCATCACCTGTCATGGGTATCAAGGAACTTTTTTTTTTCTTTTCATTAGAATATTTTAATTTTATTTTTTAAAATTTTGCCGTAATGTGGCACACATGCCAGCACATTGCAATACACCCACAAGCATTGGCACATAAATCCTTGATTTACACCATCTCAGAGTTCAGAAATTTGAATATCTTGTATACAGAATAAGAAATGCAGTAAATATAATTCACAACATCAATCAAAATATGCATGGCAGCCAAAGTGCCACCAAAGGACACGCATCTAAAAATGAAATGATAGAGATGATCTCATGTAATGTATTTTAGCAAACATGCATCAGAAAAAACAGTGCATCAAGTATAAACACACATGAGAGAGTAATTCCTGTCATCTGAACAAAAAAAGTGAAGAATAAAGGAAAAGGAGGCCAACAAATAAATTTTCTCCAAAATGGAACTTTTAATTATATCTTGTTCTTGCTCTTGAAGGAAAGCTGATAAAGATTTATCACAAGGAAAATGCTGAAACAAAGATATAAAGATTACTTACTGTAACCAAGTTCACCAGCACCCCCTTTATTGCTAGATACAGTATTTTCTTTAATTAAAGACCCAATTCTATCATCTCAACAGGGGCAGCAGAATCTGGGCCATTAGATCCACATTCAGCAAAAGCTTGGAAGGTATCATAAATGCTATCAAGCATTCCACACTTGATGGATGTCGCCTGCAGTTTCACACACTATTAGCAATTATAAATCCATATAGTCATGCATTCTTCTCAACTTCTGACCAAGCAAGCATAAGAGCACGAACAAATGATGTCTTACAAGAAGCAGACAGGAACAGGTGAAAATTGAAATTTAAAGAAAAAAGGAGGAGAAAAAAGCCTACACAATGTAAAAAGCATTGCTAGATTTCTCAAATAGAGAACAACCAGGCAAAAAGAATTACCACTGCACAATAAGCCCAGGAGTCAGCATGCATAATTGAAAGCCAAAAGCATTTTTAGTTTAGTATTTATTTTTCTGTGGGTAGAAAAATAGATGATGATAAATTAAGTATGCACGATAATGTTTGGAAAGTGCATAAGACTGCGAATGGAGATGTACTTGAGTAAATGACACCAAGATATTCACTTGACAATTAGAAAATAATTGGTTTACTTTCCCAAGATTATCACATCACTTAATGGCAAGAATAAGATAAAAGAGCTTGTAACACAAACAGACAAGCCTGGTCTGCGTCAGCCCCCCAAATCATGCAACTGCATGAGCTAAATGCACAATCCCCAGATAACGTTTATGGCAGGCAATATATTGCAAGCAAACAGCTAAATATGGACCGACTCAAGAACTTGCTTCAAAGAGAAGGATTGTCATTCAAAATACCAGCACACATCAAACTAGAAAACAACAAAATTTATGAATGTTTATTTCTGGTAATACTACTGTTTTAATTTTACAAATTTACTGGAAAAAAAATATAAAAACTAGAAAAACCTGTTGTCAAGGCTTCAGAGAAATTTACAAATTGCCTCCTCAACAAGAAAAATGTCTGATTGATTGACTAATCTAAACACAAACAGGAGCCAAAATCAACTTTCTTCTCTCAAAATTGTTTTGATTTGGCCAAATCGAAAAAAGCTATAGCAGCACCATCAAGCTGCACCTGAAATGACTGAAACCACAAGCATCACAGAGGAAATGGTCCAATATCATGTGAGTAAAAATAGTTTTTCACATTCTGTTGCACAGAGACAAGGAGTGGCTAGATTTGCCTGGATGGAAAAAAAAAAAAGGAAGGGGGGGGGGGGGGCTGATTTGAACCAAATCAAATACAGATTTGCCTCCACTTCACCACAAGCAAAGCCAAATTTCATTTCACAAAAATTAGTTGAGATAGTAATCTTGTTGGTAATTACCAGTCTTGCATGTCTAACATTAAGTTTCCTGTCTTCTTTTCTGTATTTTTTGCATCCTGGAAACCATGGATTCAATTCCTGGGGTACAGACATTGGGATGAGGCACCATCCCACCTGCTGGGACAGGGCTGTTACATCACCGACCCATGTCCCAGACATCTCCTTTCCCAAGAGTCCAGGCCAGGTGGAATGGTGACGTACAGTGATCCACAGAAAAACCAAAACAGCCCCATCCCATAGAACCTGAATTATTGCTCAAAACCTATGAAAAATGTTATTCATGGTATCACCTTGGTAATTGAAGCAACTCAGAAAGGAAGTCACAGTGCATGTCTGCTAGGTGTTCACCGGGCAGCAAACCAGTGACGCAGTGTGAAAGTGTTGGAATAAACAAGAATTCAATAACAATGACTGAACTCCAAGATAAACAATCACTCGCAAGCGATTCAGAGAAAACCTCTCTCAAGATGAATTTTTCCACCTTTAATAAAATTGATCCCCCGTCTCAAAAACCCTAAAACAACTATTTATAGTCTATAGGAATTAAAATAATTTAGGAAGGAAACTAAAAGCTATAGGAAATAAAATAATTTAGGAAACTAAAAAGCTATAGGAAATAAAATAATTTAGGAAACTAACTAGCCTTGCTCTCAAACAACTTCTCTTCGTCCTTGCTTCGGTTTGGCTTTTTCGTGCGTCCAACTTGTTCATATATCTCATTGCAACCCTGTTTGCATCATTCTCTCCCTCCTGCGAAGAACTCGACCCCGAATTCTCATCTGGATATAGAGGTGTATTGTCCGGAAAGAATGGATGTAAATCTGCCACATTGAAAGTCCTCGAAGCGCCATAGTCGCAGGAAGATCAACAACATAAGCATTATCGTTGATCTTTTGGACAATCTTGTAAGGTCCATACTTTCGTGGTCGTAACTTGTTATAAGTACCCACGGGAATCCGCTCTTTCCTGAGAAAGACCATCACCTGATCCCCTACCTCAAAGAGTTGTTCCTTCCGTCTTCTGTCAGCCACCTCCTTGTACTTGGTGTTGGCTTTCTCAATCTTTGCTTTGACCTCTTCTGAAGTGCTTTGCCAATGCTTGCCATGTGTTTAGTCAGTATGCTGTACTCAGCCAGCTTTGGAAGCTTCACCAAATCTAGTACATGTTGTGGTACTTGGTATAGACGATGGAGAATGGGGATCTTCCTGTGGTTCGATGGACGGAATTGTTGTAGGCGAACTCCGTGTGACAAACAAATCCCATTGTCGTGGTTTTTCTCATAAATACTTATAAGATTCCCTAAAGTCCTGTTGGTAGCTTCTATTTGTCCATCTGTCTGTGGGTGCGTCGTGCTGCTATAATTCAAGATGGAATCAAACATGTACCACAATGTCTTCCAAAAGTAGCTGAGGAATTTGTGTCTCTATCGGATGTGATGGATCTGGGTACTCCATGCAATCTCACGACCTTCCGGAAAAATAGTTTGGCAATGGCATGGACATTTAAAGTCTTCCTACAAGGAATGAAGTGAGCCATCTTGGAGAACCTGTCAACCACTACAAAAACAGAGTTAGCACCTCGTTGGGTACGAGGCAAACCCAGGACAAAGTCCATAGAAAGATCCTCCCAAATATTCTCATGTCAGGCAAGGGTGTATATAACCCAGTACTTTGAGAATGTCCCTTGGATGTTTGGCAAGTATAGCACCCCTGAACAATCTTGTACCTCCTTCCTCAACTGAGGCCAAAAATATCGTTCAGCTATAGCTGCAAGGGTCTTATCCCTTCCCAGATGGCCTGCCAATCCTCCTCCATGCAAGTCCCTGATTAACTTCTCCCTTAAAGCATAGTTGATTGCCCTTCATCAAATAACCCTCATGTACATGGTAATCCCCACAGGGTTCCCTACTACCACACTTGCCTCAGATCTCACCAAAATCACTGTCTCCAGCATACAATTCTTCATATGTTCAAACCCGATAACCTCAGCACTAATCACAGTTAACACATCTGCCCTCCTGCTCAGAGCGTCCGCAACTCTATTTTGGGTTCCAGACTTATGCATTAATTTAAAGGAAAACCTTTGCAAAAACTGGATCCATCTAGCATGCATATCCTTGCTAATCCTATTTTGATTACTCAAATGCTTTAAAGCCCCACAATCCGAATATAAAACAAATTCCTTACCCACTAAATAATGTTCCCACACTTTTAATGCTCTTACCACCGAATAGAACTCCTTGTCATAGGTGGACCAGTTTCTTCTAGCATCACAGAGCTTTTCGCTATAGAAAGCAATTAGTCTCTTTTCCTGGGAGAGTACAGCTCCAATTCCTACTCCGCTAGCATCACAATCAACTATGAACAACTTCTCAAAGTCGGATAATGCCAACACAGGGGCACTACACAACTTCTCTTTCAAAAAGGCAAACCCGACTTCAACTTCTTCACTCCAATTAGACTTCCCTTTCTTCAGACAATCTGTCAAAGGAGCAGCAATGGTGCTAAAATGCCTGATAAAGCGCTTGTAAAAACTAGCCAATCCCAAGAAGCTTCTCAACTCAGTCACAGTTTTGGGATTAGGCCACTCTCTAATGACTTTCACTTTCCTTCATCCACAGTAATGCCATCACCATTTACCACAAACCTCAGAAACAATAGCCTTTTAGACATAAACATACACTTTTTCAAATTAGCATATAATTTATGCTCCTTCAATACAGCCAATACACTCCTCAAATGGTCAATGTGCTCATTCTCAGACTTGCTATAAATCAATATATCATCAAAGTACACTACCACGAATTTGCCAATAAGGTTTTTAAGTACCTGATTCATAACACGCATGAAGGTGCTAGGTGCGTTGCTGAGACCGAACGGCATCACTAGCCATTCATATAATCCTTCCTTTGTCTTGAAGGCAGTCTTCCATTCATCGCCTGGCCTCACTCTAATCTGGTGATATCCGCTCCTCAAGTCTATCTTAGAAAAGATGAATGCCCCACTCAACCTGTCAAGCATGTCTTCAATACGGGGTATTGGAACTTATACCCAATGGTGATCCTATTGATAGCCCTACTATCAACACACATCCTCCAGCTCCCATCCTTCTTGGGAGTGAGCAGGGCTGGTACAGCACATGGACTCAGGCTATCTCTGATGAAGCCTTTGTCTAGCAATTCTTGAATCTTCTCCTGGAGGATTTTCGTTTCCTTGGGCTCATCCTGTAATATGGTAAGTTAGGAAGGCTTGCCTCCGGCACCAAATCGATCTGGTGTTGTATGTCTCTCAAAGGAGGAAGCCCCTCAGGTAAGTCATCTGAAGTCACTTCCTTGAATTCTTCTAACACCCCCTTCACTACCTCAAAACTTTGTCAACAATCTCCTCCTCTACTTTCAGTACATTCTTCACCACCAAGGCATGCACCTCCTTGGTCTCCTTCATATCTTCCTCTACTTCCTTCTCTAAGCTCACAATGGATAGGAAAGACCGTCTTTCAGGCTTAGAGCCTTTAGGACATAGCGCTACTTTAAGAGGTAATAGTGTGTATCTCTTACCATCCTTCGCTAACCTGTAGAGGTTCACTTTGCCAGAATGTTTGGCATCCACATCAAACTGCCATGGGCGCCCGAATAGAAGATGACAAGCATCCATGTCTACTATGTCACAGTAGACTTCATCACTATATTTCCCAATGGAAAAGGGCACCCTACACCTTTCCTGAACATCAATCTTCTCAGTGGCCTTAATCCATCCAATGGTATATGGATTAGGGTGCTCTCTACTGGTAACTACAATTTTCTAACTGCCTGCTAATGATGTTTTCGCTACTCCCACTATCCACGATTAGATCAAACATTCTTCCATCAATCGTGCACTTGGTACGAAACAATTGGTGGCGTTGAGTGCTATCTTCCTGTTTTGGCGTTAACATGAGCCTCCTGATCACATATGAGAGCTCATGCTCTTCATAATTCTTCCAAAGTACTCTTCATCCCATTAGGATCACAACAAATATCCTCCTCTTCTCGCTCTAACATATTGACAGCTCTTCGACTTGGGCACTCATTGGATCTATGCCCCGGTTGATTGCAGCGGTAACACTTTCCCAGGATGGGTTTTGCATATGGGTTGATTGCTTCTGGCCTTCCTTAGATTCCATCGGCCGCTTCTCCATAGCCCTTTCATTCTTCTTCTCACCACTACTATTCGGCTTCTCTACAACACTCTTCTCTTTATCATCAACCACCCTGCTGGTTCCACTACGTTCAGCCCTATCAAAGCCATATCTACGCCTACCACCATCAAATCTGGTGTTCTTATCGTTCAGCATAAGTTCAGCCCGTAATGCCATATTTTTAGTCTCACACATGCTCCTCAATACTGTGACCCCAATTTTATCTCTGATCTGCAACTTTAATCCATCAACATACCTAGCCACTTATTGCCCCTCACTTTCCCTCAAATCATTGTGCTCAGCTAATCGCATAAATTCAGCAGTATATTCGTGGACGGTTCGCAACCCTTAGCGACATCATTGGTACTGTTAGAAAAGTATCTGTTCATAATCAGGGAAAAGAAACTCACCTTTCATTAGTTGCTTTATGCAGATCCATGTTCGCACGGGTTGTCTCTTCTCTCAACCGCCTACTCTGCACTCTCCCACCAGCAGAAGCACCACCCTTTAACCTACACGCCACCGTTTTCACCCTACGTTCTTCTGGCACATCCTTGTAATCAAAGAACCTCTCCACCTCCGCCAGCCAATCAAGAAATTCTTCGATATTAAACGTACCATTGAAATAGGGAAGATCTACCCTTAGGTGGTAATCCCCTCCATCGGCGTGATCATAATCATCATAATCGCGGTACTCCCTTCGGTTTCTTCCTCCACCATAGCCACCCCTTATAAGTGGTTGCCTCCTCTCAAACCCCAAAGCCTCTTCCTCTGAATCAACATTAGAGATCTGTACCCTCCGATTTGCACTGATGGGTTCATCGATTGGAATATCATAATCTTCTCGTGGCCTAGGTCATCTTCCGTCATCAATCCTACCCCCATTATTAGCGACATCCATAGCATCAAATCGCCCAATCAAAGTCTCGACAAGCTGCTCTACCCGCCTCAATCTTCGATCCATAACATTTATCTCCGTCTTAGAACCGGTTGATCAGCCCCTTGGACTCCCGCATCATGAGCACCGTCATGAGTGCGATCGCCATCGACGTCATTGCCAGAAGACATCTTGTAGAAACTCACCTTGCTCTGATACCAATCTGACGCAGTGCGAAAGCGTTGGAATAAACAAGAATTCAATAACGACTGAACTCCAAGATAAACAATCACTCGCAAGCGATTCAGAGAAAACCTCTCTCAAGATAAATTTTCACTTTTAATAAAATTGATCCCCGTCTTAAAAACCCTAAAACAACTATTTATAGTTATAGGAATTAAAATAATTTAGAAAACTAAAAAGCTATAGAAATAAAATAATTTAGGAAACTAATGCTATAGGAAATAAAATAATTTAGGAAACTAAAAAGTTATAGAAAATAAAATAATTTAGAAACTAACTAGCCTAACTCTCAACAACTTATCTTCGTCCTTGCTTCGGTTTGGCTGCTTTTCGTGCGTCCAACTTGTCCATATATCTCATTGCAACCCTGTTTACATCAACCAGCCAACAGACTGATTAATTCTGACTAAAGTTGTGATCAAATCTAGGATAGGACATTTACTGGAGATCAAGAAAGGCACAGTTGGGAACAGAAGGATTTCAACACCCCATTTTACCATGACACATAAGTGGAGAAGTCTTGCTGCAACAAAATATGGGTTAAGTTCCAACTCAAGCTTTAGCACTACCAAGACTTTAAAATTCTTTTCAACACCATTGGTGTCTTCTTCTCCTGAACCTAACAGGTAATCTCATTAATCCTCCCCTCTCTTGTCTTCTTATCCCCAATCCCTTCAGGTCTAGCATGCAAGGTATCATACCAAGCCCATAAATTGCAAGTCCACAACAGGAAAACATATAAACATCTTATCTGCTGAGGATTAAAAATAACACAGCTCCAACAGATCAGAGTCAACTGAAGAATTACAGATCAGAATTCAACGAAAGAATTATGATCTCACATTGGTTGTATAGTGATTTTCTTTCCAAGACAAGGAAGGCAGAACTGAACCAAATCGGCCGGTTCAAGCCAAACTGAACCAAACCAATCAAAAACCAGTTCGAAAACCAGTTTCAGTTCAGTCTGCCCCTGAACCAGTGCAAACCAGTCTGAATCGTATCGAAACACTCTGTTCGGGCTGGTTTGGGTGAGGAACGGGTTGGGGGTGGGTTGAGCAGTAATGTGGAGTCTTAGTCTTGTAAGCTTACTTCAAAAAGAGAGAGGATGAGAACCTTCTACGAGCTCTCGTCCTCTATCTCCTCACTTAGACCGGAGATCAATCCATTAAGAAAAACACCCAAATGCAGAGAGGATGAGAGCGGAGGCTCTCAACCTCATATACCACATAAAACAGAAAAAAATTTGAAATTTTATGGAAAAAAAAAAGGCATGCCTGCCCAAACCATCAATACACTGCCAATTTGGTTCAATATCAATACCTGGCTCCACCAACCTTGCTCCAAAATAATGAAAGCACTAAATATCATGGGAGAAAAAGTTGGCTAACAAAGGGGGATTGAGGATTTTGATGGACTGTGAACATCATAAGATGCCTACATATATGCAATCAATTGATCAAAATGTGAAAGATAATATGCATGATTCAAAATATGCATGTTTTAGAATAGATCGACTCAATATTATTGTGACAAATAAAGTTGAAATCAGGAACACTAATTTTCAGTTCCATGCCGACATGCTCAAATCATGCAACATCTGCCAGCAAAGCAAGTCAGAACACCAGGGTTTTTATAGAAAGACAAGAGGACCCAGACTAGAAGAAACAAGAAAGTTTGGAAAAATCATAGTTCATCTTTGAAACAAAGACAGTACATATCCACTAAATGTAAAATGGAAAATGTGAAGTTACTTAAAAAGTAAATTTTCCTCCATGATTTAGAAATATAAAATCCTGAAAGTGTACACAAGGATAATTGTTAACATATTAAGGAAGAGAAACTCACAGCAACATTTAATAACCCAATGCCAGGGTATGATAAGAAAATCTTCCTTATCTTTTTCTTCTGTTTAACTGTTACTGCATAGAAGTTCACCATCATATCAAGGACCTGCATAACATTTTAAACAACAAAGACAAATTTAGGACCAGATTAAATGCTCTAAAGAACATTTCCCAAACACAAAGAAGTTCAAACTGAGAAGTTCAAAGGACAAGGCAAAACATGACAAGTTCAAACTACTAGCACAACCAACATCAACGCCAAATACATACTGAGACACATGCCAGATGTTTAAAAGATGGTACTTGCTTATCCAAACAAGAATAGACAACAAAACAAAAAAGAATGTAACTGGTTCATCATCCCATAATAATTTCAGCCAATCTGTACTCCTTCCGATCACCTAACTTCTGAAAACATGAATTACAAAATAGAGCAGGCTTACCTCAGCAATAGAATGTTCCCGACAAGCCTCTTTCCATGTTGTAATAAACTTCTCCATATTACCACTAGAGAGAGTAAGATCTTGTGGTTTTTTCTGATCTTCCGAGCCATTGGATTGTTGTTTTTTGGATATTTTGCATGAAGAACTACCATCACCATTTTTTCCATCAAATTTCCGTTTCTTTCCAGAAGACTTTTTACCTCCGTTCTCCATTAGTTTGCCATTGCCAGGAGAGACTCTGTCACCTGCTTCAACTTTCAGCCCAAGCCGTACCATCTCTTCAGTAGTGGATGGATATGGACAGCTGCTCATACGCTTGCCGCTGTCCTTACTGTGAGTAGAATTTTGATGTTGGCATTTACTCAAATCATCTTCACCACCGTCATCAGTGTCATTGTCATCATCATCATCAGAGGAATTAAACCGAACATGCTGACCAGTGAAATCATCCCATGTAGAAGAGAATGACTTGATACGCTTAGATATAAGATCAAACTTCTTATCAAGCACCTGTTTCTCAAAGAATACGCCAGGAGGTTGTGATAAATCTCTTTCTCTACTTTTATCTGCATTATGTTTGATCAAGTCCAATGATTTATTGAGTATGGTATTTTCTGCTTTCTTGGCTTCACGGATGTAGGATATATGCAACCTATGGACCACAATATAGTTGGTGAAAGAATAAATTGACCTATAATAACCACTGACTGATAATAAATTTACACTCAGAAGTGCAGTAGGACCCTGGATGACAAGCATATCACTTGAACAAGAATATGAGCCTAATCTCAGCATACTAACCACAAACCAGAGATCAACATCCAACAGTAAACAACCAACTTAAGTAGGTCTTGAACTTCCCAAGTGATACATTTATAATTTCCATTAGAACAACATACTGAATATTGGAACAAAAATAAAACTTTGAATGGTGTGGAAGTCACAGAAGATGAATTTTTGTTGTCAAATGTTATCTAAAATAATACAGAACATAAGATATATAATAACTATAGGAGGCCTAACAAATTTTTGGGAATGAGAAAAATGACACTATATAAAAATGAGTTTGGAGAAATAGAAAGATGAATAATTACAGTTACATTGGTACTGTAGTGTGGATTTTTGGGTTTTGTACACAGTGACAGTCTGGATTTGTAGGCATGCACACAAGAGCAGGAACTAAGAAATTCTCCAAAATCCAAAGAAAAGAAAAGGCTTAGAAAATCTAGGTCTCATGTTACCCTAGGATCAATTAAAGAGCAGTAAAGTTCTCCATAAACCAAGAAGATTCGAGATATTTTGGTTCATGCATATTTTATATTAAAAAGAGATTACAGTTATCTAGGGTTTTTAAATCTCTTGGCCAATACTAGCCACTCCAAGCAATCTTCAAGGTTTAAGATAGGGTAGGAAGTATAAATAGAAGGACCCTCAATATCCTGAAAATCCTGTAAGTAATCCAAGAGTTTAAAAAGCTTGACTCTCATGTCTGTGCCATCTGTTGTGGTAAATGTGCCCAAGTATGATTGTCACACTGTATAGCAAAATGGATTCTGCTCTGAGTTAATAATAAAGGCAACAGCACAGCTAACTTGTACAGAAGTATGATCACACAATGTTGCACAGTTCTTTAGCACAAGAAGTCAGAGTTAGCATGTATCATAACATCAAAAACTTAAATACAACTACTTTCGTGAACATGATAATCATGTTTCAAGCATATCATTGTAAAAACTTGCCATGCTGCTGCTCAGCATGCGTGCGTGTCTATATATTTTCAAGTAATTAAAGAAATTACTTGTTTCTTGGTTGTAGAACCTAGTAATTGTGTGGTAAAGTACAAGCAAAAGTCATAAGCTGCAATAAAATAGAACCTCACCCAAAAAAAGCTAGCCATAACATATTTTTTTGTTTTCTTGGCCCTGTTTAGGTATCCAAGATCATTTATTACACAACTGATGTGGGAGTAAATACCTACTACTGTGTGGGCTCTCACATACTCTTTCATTCAAGCCCTAGAGTCATCGCCAAGCCAAGGGTTAAAATATAAATTCAATCAAATCTAATCACAAATACTGCAAGCCTATTTACAAGATCTTCCATCCACATAGGCCATGAGCCGGGTCTACTTTGATACCATTTGTAGCAATTCAGGATCTTACTCAAACAGATTACTTGAAAGGTATTATTGGATTCCTTCGCCCTGTACAAGCATCAAAGTTCTATCTAATACACAACTAATGTGAAACTAAATATATACTAGCACGAACTCTGTGTCTATGGTTGGATTTAATTGGATTAGAATTTGGATTTGAACTTTAGCATGATGAGCACGCCAAAACTTCAATGAGGGAAGCATGTATGAGCCTATACTAACATGTATTTAGTCCCACATTAATTATATATCAAATCAATTTTAAATACTTATATAAGATCAAAGAACCCAAATAATGCCATCCGACTGAACCTTTTGGGTGAAGTCCTAAGTTATTACAAATGCAATGTACATCAACAAAAGAAAGTAAGCAATTATCACAACATGGTCAAGGACTTTGGATATGATAAGGACTTCAGACATGGGGATTCTAAATGAGAGAATCCTCTCATTTCCAATTCAATAGAATCCAATTCTTCCAAAACTTTTTTCTTTTTAAAATTCAAAACTGATAAGGAGCCCGAGGAGCTCTTTTCAACTGATAGATGGAGTAAGGCTAGTAATGGCACTATCATTTATGGATTAAAAAGTCTTTTTGTGCACCATAATTTATGGAATTATGGCATTATGGTAGTATTGAAATTGACAATTGAACTAGAGCAACATGATTTGATTTTGAGGTTTAGATGATGCATTACAATGGAAAAATCTAATGTCTAGATGTTGTAAAAATACCTCTAATAACTATAAGAGATTAAATGACAGCCAACCATCACAATTGTATAGCACTAGAATTTGGCATGTTCGACACATAGTATAAAGAAGGATAATTATGATTCATTGACTAATCTTCACCATTTTGAAGTACTCTTAAGCAGTAATTCAAGTCTTGCCAGGACAAGGGCCGAGACAGCTGAGATGGCTCATCCTAGAGAGATTTTGGGATCGATCTCGATCGTCCTATCTCTTCCTATTTTAGTCATAATATGTTATAATATCAATTTTAAATAGATCTAATTTATTATAAAAAAATGTAACTTTCAGAATTTAAACATATCTAAAAATCAAACAAAACACTAAAGCTTTATAAATATTTAAAAAAAAAACATTCCAAGCAAGTATCGAGACACCTAACCGGGTCGAGAATCAAGATGGTATAAAATGCAAGGCCTCTTATTCCATAAAAAAACCAGGATACCTCTATCCCACGAGATTTAAAACCTTGCTCTTGAGGATCAAACAAAGATTTTGCTTTCTCTCTTCAATATCCCATCAAGAATTAAAAATATCCTACTTAAAGCTTCTCATATCCTCAAACAAAGATTAAAAAGGAGAAATGCTAGATCATGCCAAAACACTTATTTTTGGTTAACCTAGCTAGCACTTGGTTTCTACTCTCTCCTTTCCCAACCAGGAAAGGGAGTTAGGCAGATTAATTAAGACTATCAAAAGCACTGAGTTTCCAAAAGCAGAAGGGGGAAAACATCTGCCCACAGCAAAACACAAAGATGGCAAACACCCATGATTTATATGTTAAAAATGACAATGTCAAAAGTTACATGGCCAAACAGAAGCCTTTGCAGATATACATAGCATACATAGACAGAATAGTCACAGTACATATGAATAAATTATTCTAGGAATACAAATCATACATAGAGTAGTAATATCAATGTAACAACCCACCCAAATTGCACAACCTTCAATAAAACAAAAGTCACAATTATGATATTTCACAATGTCCACCTCAAGTCCCACTATAGGAAACAGTTTAAATATAAATAAATTATAAGATACCTTTATTCAAAAGGAATACATGTCCAATGAAAACAAATCAAATATTTAACAGATCTCAAAACTATTACAGAGCATATCTTTGTATTTCACAGAATTTCCATTTGTTTGAGATGTTGGTCCACCACAATATCTTCTCAAAGTTCAGTCAGGTCACAATTCAAACAGACCAAGTCATCCATTGCAACCTTCATTGCTCTTACCTTCTCACATAAGTAGGACCTTGAATGACTAATTAATCCATCAAAAGAGAATATTAGCTGAGTCAGTTATCATCTCTCCTTAAGAGTGGAAAGAACAACAAATGATATATAGTCCCAAATAAACAAAATCCCTGATCCCAAGTCCCATCTACAAGCATATTTACACCACTTCGCCTTAACTATAAGGTAGCATGGAGCATTGTTGGTCATATTTTCATGACAACCATGGCTGGTATTGGAAGTATGATGGTTGGTGTTACCAGAATTAAAAAGTTGAAACAGTTTCTTGGGTAGCAGTTTCACCATGCAGATTTGGCCAAATCGTGTTTTTTACAAAGGCATTTAGGAAGTATGACGTGATATTAAGTATTTACCACAGATGATATTATGTGACTAACTTGGTTTCTGAAATATGGATGACAAATGTTAAACCAGTTGACACCCTAATGTATAGCTCAAAAAGTAGCAAACTGCCTAAGGAAGTATTATTGGATAGTGGGTAAATTCATCTTCATTTTTCACAAAAAGAACAGTCTAGATGTTGTATTTGCTATAATAGTTTACAACACAGCTCTCTAAGAAGCTCCTACAAGAGGAGACCAACAGAAGAAACTTGGTAAATACCTAGTAGACACATAACCAGAACCATATTAGCATATATTTCCAGTTAAAAGAGGGCTTGCCAAATGTTGCACCTTACTTGTGTCATGGAGGGGTTGAACCAATCGATCTGCATGTTCTAGTGTTTGGGAATAGTGGAGGACCTCATAAACTAAAGACCATAGTTATGCAACACTATTTATAAAAAGTAATGGAGAATACCATGTGAGGACTATTTGAAGCCAACAGTTGTTTTGTTCAAAGGAAAGCAAGAATTCTTAGACTGAGTTTTGAAGCAAAATTGATAAGAGCCATTAAAGATCTTGAACAAGTAGTTTAAGTTTTTTTCCCCCTTCTCCAAACTTGAATGATTATAAAATTAATGTTCCTGCCTGAGGGATATTAAAAATTTGATGATTAACTCATCAGTTCGGATCATAATAAATGTTACGGTTGTTGTGCATTAGAAGTAAACTTTCTCTGTGTGGACATTGAAGTTGACGAGTTTTCACTTAAAAAATGTGAAATTTGACCCAGTTCGCAGTGAAGAAAGAATTCAATTTTCAAATATAACTATTCATCAGTGAAGTGAGAATATGACCAAATTGTATAAACAATAATCATTTCAACAAGTTGTGGTGAAAAGCACAGATCATTTTAACACTGACAAGAGATATACATACCCCAAGCTTTGAACCCGCACTCCAAGCTTCTTTTTGGCTGAGACAGACTTCTGCTCAGCAAGAAATTTCAAAAACTCCTCTGCTGTAATCGTCTTCTTGCATCTATCCATGAATTTTTGCAGTGAACTTATAATTTCCTCGCTTGTAATTTTAAAGACTTCCGTTACATCTGCAGGAATTGAGAAATAATGCTCTGCAAGTGGATGGTGAGACAGTGGCCCCAGCCCGAGCTCTTCAAATCGTTCAACACCCTCACTCTTGCAGATTGCAACCTCCAAATCATACAGCGAGGTAATTCTCCGTGCACCAACAAAACAGTGTATAAACGCATTTACCTGATGAATATGAAACTTATATTAAATATCAAAGATACCGCTAAATTTTCTTACATGTCTGTTAATATCTGAATTTGTTCTTTCTTTTCATATTATTAACTACTTCATGAGGCTATTGGAAGGTCAGAATTCAAACCGTTAATGAGTTTTCTGTAGATATTTATGCCAGCAAGTGATGCGATAGACCAGTAGATCGTAATCAACAAGATCAAGTACAGATTACTTGATGTGGGGGGAGGACAGGTTTCCCTCCTAATTCTATGCTGAGAGAAAGAAAAGACCAACCTTTCCTTCAGTAACTATTAGGCGGTGGAGAGACGGGACGTCCTGAAGCTGAAACCCTAGCGAACTCCAAGAATCGACCTTTAACGAGATGAGAGCGGACTGCGAGACATTCCATGCCGAGACACTCTCTCCGGTAGTGGCGAGGTCCTGGTGAGCTTTCACCACGGCAGCCTCCACCCTCTCGAGCATCGCCTGGGGTCTCGGAGAGGGGTTGGATTGAGGGAAGGTAGGATTTTGGCGGTAGGGATTGCAGTGTTGGGAAAAGCTAGGGTTCTGAACGGGGAATTGGCGAACGCCGGGAGAGTTCACCGGGTGGTGGAGATTGCCCGGGAGGGGGAAAGGGGAGTTAGCGTTCTGGGAGGGATGGTTGGGAGGCAGGAAGCCTCGACCTCGTCCGCCGCCGCCGTGGTGGCGGACGTATCGCGGCGGCGGCCGATACATGAGAGAAGAGTAACGAGAAAAGTTTAAAATCGACGAGAAGGGCAAGACAAAAGTGAACCGGATGCGGAAAAGAGCAATTTATGGGAATTTTTATTTGCATTGCACCGCCCGTCGGTTACCCACTTGCCCCCATTTAAAAAAAAAAGAAAAAAAAACCAATTTTACCCTTATAATTATGAACTAAAATATCTCTATTTTTACTCTCTCCACTTCTCAACAAAAATAGCTCTTCCACCTAGGGGTGCAACTTGGGCCGGGTTCAACTCGAACCCGGCCCGCGGAACCCGATTTGCAGCAGTACTCAAACTCTAGTTTGCTTAACCCGAACCCGAAGGATCCGGATTGAACCCAGACCGATTTGCAACTTGAGCCAGGTTAGGGTTGCAGTCAATCCGAACCCGAGAAAATCCAAACCCACAAAGCCACAAGCAGTAGGCCCACTGATGTTGTGGAAGTGATGATTCTTGGTATGAACATTCCACTAGAACCTTCGTTACCTATTAAAATAAGCAATATACCTTTAACCATTACATTTTATCATGTAATATTAGTGGGCCAAACTAGTATCTTTATTTTTTTAATTATCTTCTTTGAAACATTTGTAACTTCTAATATGAAGTTTGCCAAAATTTTATGAAAGCATCTGGAAAGAGGTGATGAGTAGAAAACTAAAACATCTGGGAAAGGGGTGATGAGTAAAAAATCAGAGAGCTTTGGATGGCGAATGCAGTCTCGCTACTTGAAAAAGATTTCTCATACCAGACTTATATGGTCTTCTAACTGGCTCTTTATATCATCTCAGTATTTTCTGCTTTCGAAGGATAAAGGTGACTTCATCAATGCATATGGTGGCTATTGAAATGTTATGCAACATTTGGATTACTTTGGATATGTTTTGGTTTAAGAATGTACTTTTTTTTGTTTAGCCTTATGTAAAAGATGTGTATATTTTTAGACATGTAATTTAATATGTGAAGCTTGTTTGTTTCAAACTTCAGCTTATTTGTACAATGTAAAGCTTATTTGTTTCAAGCTTTAGCTTATTTGTGCAATGTTAAGCTTGTTTGTTTTAGATTATCATTTTTTTTTCTATTAACCCGAATTCCAACCTGAAACTCAACCTGAACCTGATTTTAAAATAGGGTTAGGGTTGAGGTTTTACAAATAGGGTTAGGGTTAGGGTTAGGGTTGACATTTTACAAATAGGGTTAGGGTTAGGGTTCAGGGAAACCCGAGTTTCATGAGCCCGAGTTGCACCCCTACTTCCACCGCACACCCACCCGCCCTCTCCCTCTCCCCTCCCCTCTCCAAATGAACGGAAAAAAGAATTGCTCAATCAATCTATTGAGTCTTTGTTTGAAGATATTTCAACCCTCAATTGAACAATGGACAAGCAAGTAGTGAATTGGGAAGGATATAAGGATGAAAAGGTTTGTTTTTTTGACTTATATCAAATTTTGTTTTTCACGATCCGCATCTTGTTCGGCCACACAACGCCGAACAGATGCCTTCTGTTCGGCCCTAGTTGGCCGAACAATAAGCTTCTGTTCAGCCAAGTGAGGCCGAACAGAAGCCTTCTGTTCTGCCACAAAGGGTCGAATAAAAACGTTGTGTTCTGCCCTGTGTAGCCGAACAGAAGGCTTCTATTCGGTCAGGATGGGTCGAACAGGGGCCCTCTGTCCAGTCCATTCTGGTTGAACAGAAGGCTTATGTTCGGCCACACAGGGCCGAACAAGGGGGTGGGGTTTAGGGTTTAGTCTTAGAGTTTAAATTGATTATTTTTTGACTGTGTAGGGCGATGCTTCAACCGAAGGCGGCATGATTAGCTCTGAATGTGTGATGGATTACACAAATGAATTTACAACTTACGAGGTCTTATAATTTTGATTGCAATTGTTTTATTAGTTCCCAGGCAATGTGTAAAATTGTTTACTAACATAAAACTTTTTATTGTGTAGATATTCAAGAGTAGAGAAGACTTGTGTAATTGGTGTCGGGAAGCTGGAAGGAAGAATGAATTTATTGTTATTATTAAAACTTCTGATTCGGGTACTGATAGCAAGAAACCAAGAATTGTACTTGCTTGCAAGAGGAGTGGTACCTGCAAAAGTAAAAGCATAAAGGAAAAGGGATAAAAAACCAGGGCCAATGGCATTAAGAAGTATGGGTGTCCTTTTGCATTAAGAGGAAAAAAATTGAACACTGCAAATGATTGGATGTTAATGGTCATTTGTGGATTGCACAATCATCCAGCTGCAAAGCATCTCGAGGGGCACTCATATGCTGGATGATTATCGAAGCAGGAGACTTTATTGTTAGTGGATATGTCGAAGACTTTGGTTTGGCCAAAGGCCATATTGTCCACATTGAAGCAAAGGGATGCCCTCAATATTACGTGCATGAAGACAATCTACAATGCACGGCAGAGGTGTAAGGTTGTAGAGAAAGCTAGGAGATCTTAGATGCAACATTTTCTGGGTAAATTATCCGAGTATAAGTACTTTGAGTGGCATAGAAATTGTATTGAGTCTGATGTTGTGCATGACTTGTTTTGGGCTCACCCTGGAAGCATAGATTTGTTACGTGCATTCCTCGTGTTTTGATAATGGATTGCACTACAAGATGAATAAATATCGTCTTCCTCTCTTAGAGATTATGGGGGTGACATCAACTAACCTCACATTTTCTATTGCTTTTACATACATGGACTCTGAGCGAGAAGATAACTATACATGGGCATTAGAGAGATTGCGCAGCATTATGGATGCTGATATTCTGCTTGAGGTGATAGTCACAGATCGAGACTTGGCTTTATTGAATGCAATTCAGAAGGTATTTCCTACGGTAACACATATGTTATGTAGATGGTATATTAGTAGGAATGTTTTGGCCCAGTGCAAAAAATTATTTAAAATGAAGGAGAAATGGGATAAGTTTATAATGAGTTGAAATATACTAGTGTTGTCAACCATAGAAGACAAGTATAACGATCATTGGAGTGCACTCCAGAGAGAGTTTAGTACCTATCTAGATGCTTTACGGTATGTGTCATGTTGACCCCAGATTGATTTTGATGATTACAAAACAAATTAAGCAATTCTAAGATTGATCAGGGAAGTTCAGTCGCCTTGCAAGTAAGTATCGTCATGCAAAATTGACTGGTAAGAAAGTACTTTATTTCACTTTGCTTTAGATATTTTTATTTTTGCTTGAAGTTAACTGGTTAGCTAGCTTGTTCTTTCAATTAGCTAGTTGGCATACCCCTCAGCTAACTAAAATTCTCGCCACTATAATTGGGCCGAACGATCTTATATTTTAGCTAGCTGTTTAGCTAGCTTGTTAGCTAGCTGAAGTTTCCTCAGCTAACTAAAATGCTTGTCTCAGTTAGATGACCGAACGTCCTCCTTTTTTAGCTAGCTGATGAGTTAGTTTATTAGCTAGCTGGAGCTCTTTCAGCTAACTAAGAAACTTGTCTCAGGTGCCTGGCCGAACATCCTTTTCTTTTAGTCAACTGGTGAGCTAGCTTGTTAGCTAGCTGGAATTCCTTCAGCTAACTGATTTGCTCATCACAGTGCCTTGGCCGAACACCTTCAAATTTTAGCTAGCTGGCTAGATGTCTTGTTAGCTAACTGAAACTCCTTCTAGCTAGCTGACGTTTCTTTTAGTTAACTGCTTAGCTAACTATTTCATCCTGGATCTAACTACTCAGCTAACTGATTTTCACAGGAACGTATCAGCCATGGGGATTCAAAATTTAGTTAACTAAAGAGCTAGCTGACTGTTGGTTAGTTAGCTGGAGAGTTAACTACTATATCAGATCAGATGGCTGCCTTTTTGCTCAGTTAGCTGGAGAGCTAACTAAGCTGGAAGGACAACATATTGCTTTTGCTTCTAGTTAGCTCGTGAGCTAACTGGCCATTCTTCAGTTAGCTATTCAGCTAACTAGCTGTCCTGTTCTTCTCCTACAGCCGAGTGGATTTCAAATTAAGTTAGCTGGAGAGCTAACTATGAATGCATGAATTTTTCTCTCTGCCGTTACTTTTTCTCTGTTAGTTAGCTAAAGAGCTAACTGACTTTCGCTTAGTTAGCTGCCAAGCTAACTGATGAGCTGCCTCAAGATGATTCCTTTGTTGTGACCTCTCTAGTTAGCTAACTGATTAGCTAGCTGAGGTTTATTGCTTTACTCTTGGACGATGGCATTCATATCCTCAGCTACCTGGAGCCTCTTTTTTTAATCCACTGCTGCCTAAGCTTTTAAGAGTGTTCTTTCTTCTCTCTCTCTATTGCTATTTCAAGCTATATTTAACTTTTGATTTTTGAATTTTTACGGTGCTCATCCTTCCTCAAATGGAGATCTGCATTCAATGCTTAAGGGAAACATATTTAACGATTATATTTTCTTCCCGTTATTATTTTCATTTATTTCTTATGTATCTAACGGATATCTTCTTGTTAGATGGATATAAATAGCTGGGATTAGAAGCACACCAAGATGATTTTTGAAAAAGAAAGTTCAAAGAGAGAAAAATCCAAGAAAAGAGCCTTTATTGCATATTTGTTGAGTGGTTGCTAGGCATTCAAGTTCATTCCTTGCTCCGAAAGGTCATCCGAATCATTGAAGCTTTTCAAGCATTCAAGACTTCAGCTGCTTCAACCTAGTTCATTTATTGCTGAGTTTATTGCTTCAAAAGTTGTAAAGTATTTTACGAATATTTTCTCATTGTATAAGCTTCTCCTTTACATACTCTAATTATCTTGTAAAAGGGTTAGTGAACCCTGGTTTATTGTTGGCTTCCTTGTGCCATTTAAACAAGAGGACTAGCCTAGGTTTAGCTAGGGGTTTTTGGCTTCCTTGTGCCATGAAACAAGAGGACTAGCCTAGGTTTGGCTAGGGTTTTTGGCTGCCTTGTGCCGTATAAACAAGAGGGCTAGCCTGGTTCAGCTAGAGGTTGTAATCGTTGTGATACGATTAGTGGAATTCCCAAAGGTGTTGGGGAGTGGATGTAGGTGTTGAGTTTGGCACCGAACCACTATAAACTTCTATGTGTTTGTGGTTATTTGCTTTTCTATTGTTATTATTTTGTGCACCCCACTTCACCGCTGCAAATCAAATTAGGGTTAAAAGCACATATATCTGCATAGCTATTAATTTTTTTTAAATAACCCAATTCACCCCCCTCTTGGGTTACTACATCTGGGCAACAAGTGGTATCAGAGCAGCATGCTCTTGATTTCTATAGCTTTGATTAGCTTGGAGCCAAAGATCAATAGTAATCCCAATGAATTCCATGTTGATTGAGGGACAATCAACTAATAGACCACCTTGTTCAATGGAACAAACTACACATATTGGAAAGCACGAATGAAAATCTTCATTCAAGCACTAGATTATGATTTATGGGGAATCATAATTAATGGACCTCACACACCCACTATTATGATTGAAAATGTTAATATTGCAAAACCTGAATCTGAATGGGATGAGCAAGACAAGAAATTAGCTCAATTAATGCTAAGGCTATGAATGTTCTTTATTGCTCTCTTGATGCAAATGAGTTTAATCACATATCTACTTGTATGTCTGCTAAGGAAATATGGGATAGACTTGAAGTCACCCATGAGGGTACAAATCAAGTCAAGGAATCCAAAATAAATATGCTTGTTCATAAGTATGAATTATTTAAGATGGATCCTGCTGAAAATATTACTGATATGTTTACTAGATTTACTGACATTATTAATGGATTGAAGAGTCTTGGAAAATCTTATGCTAACAGTGATCTTGTTAGAAAAATTTTAAGATCTTTACCTAGGACATGGGAAGCAAAAGTCACAGCAATTCAAGAAGCAAAAGATATCAACAATTTATCACTTGAAGAGTTGGTTGGTTCTTTGATGACTCACGAACTTCAGCAACGACAACATATTGATGAAGATGATTCAAAGAAGAGAAGGACCATGGCATTGAAGAGTGCAACTCAAGAAGATGAGAGTGAAGAAACCACAAGTGAGAGTAAGAAAGATGATGATATGGCATTATTTCAAGGAAATTTAAAAAGTTCATGAAGAAAAAGAGATTTGGAAAAAGAAAGCATTTTGTCAAAGGAGATCATAGCAAAGATAAGGAAAAGAGTGAACCTCCAACATGCTATGAGTGTAAGAAGCCTGGACACATCAGACCAGATTGTCCACTATTAAAGAAGGCATCTAGAAGAATAAAGAAAAAGGCAATGATGGCCACTTGGAGCGACAGTGAAGCTACAAGTTCAGAAAATGAAGAGAAAACTGAAGTTGCCAATGTTTGCTTCATGGCTGATAATGATGAGGTAAGCCCTAATTTTTTAGATGACTTTACTTTTGATGAATTACAATGTGCATTTTATGAACTTATTGATGATTTTGCAAATTTAAGTTCAAAAAGCAAAGAATTGAAAAATGAAATCAAAAATCTTACTCTTGAAAAAGAAAGAATTTCAAAGGATAATGAATCATTGTTAAAGGAAAACCAAGATTTGAAAAATGAAGTAGATAAATTAAAACCAATTGTTGATAGATTTAGTCTAAGTTCAGAAAAGTTAGAAATGATTTTAAATAGTCAAAGAGCTGTTTACAATAGAGCTGGTCTTGGATACAATCTTTTGAAAAACAAAAATTTCTGAAAAATATTTATGAGCATGCTGATGATTCACTAAATTACTTGTTTTAAATGTGAAAAATTGGACACAAAGCTTATATTTGTCAAACACAAAAGATAAACAAATATGGATCCCAAAAGGAACCATTTTGACTAACCCTAAAGGACCCAAGAAAGCTTGGGTACCTAAGAACAAAACTTGAAATTGTGTATGCAGGTGTGTCTTGCAACCCGAGCAATTAAAAGACAATGGTACTTGGACAGCGGGTGCTCAAGACACATGACGGTGATGAATCACAATTCATCACTTTGGAGCAAAAGATGGAGGTGTTGTTACTTTCGGTGATAATGGCCAAGGAAAAATAATTGGCATTGGAAAAATAGGTATCACACCTCATGCTTTTATTGATAATGTCTTACTTGTGAAAGGTTTAAACATAATTTACTTAGCATTAGTCAATTATGTGACAAAGGATTTAATGTTACATTTGAATCATCTTATGCATTGTTAAAAATCCTACTAATGAAAACATGAAATTTGTTGGTCATAGGCATGGTAATGTATACATTGTTAATTTAAATGATTTGAATGATCAAAATGTTGATTGCCTAGTTGCTATGAATAATAAAACTGATAATAGTTGGTTATGGCATCGTAGGCTAGCTCATGCAAGCATGGATTTATATCTAAATTAATCAAAAAGGATTTAGTAAATGGTTTGCCAAAACTTCTTTTGAAAAAGATAAATCTGTGATGCTTGTCAATTTGGAAAACAAACCCGAGTATCTTTTAAATCGAAAAATTTGATTTCAACCACTAGACCTTTAGAACTCTTGCATATGGATTTATTCGGTCCTACAAGAACAACTAGTCTAGGAGGAAAAGATATGGTTTTGTCATATTGATGATTTCTCTCGTTTTACATGGGTTTTATTCTAGCTAGTAAAGATGAAGCATTTCCATCATTTCAAAAATTATTTAAAAGAATTACAAATGAAAAGAATTCTTCTGTTTTATCGATACGAAGTGATCATGGAAAAGAATTTGAAAATCAATATTTTGAAAATTTTGTAATGAAAATGGAATTGAACATAATTTTTCTGCACCCAGAACACCTCAACAAAATGGAGTAGTAGAAAGAAAGAACAGAACTTTAGAAGAAATGGCTCGTACCATGTTGTGTGAAAGCAATCTCCCAAAATATTTTTGGGCTGAAGCAATTAACACTGCATGTTATGTTTTAAATCGTGCATTAATTAGACCTGTTTTGAAAAAGACTCCTTATGAACTTTGGAAAGGAAGAAAACCTAATATCGGTTATTTTCATGTCTTTGGATGTCGCTGCTTTGTTTTGAATAACGGAAAAATAAACCTTGATAAATTTGATGCTAAATCTGACGAAGGAATTTTTCTTGGTTATTCATTGCATAGTAGAGCTTTTAGAGTTTTTAACAAAAAGACATTGGTAGTTGAAGAATCTATTCATGTTATATTTGATGAAACTAATGATCTTCCCTTAAGGAAGAGAAAAGGTATAGTTGATGCAGATGAAATTGAAGATCAACTCAAAGACATCACCTTGAAGGACAAAGAATGATACACAAGAGGTAAATGAAGAAAGCAATCCTAATCCACCTGAAGCCTCACAAGGTAATGATGACTTAGAAAGAGGATGGAGGTATGTTCACAGTCACCCTAAAGATCAAATTATTGGTGAAATATCTCATGGAATTAGGACAAGATCGACATTTAGAGATACATATAATAACTTAGCATTTGTTTCTAAAATTGAACCTAAATGTTATGATGAAGCTAAGAATGATATTGATTGGTTAAATGCAATGCATGAAGAACTTAATCAATTTGAAAGAAATAATGTTTGGACACTTATTGAAAGACCTAATGATTATCAAATTATTGGAACAAAATGGGTTTTCAGAAATAAGTTAGATGAACATGGTAACATAATAAGAAATAAAGCAAGACTAGTAGCTAAGGGTTATAATCAAGAAGAAGGAATTGATTTTGATGAAACATATGCCCCTGTTGCTAGATTAGAAGCTATCAGATTACTTCTTGCTGTTGCTTGTTTATGAATTTTAAATTATATCAAATGGATGTTAAAAGCGCTTTCTTAAATGGATATATTGCTGAACAAGTATTTGTGGAACAACCACCCGGTTTTGAAAATCACTTTTCCAAACCACGTATTTAAATTAAACAAAGCTTTGTATGGTTTGAAGCAAGCTCCCCGGGCTTGGTATGAAAGATTAAGCAAGTTCTTGATTAGTAATAAATTCATTCGAGGAAATGTCGATACAACCTTATTTATTAAAAGACAAAATGATGATATTTAATTATTCAAATCTATGTAGATGATATCATATTTGGTGCCACTAATGACTCGTTATGCAAAGATTTTGCTAAGCTTATGCAGGGAGAATTCGAGATGAGTATGATGGGAGAACTGAATTATTTTCTCGGACTCCAAATCAAGCAAAGCAATGACGGGATCTTCATAAGCCAATCCAAGTACATCAAAAGAGATGATCAAAAAGTTTGGCATGGAGACATCTAAAGTATCGGTACCCCTATGAGCTCATCTTGTAGAATTGATGCTTGTAATTCTGAAAAATCTGTAGATCTAAAACTTTATAGAGGAATGATAGGATCTTTGTTATACTTAACTGCCAGTAGACCTGATATCTTGTTTAGTGTTTGCATGTGTGCCAGATATCAAGCTAATCCTAAAGAATCACACTTGCTTGCTGTTAAAAGAATATTTAAATATTTAAATGGAACTAAAAACTTAGGACTTTGGTATGACAGACAATCTAGCATTGACTTAATAGGATACACCGATTCAGACTTTGCTGGATGTAAACTAGACAGAAAATCAACTAGTGGAACTTGCCAATTCCTAGGTGTTAACTTAATCTCATGGTTTAGCAAGAAGCAAACTTCAGTAGCATTGTCTACGGCCGAGGCCGAATACATTGCAGCTGGAAGTTGCTGTGCTCAAATTTTGTGGATTAAGCAGCAACTAGAGGATTATGGTATCAAACAAAAGGGAATACCATAAAATGTGATAACACTAGTGCAATTTGTCTAACTAAAAATCCTATTCAACACTCTAGAACAAAACATATAGAAATCCGACATCATTTTATTAGAGATCATGTTAATGATGGCAACATTGTATTGGAATTTGTAAACACTGAAAAACAACTTGCAGATATTTTTACTAAACCACTTAGATGAATCAAAATTTTATGAAATAGAAGAGAATTGGAATGATTGATCCA
The DNA here is from genome assembly GCA_900491605.1 of Calamus simplicifolius. Lineage (NCBI taxonomy): Eukaryota > Viridiplantae > Streptophyta > Magnoliopsida > Arecales > Arecaceae > Calamus > Calamus simplicifolius. The sequence goes on from UESW01004409.1 coordinate 139,355, forward strand.
ACTATTTAATGAATTATTTAATGAAGTGATATGATATCTAAAAGTTATGACATCTTTAATCCATCTAATCAAAAATTTCATGTCAAATTAAATGCTTGTTGTAAGGCTTTATGTCTTTTCAAATTAATAAAAGCTATGTCTTTGAATTCTTCCAACCACCTACCTTTGACCTTTTATTTTTCTTTTCATGGCAGCTAACTGACCAGGCAACCAAATAGTCACCTGGCCAGTTAACCATCAAGCCTATTCCCTATATAACCTTTTCTCCACTCGTTTCTTTTCAATCACGCCGTCTCCTTCCTCATTCAAACTCCAACCGAGCATCTTCTCCATTCATTCTCAACCGTTTCTTTCATTCCTTCCATTAATCCTTCCTTCCATCTATCTAGAAGAAGTTGATGGCTCCCAAGAAGAAGGCTCGCTAGAGATGACGACCGATCTTCGCCGGAAGTCTTCCACGTCTTCTACTCAAATCAACTCCCTACTTGCTTCAAAATCTTTTCTCATGGAGGTTAGTAGATTTTAACTTTTTAGAAAAGAAGGTTTTAAAATAGGAAATCTCCTAGTTAAACAAGGTTGGGACTGATTATTATCTACTAGGAAACCTATTTATCCTAACTTATTAAGAATTCTATGAAAACATTTTTTGGTAGTGGAACTATTTCTTCCTTGTGAAAAATGACTAAAATAGACCTAGATGGTAAAACATTAGGATCTGCTTTGAAAATTCCATCTGATGGTTTCTTAGAAATTCTCCCTAGTGAACGCGGATATAAGATTGGCCTAATCCTTAATATAGATGATACTGAAGCTAGTAAGATTGAAACTTAGATGCAAATATGTTATCAGTTGAGAAAATTGGCTTTTCCATAGTATCATTGCTAAAATTTTGCCCCTCGTGCTGGATCATTTAATGTATAACTGATAGGGACATTTGCTTAATGTATAATATCTTAGAAGACCCTGTTGATTTACCTGAATTAATGATGACCGTTATGAGAGAATCTTTGTCCAGATCTAAGGCTGCTTTGCCCTACGGAATGTTTCTCACATATGTTTTTGTTTTTCACATTAAACTTAAAGGAGAACTGCAGTGGCATTACGTCTCTCTGACATTTTTAATGCTCATTCACTGCACCATATGGACTTTGCTAAAAGGGATGGTATTTGGTTAAAAGTTAGATATAGAACAGGACAATCTAGTATGCCACCGCCTACTGTGAATCAACCTGCCTGTTCCCCTCAAAACTTTTTCACTTATGACTTCAGCCAACCTAATCCGTATCTTGCTGCTATGACAGCTGACCAAAACCCTTTTCTACCTGATCCACCTGAAATCAATATTTCTGGATCATCTTTTCGCAATGACAACCCTGCTCCTGCTCCTTTTCCAACTGTTAGATTATGTGATGATCAACTCCGTCATATTATCAATGAATTGACCCTTGCCACTTCTAGTCGAAGCTCTGGTGACAGTGCTTCTTCTGTCAATGATCAGACTTTGTACCATATATTTCTTCTGTTTTTGAAAACATGTCTGAATTTAAACTCATTCTTGAAAGGCTTGTTCATGATGTGAACATTCTTAATGGGAGAGTTTTTCACAACGAATCTGTCATGGAACGGATCCTGAAGGAGATAAATTTACTTAAAAGCAAGCTTGAAAACTTTGAGACTAAGGCAGAGTGGGTAGAATATCAAATGAGATCGAGCCAGACCCAGACCCGGATGCAGCAAACAATGTTGATCATTGGACTGCAACCCTCTCAAGGCTGAGTCAACTCATGGAGACTCTCATCACTTGTTCTGCCGCCTCTGCGCCTGATGCTTTTTTTCTCATCCACCTTTTCACTCCACCGTCACGGCCCTCCTCCGTCAAGCCTCAATCTTCAAGCAAGCCAAAAGTTTCTTCCATGCATATTTCTTCATCTGATGACGACAAGTGATTGTACTTAACTTATGTGGTTTTGTAGTATTTGAACAAACTGTTATGCTTGTTTATGTTTATGCTCTATGACTTAAACAATGACATGTAATATCTATTGTCTTGTACTGATCTGCATGACTGTTTTAATTATGCAATGAATGTTAACATCTCCTTGATCTATTATGCTTAAAGTTATTGCAAGACTCTTCAAACTTCTTTTTGATTAATGACAAAAAGGGGGAGAAGAATGTTGCTTGCATACATTAAGGAATGGAGTAAAATAGTAACTCCATATATTCAGGGGGAGAAAAGAAAAAGATTTCACTTATTTAATTTGACAGGGGAAGAAATTAATGTTTTCTGATTACTCCTGTTTACTTATTAAACTTCCATATATACACTTGCTCTTTATATGCTTAAAGGTTTTGTCATCATCAAAAAGGGGAGATTGTTGACCCCAGATTGATTTTGATTATTACAAAACAAATTAAGCAATTCTAAGATTGATACAGGAAGTTCGGTCGCCTTGCAAGTAAGTATCTTCATGCAAAATTGACTGTAAGAAAGTACTTTATTTACTTTACTTTATATATTTTATTTTTGCTTGAAGTTAACTGGTTAGCTAGCTTGTTCTTTCAATTAGCTAGCTGGCATGCCCCTCAGCTAACTAAAATTCTCGCCACAATTGGGCCGAACGATCTTGTATTTTAGCTAGCTATTTAGCTAGCTTGTTAGCTAGCTAAAGTTTCCTCAGCTAACTAAAATGCTCTCTTAGTTAGATGGCCGAACGTCCTCCTTTTTTAGCTAGCTGGTGAGTTAGTTTATTAGCTAGCTGGAGCTCTTTCAGCTAACTAAGAAACTTGTCTCAGGTGCCTGGCCGAACGTCCTTTTCTTTTAGTCAACTGGTGAGCTAGCTTGTTAGCTAGCTGGAATTCCTTTAGCTAACTGATTTGCTCGTCACAGTGCCTTGGCCGAACACCTTCAAATTTTAGCTAGCTGGCTGGATGTCTTGTTAGCTAACTGAAACTCCTTCTAGCTAGCTGACATTTCTTTTAGTTAACTGCTTAGCTAACTATTTATCCTGGAGCTAACTACTCAGCTAACTGATTTTCACAGGGAACGTATCAGCCGTGGGGATTCAAAATTCAGTTAACTAAAGAGCTAGCTGACTGTTGTTAGTTAGCTGGAGAGTTAACTACTATATCAGAAGATGGCTGCTTTTTTGCTCAGTTAGCTGGAGAGCTAACTAAGCTGGATGGACAACATATTGCTTTTGCTTCTAGTTAGCTCGTGAGCTAACTGGCCATTCTTCAGTTAGCTATTCAGCTAACTAGCTGTCCTGTTCTTCTCCTACAGCCGAGTGGATTTCAAATTAAGTTAGCTGGAGAGCTAACTATGAATGCATGAATTTTTCTCTCTGCCATTACTTTTTCTCTGTTAGTTAGCTAAAGAGCTAACTGACTTTCGCTTAGTTAGCTGCCAAGCTAACTGATGCTGCCTCAGGACGATTCCTTTGTTGTGACCTCTCTGGTTAGCTAACTGATTAGCTAGCTAAGGTTTATTGCTTTACTCTTGGACGATGGCATTCATATCCTCAGCTACTGGAGCCTCTTTTTTTAATCCACCACTGCCTAAGCTTTTAAGAGTGCTCTTCTTCTCTCTCTCTCTCTCTATTGCTATTTCAAGCTATATTTAACTTTTGATTTTTGAATTTTTACAGTGCTCATCCTTCCTCAAATGGAGATCTGCATTCAATGCTTAAGGGAAACATGTTTAACGGTTATATTTTCTTCCGTTATTATTTCCATTTATTTCTTATGTATCTAACGGATATCTTCTTGTTAGATGGATATAAATAGCTGGGATTAGAAGCACACCAGACGATTTTTTGAAAAAGAAATTTCAAAGAGAGAAAAATCCAAGAAAAGAGCCTTCATTGCATATTTGTTGAGTGGTTGCTGGGCATTCAAGTTCATTCCTTGCTCCGAAAGGTCATCCGAATCATTGAAGCTTTTCAAGCATTCAAGACTTCAGCTGCTTCAACCTAGTTCATTTATTGCTGAGTTTATTGCTTCAAAAGTTGTAAAGTATTTTCGAATATTTGCTCATTGTAGGAGCTTCTCCTTTACATACTCTATTATCTTGTAAAAGGGTTAGTGAACCCTGGTTTATTGTTGGCTTTCTTGTGCCATTTAAACAAGAGGACTAGCCTAGGTTTGGCTAGGGATTTTTGGCTTCCTTGTGCCGTGAAACAAGAGGACTAGCCTAGGTTTGGCTAGGGTTTTTGGCTGCCTTGTGCCGTATAAACAAGAGGGCTAGCCTGGTTCGCTAGAGGTTGTAATCGTTGTGATACGATTAGTGGAATTCCCAAAGGTGTTGGGGAGTGGATGTAGGTGCTGAGTTTGGCACCGAACCACTATAAACTTCTGTGTGTTTGTGGTTGTTTGCTTTTCTGTTGTTATTATTCTGTGCGCCCCACTTCACCTGCAAATCAAATTAGGGTTAAAAGCACATATATCTGCATAGCTATTAATTTTTTAAAATAACCCAATTCACCCCCCTCTTGGGTTACTACATCTGGGCAACATGTCAGATACTTGGCTGAGCAAGTTCAATGAAAGATTTGTCGCAGCATGGATGAACGCACGTAGGCACTACGGAAATATGACAACTAATAGGTATCATAAGAAATTGATTAAGTTTATAAATTTATAATTTAATTGTGTATTTGTTATCTAACTTATATTTAATTATATTTACTTTACTAGGGCTGAAAGTGCACATGCAAGGCTTAAAAGATAGCTTGGATCAAGCCAAGGGACTTTCGAGTCATCTTGAACAAAAATTCATAGTTTGATTGAGTTGCAGCACAGTGACATCAAAGCCTTATTTGAAAAGAGTTTGGCAATCGTGCAACACAACTTCAAGCCTGCTGAATTCAAAGAACTGCGAGGTTTTCTATCTTTAACTACATTAAATCATATCCTCGCCCAAGCGAACCGAACCAATTCAGTTGGGATTGATGAATCAGTTTGTGGGTGTGCTATTCAATGCACACATGGATTATCATGCGCTCATAAGATTATGCGGTACATAATGGAAGGTCGGCCTATTCCCCTCGACTGCATAGATCCTCATTGGAGAAAACTTGATATGGTGTCTGCTTCAAATGTGCAAATTATGATGCTGAGCTGTGAACTAAAGTTAGATATAATGCTAAGAAATTCAAGCAGCTAGATGGGGCTTCTATATTATAGATGTTAAGGAAATTGAGAGAGATTGCAAGCCCAGATAGTACTTCGCTTAAAGAACCTGCAAAAAGGATGACCGGTTCATGTAGCCACACTTCATTGAAGGTTGATACGTCTACTCTCCGTGATCCTTCTACCTTGAGTTGGTTCTCTCTGGACAAGATAGTTACTCATCTGGTACGGGCACCCCACTGAGTCTAGTGCAAAAGAGGCAACCAAAGAAGAAGGTAAAAAGCATGGAGTATCATGTCAGTGTGTATCGGGGCATGCCGATGTGTGCACGGCCCATGCTGCTTATTATTAGCATGCAATAGATTGTAAATATATTTGATATGATTTGCATGTTTTTCGTCCTTAACCCGTTTATATAAGCCAACAATGTATATTGATCAAATTTCAGATGGGTTAAGGTCGTTCATCCAGCATATCAAGGATGAAAAGCTGATGGCAACTGCGGATTCAGAGCAATAGCTGACTTGCTTGGATTTGAAGAGGAGGATATGTTAGGAAGGATTTATTACATGAGTTGCAAAGTTATTCAGAGCACTATCGCGCTTTATTTGTTGTTGAAGGAAGGTTTGATGAGATCGCTCAAGAATTATATTGTTGAAGGGGACCGGAGGGAGGGATGGAGGGGGGCGGAGACGAGGCAAGGAAGGCGAGGAGGAGGTAGCAAGGGAGGGAGTGGGGGGGGCGAAGCTGAGGGAGGCGAGGGAACTGGAGGCGGTGGGTTTAGGAAACCTACCGCCGTTGGTTGCTGCTGGTGTCGGGGAAGAAGCTGCCAGGGACGCCGCTCGGTGCCAAGGAAGAAGATCATCGGGACAAGGCTCTGCCGGTGCCGGAGAAGGAGTAGGGAGAGGGGGAAGAATGGATCGGGCGGTGCGTTGAGGAGGGGTGTGTAGAATGATTTGGGAGGAGGGAGTGGAGGGGTGCACGAAGGGGTAGTTTAAGAATATTAATTTTTAGGGGGGAGGGGTGCAGAGAGTAATTTAGGGGTGTAGAGAGTAAAAAAAATTAAAGAGGGGGTGTATAGAGCAATCCAAGTGGTGCAAATAGAAATTCCCACAATTTATATGTGAGGGAACGAGTTACCGCACGGAATGTTAACAAGTTACGGTCACCGCAAGTTATGTTACTACCTAACTTGGGAATGGTTAAATTAGCCCGATCAAGGTAGTAAGGTAGTAAATAGGATGCCGTTTGCGAACACGAGCGAACCAGAGGGGTTTCATCTAACAATAACAATACAGAGTATGACGTCGGCGTGACCAATATCAGGAACCTCTCTCTCTCCCCTCCTCCCTCCTTTCCCTCACCAACGGAATGCCGAGCCCCTTCCTCCCTCTCCTCCTCTTGCTTTTTCCCTTCTTAGGGAACTCGATCTTGGAGCAAGAGCTCCACCGTTTGATCACGGGCCACAACCTCTCCTGCAACGCCATTGATGTGGCTGGTGATGCCATGTGAACATTAACAACAAAACCAACTAATAGCATAAATATAAGCAAGCGGCCTCGACTTCTCCAAGATGGCCTCGACGGCCTCGCTGTTGACCCAATTGATGATTTTGATGATTAACAAAACTATTTGAGTATAACAATTGAAGGCTCTAATGATTTTGATTAAGTTTTTCAGATTATAAGTCGATTGAATGATCAAAATCAGGAGTTAAATCTTGTTCTGGATCGAATCTAATGTCTAGGTAAGATTGCAGACATTAGAGTCGACTCCGAGAATCACAGAGCCGACTCCAGTATCTGGCACGGAAGTTAGAGTCGACTCCGAGACTGTTAGAGCCGACTCCAACAGAAAAGACAGAACGTTGATTTTTCTGGCCCCGACTTAGAGTCGACTCCGGGTCTGTTAGAGTCGACTCCAGAAAAGTTTCTTGTCGACCCCAGAAAAGTCAGAGACGACTCCAGAATTAACGGATTAAAGTGTTTCGAGTTAGAGCCGACTCCAGAAAAGTTAGAGTCGACTCCAACCCACCTGGAACGAAAAATCAAATTGCCAGATCAGCTCTAACGGTAATATTTCTATTTTACTTTATTTCTAACGGATATATTTTGTTGCAAGGTACACTCCAACGGATAGTTTTCTTCCAAAAATGGTTTGAAAGAAATCTATAAAAAGGGAAGACTATCATTCAAAAACAAGAACGAAAAAACAAAGAAGAAAAAAGGAAATAGAGAAATCCCAATTCAAAAATCCGAAAAAGAGAGAGCCTGAATCTCAAGAGAAAAAACCTTCTAGCTCAAATCCACTCCACTCCAAAAAGCTCAAGAGGAATCCAAGGCATTCAAATCAAAGTTTTGGTGGATTTCCCAAATTGGAGAAAGAGGATCAGTTTCTTGCTTTTCAATCCTTCTCAACTGCTTCAACTGTGAAGAATCGGAGCTGAGGCTTGATTCAATCTAGCAAGGAGAAGAAGAAGAAGAAAAGAAGAAAAGCTCAAAAGCCAACCAACTACAAATCAGGCTTTTCTAAACCTTGTTCATTTACTTGATTATTTGCTCATTGAGGAGCTGTGTACTTGAAAAACAATATTTCTTTTGTTTGTGTCTAGTTCAATCTGGGGGATTGAACTAGTGGAGGTAGTCTTACCTCGGTACAAGCTTGGTATAGCTTGTGTTAGGGTTTTTGTGCTGGTGAGCCCGGAAAACCGGCTGGGTTCGTTGTGATCCCGGAAAAACAACAAGTTTGAGTTGTGAGCTTGTAAAACAACTCGGCTGTAATCAAGGAAGATTATAGTGTGGACCCAAGTGAATCTTGGGAGTGGACGTAGGTGTTGGATACACCGAACCACTATAAAATCTTTGTGTTTGCCGTGTCTCCTTTATCTCTATCTCTATCTCTATCTTATTGATTGTATTTTATTTTTGCATCTGCATTCACTTTCACTCACACTAAGCAAACAAATATTTCAAAAGGTTTAAATTTTTTAAAGAACCCAATTCACCCCCCCTCTTGGGTTGTCATCTGGGCCAACAATTGGTATCAGAGCTAGTGCTCATTAGATTTTGATCACACGATCAAGAGCTAAAGATCCAAATGGCAGCTCAAGTTGGATCATTTGCTGAAGGTCATTCTACGAATAGACCTCCACTGTTTAATGGTTCAAATTATTCATATTGGAAAGCTAGAATGAGGATATTCATTCAAGCTTCTGACTATGAACTATGGGGTGTTATAATTAATGGACCTAGTACACCCACACATGTTATTGATGGCACTATTGTTCCTAAGCCCGAAAGGGACTGGAATGATAATGATAGGAAGATGGCACAGCTTAACGCTAAAGCCATGAATGTTTTATATTGCTCTTTAGATGCAAATGAATTTAATAGAATCTCCACATGTAATTCCGCAAAGGAGATTTGGGATAGATTAGAGGTTACCCATGAGGGTACCAACCAAGTAAAAGAATCTAAAATTAATATTCTTGTTCATAAATATGAGTTGTTTAGCATGGAACAATCTGAAACCATTGCATGCATGTATACTAGATTTACAGATATTGTAAATGGTTTAAAAAGTCTTGGTAAGACATATACTAACTCAGAACTTGTTCGAAAAATTCTTAGGTCACTACCAAGATCATGGGAAGCCAAAATGACAGCAATCCAAGAAGCAAAGGACCTCAACACTCTGCCCTTAGAGGAGCTTCTAGGATCACTTATGACCCATGAGTTGACAATGAAGCAGCACGTAGAGGAGGACACAAAGAAGAAGAAAGTGATTGCCCTCAAAGCTGCAAAAGAAGAAGAGAGCAGCAGCGATGATGATGATGATGATGATGAGACTGCTCTCTTAGCTAAAAAGTTTAAAAGATTCATGAGGAGAAAGAAACCCTTCCACAAGAAGAAATTTGGAGCAAAGTGGGAAGGAGAAAAGGATAAGAACAAGGACAAGGACAAAGAAAAAGAGAAAGACCCCTTGACTTGCTATGAGTGTAATAAACCGGGGCACTTTAGGAATGAATGTCCTAAATTAAAGAAAGCCTACAAAAAGAAAAAGAAGGCTTATGTGGCGACTTGGAGTGATAGCGAAGAATCTTCTTCCGAAGAAGAAGAACAAAAGGAAGTCGCAAATGTATGTTTTATGGCGGACGACAACGATGAGGTAAGTTCCGATAACCCTTGCGATGAGTTTGCATTTGATGAATTATTTGATGCTTTTAATGAACTTGTCGGCGATTTCAAGGTTTTGAAAAAGAAATACAAGCTTTTGAAAAATGAAAATTCAACTTTCATTAAAGAAAAGGAAGATCTTAATAATGAAGTTAAGAAACTTAAATCTGAAAATGAAATTTTGGTAAAAGAAAAAGAATTAATTTCCAATGAAAATGATAAACTAAGGAAAGAGGTTGAAAAATATAAGAACATAGTTGATAAGTTTACCTTAAGCTCAACTAAATTGAACATGTTATTAAATAGTCAAAAAGCAGTTTTTGACAAAGCCGGATTAGGGTATAACACTTTTAGAAAACAAAAATCACTGAAAAATATTTTTGTGCGTGCTGGCCAAAGTAATTTTACATGCTTTAAATGTAATCAAAAAGGACATAAATCTTATGAATGTAAAATTCTAAAACCTAATAAAAACTTAAATATTAAAGGAAAGAAAATATGGGTTCCAAAAGGAACAGTTTTTATTGCTACTAACCATGAAGGACCCAAGAAAGCTTGGGTACCTAAACATAAGACTTGATCATCTTTGCAGGAGTGTCTTGCGGCCAAAAGATCAAAGCGAAAGTGGTATCTTGATAGCGGCTGCTCAAGGCACATGACGGGTGACAAAGATCAATTCATCACCCTCGAAAGCAAAAGAGGAGGAGTAGTTACATTTGGGGATAATGGCAAAGGCCAAATCTTGGGGCTTGGTAACATTCAAATAACTCCCTCCACATATATTGAAAATGTCTTATATGTTGATGGTTTGAAACATAATTTAATTAGCATTAGTCAATTATGTGACAAAGGTTTTAAAGTATCATTTGAATCTTCTATATGCACAGTTGCTAATCCCATTGATAATAGCATTGTTTTTATTGGAAATAGAAATGGCAATGTATACTTGATTGACTTAGACAATTTGTCTACTAATAATCATTGCTTAGTTGCTAATAATGCTAATATGAATGAGATTGGTTGGTTGTGGCATCGAAGATTAGGTCACGCAAGCACACACCTGATTTCAAAACTAATTAGAATGGATTTAGTAAAAGGACTACCTAAAATAGATTTTGAAAATAACAAAATATGTGATGCATGTCAGTTTGGAAAACAAACGAGAAGTTCTTTTAAATCTAAAAATGTTGTTTCAACTTCTAGGCCATTAGAGCTACTTCACATGGACCTTTTTGGACCAACTAGAACCACAAGTCTAGGAGGAAAGAAATATGGTCTTGTGATAGTAGATGATTACTCTAGATTCACTTGGGTAATGTTTTTAGCTCACAAAGATGAGACTTTCTCGATATTCCTGAAATTCTTCAAGAAAGTAACAAATGAGAAAAACACTACCATAGTGTCTCTAAGAAGTGATCATGGAACTGAATTTGAAAATCACTTATTTGAAAGTTTTTGCAATGAAAATGGTATTAATCATAATTTTTCTGCACCAAGAACCCCTCAACAAAATGGAGTAGTTGAAAGGAAAAATAGAACTCTAGAAGACATGGCCCGTACCATGCTATGTGAAAGTAAACTCCCGAAATACTTTTGGGCGGAAGCTATTAACACAGCATGTTACATCCTAAATAGAGCATTAATAAGACCTATTTTAAAGAAAACACCTTATGAATTATGGCATGATAGAAAACCCAACATTAAATATTTTCATGCATTTGGTTGTAAATGTTTTATTCATAATAATGGTAAAAATAACTTAGGTAAATTTGATGCAAAATCTGATGAAGGAATATTCTTAGGTTATTCAACAACTAGTAAAGCATATAGAGTGTTCAATAAAGGAAGTTTAATTGTTGAAGAATCTATTCATGTAGTTTTTGATGAATCTTTAGCATCAAGTTCCAAAAGGATTGATGATGAGGAAGATACAAACATTCTCGAAAACAATCTTGAAAAACTTAATATTGATGTATCTTCAGATCATGAACAAGAAGCTAAAGATAATGATTCGCCTAATGCTGATGTTATTAATACTAATCATAATGATGTAGATCTACCAAGAGATTGGAGATACGCTTATAGTCATCCCAAGGAATTGATTATAGGTGATCCATCTCAAGGAATAAGAACTAGATCATCTATGAGAAATATTAGTAATCACCTTGCATTTGTTTCTCAAATTGAACCTAAAACCATTGAAGAAGCTGAAAAAGATAATAATTGGATGTTAGCTATGCAAGAAGAATTAAACCAATTCACTAGAAATAATGTATGGACATTAGTGGAAAGACCTAAAGATCATTCTGTTATAGGATCAAAATGGGTTTTTAGAAATAAACTAGATGAAAATGGCATAGTAATTAGAAACAAAGCTAGATTAGTTGCAAAAGGATATAATCAAGAAGAAGGTATTGATTTTGATGAAACCTTTGCACCTGTAGCTAGATTAGAAGCCATTAGGCTATTACTTGCATTTGCATGTCACATGAACTTTAATTTATTTCAAATGGATGTCAAAAGTGCATTTTTAAATGGATTAATAAATGAAGAAGTATTTGTTGAACAACCACCGGGATTTGAAGATCATGAATTTCCAAATCACGTTTTTAAATTGCACAAAGCTTTATATGGTTTGAAACAAGCACCTAGAGCTTGGTATGATAGACTAAGTAAATTTTTGATTGAAAATGATTTTACAAGAGGAAATGTTGATAAAACATTGTTTTTGAAAAGAAAAGATAAAGATTTACTTGTAGTTCAAATTTATGTTGATGACATTGTATTTGGTGCTACTAACAATCTTCTATGTCAAGAGTTTGCTAAGTTAATGCAGGGAGAATTTGAAATGAGCATGATGGGAGAACTCAATTTCTTCCTTGGACTCCAAATCAAACAAAGCAAAGAGGGAATCTTTATCAACCAAACAAAGTACACAAGAGAAATTCTAAAGAAGTTTGGTATGGAATCAATCAAACCCCTCGGAACACCAATGAGTCCTTCATGCAAGCTGGACAAAGATGAAGAAGGTAAGAAGGTTGATCAAAAATATTATCGAGGTATAATCGGATCCCTACTTTACTTAACTGCAAGTAGACCAGACATAATGTTTGCTGTTTGCTTATGTGCTAGATTTCAGTCTGAACCTAAAGAATCACATTTAATTGCTGTTAAAAGAATTCTTAGATACCTTAGTGGAACAAAAAATGTAGGTTTATGGTATTCTAGAGACTCAACATTAAATCTGATTGCTTATTCTGATTCTGATTATGCTGGATGTAAGTTAGATAGAAAAAGCACAAGTGGTGCATGCCAATTTTTAGGAAGTAACTTAATCTCATGGTTTAGCAAAAAGCAAAATTCGGTTGCATTATCTACTGCTGAAGCAGAATATGTTGCAGCTGGAAGTTGCTGTGCTCAAATCCTATGGATTAAGAGACAACTTGAAGACTATGGTATCACACTTGATAAGACACCTATAAGATGTGATAATACAAGTGCAATCAATCTAACTAAAAATCCAATTCAACACTCAAGAACAAAGCATATTGAAATTAGATATCACTTTATAAGAGAACATGTTGCCAATAATGAAATTTGTCTTGATTATGTGAATACTGAAGAACAACTGGCAGATATATTTACAAAACCCTTAAGTGAAGAGAGATTTTGTTATCTTAGAGGAGAATTAGGAGTTTGTGATCCTTTGGAATAATTTTCTGAAACTCTTAAGAACAACTATCTAGATTTCATCAATTTCTTGAAAAATCTCGATATTCAATAAGGAAATCTATCTAGATCTTGATTCATTGTTTCCCCAATTGCTAAGGAACATTTATCTAGAGTTTGATGATTAATTTGAATAGTTTCAGATCCTTGAAACTTGATTTTTTATCTCTGAAACTGTTAGAGTCGACTCTAACAGTTTGTGGAGTCGACACCTTAGTTTTTGATGTTCTGTCTAAGCAATTAGAGCCGACTCCGGCTTCTGTAGAGCCGACTCTAATTCGAGCGCTGACAGACTTTCTGGTTCGGAGCCGACACCCAGTTTTCGGGAGTCGACTCTAGGTCGAACTAGGTCAAAAATAAAAAGGCGGAGTCGACCCCAAATCATTTTATCCGTCTCCCAAAACCCCTCCAAGGAGTTCCAAAGCCTTTCCAACCTCCCCAATCTTCTCAAAACCTTTGATTACACATTCCAATCAACTCAATGGCACCCAAGAGGCGCGGTTTCGTCGGAGGAGCGTCCGTTCCCACGAGGCGACGCACGATTCGGAGGCAACCCTCGCCATCCTCCTCTTCGGCCACTCAAGAAGATTCCCCTCCTTCACCCTCTTCACCCAAAGTAGATCAACTAGCCGGTAAGACTATCACAACTGGAAGGAAGGTCAACTTTGATTTCTTTGAGTCGGAGGGCTTCTCAATAGGAAGATGTTTAAAAGAAATGGGGTGGGAAAAGATTTGTTCATTAGATATCCCCACTTATCCTGCCCTAGTGAGAGAATTTTACAATGATTTGAGTAGAGGAGAAGGCGGTTTAGTCAGTATTGTAAGAGGAACTAGAGTTGTAATAACTGCTGAAATCCTTGGAAATCTGTTGGAAATGCCCACAATTGGTATTATGGAATATCAGCATGATGATAGAAGTGGTGCATTGTCAAGAATGTTAGGGAGGGATGTAACCGAGTTTGAGGAAATTCTTGCTAATCAATTAAATCTGGAGCTCAGGTTACTACACAACATATGTGGAAGAATTTTATTCCCCAAAATTGGTAGATTTGAGTACGTCTCGGAGCGAGACATTCTTTTGATGGATTGTATTATAACTGGAAGGCCAGTCAACCTAGCTGGCATGATGATTGGTTATATGGCAGAGGCTGCTACAAAGAAAAGATCTACACTGCCATATGGTATGGTTCTGACATTGATCTTTAGAAGCCAAGGTGTGCTAATTATGGATAATGAACCCCTAAGGAAATTAAGGCACACTGACTATTATAGTATTTCTACTATTCATCGGATGGGCTTCAAGAAGTTAAATGGTATCTGGATGAAAGGAGGACGAGAAGAAAGAGCTGAGAGAGATAGAACTGAAGAGGCCAGAGTAGAAGATATCCCTGGACCATCCACTGCGGGACCATCAGTCCCTGATCCATTTATTGCGGGACCATCTACAGCTGGACCTTCAGAAGCTGGACCGAGCACAGTTCCCTCTCCTCCACATCTGTCTGTTACTGCTTCTGGGAGATTCTCTGATGAGCAGATTGGTCAGTTGAGAGCCTTGCTTGCTGAATATGACAGTCAGAGATCTCATGAGATTAATCAATTAAAAGAAGACTTCAATCAGCTAAAAGAAGAACTTAACTCGAGACTTGACATGATTTCCTTTTCCATAAGCAATTCTGTTGAATCCTTTGGTGCTGAACTTCACAAAATCTTTGAAAGGATGGAAGGCATTGCTGATGGCTCGGGATCTTATGTTCATGCAACTGGTCAACTGAAGAAGGACATTGACCTTGCAGTCTCACAGATTGAAGCTTGTCTTGAAAATTTTAAGAAATCTCAAAAAGATGATGTAATGGAAATCATAGGTCACTTGAAGAAAATTGTATTCAAACATATCTGACTTTGATTTTGATATACTCTTTTGTATCTTAGGTTCTCCAGGTTTACTTTATCTTGATAGTTTGTATTTAGGAATTTACTTGAATCAACTTATGTAATGTTTCTTACTTATGTAATGCAATTACACATTTTCAAATCTGTCTATGATTGACTGCTTGAATCCCTATGTCTTATTGAACCAACAATTTTTCTCTAATAACTTTCTTTATCTAATACTCTCCTTATTGCTGATAACAAAAAAGGGGGAGAGATGGTTGAATATGCAAAAAAAAAAAGACTTGAAATTTTAATGAGAGATGGTTGAATATGCAAAAAGAAAGAAAGAAAGGGGGAGAAATGATTGTTTATGCAAAAAGAAAGAGACTTGAAATTTTAATCAGTTCAATTAAAATTTGATTTTTATATATAGGGGGAGCTATTCAATGCAGGGGGAGCTTAACAACAAGCTTAATTGCAATTTTCTGTACATTTAGTTTAAATGTTCATAATTGATGGCTTATATAGAACTCATGCATAATTTTAAAAGTTCACTTTGAATATTGGCATCAAATCCTTCATTAAAAATGTTTTAAGCTTTAAAATGACTATAATCTTTAGTTCGAATGAATTTTTTGAATGCATATACTCAAAGTTTTTGTTATCATCAAAAAGGGGAGATTGTTGACCCAATTGATGATTTTGATGATTAACAAAACTATTTGAGTATAACAATTGAAGGCTCTAATGATTTTGATTAAGTTTTTCAGATTATAAGTCGATTGAATGATCAAAATCAGGAGTTAAATCTTGTTCTGGATCGAATCTAATGTCTAGGTAAGATTGCAGACATTAGAGTCGACTCCGAGAATCACAGAGCCGACTCCAGTATCTGGCACGGAAGTTAGAGTCGACTCCGAGACTGTTAGAGCCGACTCCAACAGAAAAGACAGAACGTTGATTTTTCTGGCCCCGACTTAGAGTCGACTCCGGGTCTGTTAGAGTCGACTCCAGAAAAGTTTCTTGTCGACCCCAGAAAAGTCAGAGACGACTCCAGAATTAACGGATTAAAGTGTTTCGAGTTAGAGCCGACTCCAGAAAAGTTAGAGTCGACTCCAACCCACCTGGAACGAAAAATCAAATTGCCAGATCAGCTCTAACGGTAATATTTCTATTTTACTTTATTTCTAACGGATATATTTTGTTGCAAGGTACACTCCAACGGATAGTTTTCTTCCAAAAATGGCTATCTATTCAAAAACAAGAACGAAAAAACAAAGAAGAAAAAAGGAAATAGAGAAATCCCAATTCAAAAATCCGAAAAAGAGAGAGCCTGAATCTCAAGAGAAAAAACCTTCTAGCTCAAATCCACTCCACTCCAAAAAGCTCAAGAGGAATCCAAGGCATTCAAATCAAAGTTTTGGTGGATTTCCCAAATTGGAGAAAGAGGATCAGTTTCTTGCTTTTCAATCCTTCTCAACTGCTTCAACTGTGAAGAATCGGAGCTGAGGCTTGATTCAATCTAGCAAGGAGAAGAAGAAAAGAAGAAAAGAAGAAAAGCTCAAAAGCCAACCAACTACAAATCAGGCTTTTCTAAACCTTGTTCATTTACTTGATTATTTGCTCATTGAGGAGCTGTGTACTTGAAAAACAATATTTCTTTTGTTTGTGTCTAGTTCAATCTGGGGGATTGAACTAGTGGAGGTAGTCTTACCTCGGTACAAGCTTGGTATAGCTTGTGTTAGGGTTTTTGTGCTGGTGAGCCCGGAAAACCGGCTGGGTTCGTTGTGATCCCGGGAAAACAACAAGTTTGAGTTGTGAGCTTGTAAAACAACTCGGCTGTAATCAAGGAAGATTATAGTGTGGACCCAAGTGAATCTTGGGAGTGGACGTAGGTGTTGGATACACCGAACCACTATAAAATCTTTGTGTTTGCCGTGTCTCCTTTATCTCTATCTCTATCTCTATCTTATTGATTGTATTTTGTTTTTGCATCTGCATTCACTTTCACTCACACTAAGCAAACAAATATTTCAAAAGGTTTAATTTTTTTTTAGAACCCAATTCACCCCCCCCCCTCTTGGGTTGTCATCTGAGCCAACACTCGCCTTCCTCCAAGGCAGCCTCGATGGCCCCGCTTCCTCTAAGTCGGTCCCCAGCAGCCCCAATTCCTCCAAGTTGGCCCCCAATGGCCCCGACTTCTCTAAGACAGCCTCGACGGCCCCGCCTTCTCCTAGGCAGTCTCGATGGCCCCGCCTTCTCCAAGTCAGCCTCCAGTGGCCCCGACTTCTCCAAGGCGGCCTCGATGGCCCCGCCTTCTTCAAGATGGCCTCGATGGCCCCGCTTCCTCCCAGTCGGCCCCCAGCGGCCCCAACTCCTCCAAGGCGGCCTCGACGGCCCCACCTTCTCCAAGGCAACTCGCAATGCCTGACAAGATCAGGCCCACCTACCGCCTGACACGATCAGGCCCACCTACCGCCTGACTGCGCAGCCCAACAGAGCCAGGCCCATCTGCCACCTGACTTGCATAGTTGATAAGACCAGGCCCACCAACTGTCAGACCCATATGCCCGATGGGACCAGAACCACCAACCAGCTCCTATTCACGTAATCGCCACGAGTTTAGCATACATTCCTCTTCACTGAACTTCATGTGGCTGATCCCCAGACGGATACCGAAGGTCCATAAAAGGGTAAAAGAATCCAAAATAAAGGGGGGTACATACACATACACTTTCTAACCTGAAAAAACCTTTCGGTTCTCAGAGCCTTCTTCTTTTTCAGAGCTTCTTCAAGCTCTCACTACTGTGACCTCGGTTGCTAACTTGACCGTCGGAGGGTTCCTGCCGGAGCAACCTTCGACCTCGGGACTTCTTGCAGGCCGTCCGCTCTGGAGAAGGCTGCACCGGCAAACGACATTTTTCGACAATTGATTAACCATGAGGGAGACCATTTGGGGGGCAGATCGCTGGCACAGAAGGCCCTTCGCCAAGGCTACAATTAGCTCACCATGAGGGAGAACTCTACCAGGCTGCTTCAGAAATATGATGGCTGCCAATGACATGCACATATCCAATAATAGCCATCTACTTTATTGAGTTCACTCTTAGTCCCATGGCCCTTTGTTCAGTGGAGAATGGACATTCTTAGATCGTTCCCCTTGGCTTCGAGTCAGCGGAAGTTTTTGCTCGTCGCCATCGACTACTTCACCAAGTGGTTTGAAGTCAAAGCACTGACCAAGACCACCGAGAGCAAGGTCAAAGCCTTCTTCTGGAAGTCTATCATATATCATTTTGAGTTACCTCACACCATCATCACCGACAATGGCCGGCAGTTCAACAATGCCACATTCAAGACTTTCTACACCAAGCTAAATATCTGCCATCGGTTCACCTTCATCGGTCATTCACAGACCAATGGAAAGGCCGAGGTCATGAATCGGACCATCCTCCAGGGACTCAGAACCCGACTGGACGGGTCCAAAGGCAGATGGGTGGAGGAGCTCCCCAGCGTGCTATGGGCGTACCATACGACTGCAAGAGCCCCGACGAGAGAGACCCCCTTCAGTCTCATCTTCATATCCGAAGTGGTTATCCCCATCGAGATCGGCTTGCTAAGTCCCCGGGTGGAGTCCTACAATGAAGAAGATAACTCCACACAGCTGAGAGCCAACCTCGATTTCATTGATGAGGCGCACGATCGAGCACGGCTCCGGATGGCCACCTTTCGCCAGCAAGCAACCAAGTATTACAATGCTCGGGTACATCCCAAGATGTTCTGTCCCGGAGATCTAGTCCTCAGAAAGGCTAAAGTATCTAAGCCGACGACGGAGGGCAAGCTATCAACAAACTGGAAGGGTCCTTATCGTATCACCGAGGTACTTCACCGAGAAGCATACCGGATCGAAGAACTCGACGGATGGCCCATTCCACGCACTTGGAACGCAGACAACCTCTGCCAATACTATCAATAATGTGCCCCCTTCACTCTTGATAATAAAAAATTTTTCAAATACTACATTTGGCTCATCTTCAAAGCTAAGGACTTGTTAACTAAAGGAGCTCGGCGGCATCACGACTAACGGAACACCACTCGGTCCGGCATGGAGATGCCCCCAAAGTGGTTTAAGACCCTAACAACCTTGTACCCACTCGAGTCATCCCTCGGACCAGCACACAAACCCCAAGACGATTCTAAAGGAACTCGACGACATTGCGACTAACGGGACACCACTCGGTCCAACGTGGAGATGCCCCAAAGTGGTTCAAGACCCTAAGAGCCCCGTACCCACTCGAATTGCCCCTCGGGCCAGCATATAAACCCTCAAGGAAGTTCTAAAGGAGCTCGACGACATCGCGGCTAACGGGACACCACTCGGTCCGGCATGGAGATGCCCCCGAAGTGGTTCAAGACCCTAACAGCCTCATACCTGCTTGAGTTGCCCCTCGGGTCGATAGACAAATCCCTGAGGCGGTTCTAAAGGAGCTTGGCGGCATTGCGGCTAACGAAACACCACTCAGTTCGGCGTGGAGATGCTTCCGAAGTGGTTCAAGACCCTAACAGCCCCAAACCCACTCGAGTTGCCCCCCGGGCCGACACACAAACCCCCAAGGCGGTTCTAAAGGAGCTCAGCGGCATCGTGGCTAACGAAACACCACTCAGTCCGATGTGGAGATGCCTCCGAAGTAGTTCAAGACCCTAACAACCCCGTATCCGCTCGAGTCGCCCCTCAGACCAGCACACAAACCCTCAAGATGGTTTTAAAGGAGCTCGGCAGCATTACGGCTAACGGAACACTACTCGATCCAGCATGGAGATGCCCCCAAAGTGGTTCAAGACCCTAACAGCCTCGTACCCGCTCGAGTTGCCCCTCATGCCGGCACACAAACTACCGAGGTAGTTCTAAAGGAGCTCGGCGGCATCATAGCTAATGGAACACCACTTGGTCCAGCATGGAGTCGCCCCCGAAGTGGTTCAAGATCCTAACAGTCCTGTACCAGCTCGAATCGCCCTTCGGACCAGCACATAAACCTTTGAGGCGGTTCTAAAGGAGCTTGGATGCATCACGACTAATAGGACACCACTCAGTCTAGCATGGAGACGCCCTCAAAATGGTTCAAGACCCTAACAATCACGTACCCGCTCAAGTCGCCCCTCAAGCCAGCACACAAACCCCCAAGGCAGTTCTAAAGGAGCTCGTCAGTATTACGGCTAACGGGACACCACTCAATCCAGTGTGGAGATCCCTTCGAAGTGGTTCAAGACCCTAACAGTCTCGTACCCGCTTGAGTCACCCCTCGAGCTGGCACACAAACCCCCGAGGCGGTTCTAAAGGAGCTTGGCAGCATCGTGGCTAATGGGACACCACTCAGTCTGGCATGGAGATGCCCTCGAAGTGGTTCAAGACCCTAACAGCCTCGTACCCGCTCGAGTCGTCCCTTGGGCCGGCACACAAACCCTCGAGGCGATTCTGAAAGACTCCTAAACGCTCTTAAGTGTTCCTCGACCAACGCTGATACCTTGTGTTCATTCCATTAGATGGCTAAGGGATGAAGGACTCAGCCGACAACACGAGTTCGTGCAGACCCTAGTTGGATCGCAGGGGGGACTGTGGCCACTTGCTACCGAGCCTAAGTATTGGGACTAGCGTGACACCACAGACACATGAAGCATCTACAAAAGATAATAGAAGCTTTTGGATAAAATTTTTTCCTTCCCATCAATATTCAAAGCAATTATAAAATCCAACTCGAAGACGGTTACAAGCAAAGGAAAAAGATACAAAAGGAAAATGAAAATACAAAAGCAAAAGCCTAAAAGTCTACGGCTCGCCCAATCCTGGCTCTCCATCGGCCTCATCCCCATCCGTCTCCACATCATCCGGGTCTCCAGGCTAGATAGCTTCGAGGTCATCGATCCCGAAGACTTCGGAGACCTTTTCTTTGTAGTGCCCGAAGCCCTGAGCGTAAGCATTAAGGCTGGCTTCAATCACCTCTTGCTCGAATTCTGGCGAGCTTCAGAACTCCCTGATGGCATTCTGAGCCTAGGCCTCGGCTTCCCGGACTCAAGCCTCAGCCTTCTCAGCTTGGGCTTCAGTTCCTCAGGCCCAGATCTCAGCCTCCTTGGCCCGGGCCTTGGCATCCCAGACTCGGCCGCGGCTTTGACCCTCTTCTGTTCGGCCTCCCGCACTGCCGCCTCCGCCGCAGTGGCCCTCTCCTCGGCGATATGGGCGTTGGCTGCCATCGTGTCAGCCTGGCTCTTGGCATCCTTAAGCCAGTGGTTAGCTCATCAACCCTACCTTCGATCGATGCCAGGCTCATCAAGACCACCACCAGCTTAGCCTCGACCATGAGAGTTCGGCTGAGCTCGATCGCCGCTTTGCTCTCCGCCTCCCTGAACTGGGCCCTCCACTCGTCCCGATTGACTTCTGATACAAGGAGCTTGCTGGCCAGGTCATTCTCATGGGCCTTGGCCTCTTCCAACTTCTGGGCAAATTTCTTGGCCATTCCCTTGCATCGGTCCTGATACTTATCCACTCTCTCCTGGAGCGTGCGGCCGAGTTGCACGTCCGAATCATAGAGTCTCTAATAGCGAGGACCTTGTTGGCCATCTGCATGGATCAACCGATCAACCATAGATCAAACCAGATGAATATAAAGAGAGCACATATAGAAGTTACCTGGAGCACCGACACATATGTCGTGTTAAGAAGCTCAGAGGCGGTCTCACGGTGCAGCTACGCACGAAGCGTGGCAGATGCACCATCTCCTGCAGGTGCTCTGCCTATAGTGCATCCCTGCAGGTGCTCTGCCTGTAGTGCATCCTCCATTGCTGAGAACCTCGATGGCGACCGCGGTGGCTGGGCTGGAGCCTTCCTGACTGCCCGTTGGGTGGCCGCTCGGGTGGGTGGCGAAGGCGAGTCCTCCGGCTTCGCCTCGCCTTCATCCGCCGGCCCAGCCTCGCCTTCGTTCGCTGTTGCCACAACCTCCCCCTCTTTGGCCACCAAGGCGACCTCTTCCTCCTCCAGCTCAGGAGGAGTCGAGCGTTTGCCTTCGGCCCCCAACTCACCCGCCTCAGCCAGCTCCGTGGGGGCTGGAGTTTCATTCCCGGAATCCAAGTTGACGACCACCAGCTCGAGAGCAGCCGGGGATCCTTCACCAACTTCTTTGGTTGGGGCCGGCTGGCCCCTCTCCTCCATTCTCGCCTCGGCCGTCGTGGGAACATCTTTGCTTGCCAGCGCCTCGGTCAAGATGCTCTTCCTCGGCTCCTCCGCAGGAGCCGCCTCTGCGGGGACTTCGAAGGCCTAGGCCAGCTCACCCTAGGCCTTCTGCCGAACCCTCTTTGCCGGCCTCACTACCTCGCCGGCCTCTTGCCTCTTCTTCCGCATAGCCGCCTTCAGCTTCTCGGTAGGCACCCTCATCGTTGCACAAGGAGCCGACAGTTAGAAAAAGAAAAGACCAAGTCAAAGGATGAGAAGGATGGGATCTCGCGCTCACCAACCACCGAGGCCAACTTGGCCTCGTAGAGGTTCTCCTCGGCCAACAACTCCTTGTAGGAGGGGATCTCAGAGGATATCAGGCGGTCGAAGAGCTCCCGGTCCCTCTCGTTCATAGCAAAGTTTTTATTGGGGCCGACGTCAGGTTCCCTCCAACTCATCCTCACTCCATCCACATGGGCAAACAAGAAACGGGATTTCTATCCCTTGACTTTAGAGGAGAGGTGAAGTGGCAGAGTCCGACCTGGTCTAGAAGTAAAAATCTACCACCCATCTTCACCGTAGTGGTGGAGCTTATAAAGGGCCCGGAACATAGAGATCCTAGCTTCCGAGCCCCGGAAGAAACAGAGGATAGCAAAAGCATAGATGATCTGAATCGAGTTCGGAGTCAACTGCGTTGGGACCAGTCTATACCTATCTAATAAGTTTAGAATAAAGGAATGAAAGGGAAGATGAAGCCCGCACATGAAGAACTCCTAGTACAGAGCTATCCGATTGGATCGGTCGAAGGTCATTCTGTCCTCAGGTCTAGGTGCAGACAGACGGATGTAGCTAGGGACCCTATACCTATCCCTAAGGTCATCTACTTCCTCAGGGGTCATAGTGGAAGCCACCCCCTCGGCCCTGCCAAATCAATACCGGCTACCAGAGGAGAGGCCAGACGAGCTAAAGATGATGGAGCTACCCTAGCTGGGGCTACCCTAGGTGGAGGTGCCCTAGGAGGAGATACTTGAGGTGGTGGTTGGACATCTTTCGTCGGATGGTCGTAGATAGTGATACTCCCGACCAGCCGTTGCCTTTGGTGAACCAGGGGAACCTCCTCCTCTTCCGAGGATCGAGAGGAGCTCACAACAAGCCTCTTGCCCTCCCTAATGACACAATGATCCATGGACTCAAGAGGAAGAAGACAAAGAGCGGAAGGGAAGCAAAAAGAGATTGACCTAATGTCAGGGAAAGAAAATGGAAGTTTCGGACTCTGAAAGTTCAGGACTCAGGAGGAAGAAAACAGCAAAGAAGATGATGGTAGCATAAAGGTCGCCCTTGGGCAGAAGGGGCAGTTTTATATAGGCTTTTTGAATTGCCTCGCCCGAGGCAGCGCTATGCAGCCTTCTGCGATTGCACGTGACATCCAGTTGCTGACAATCCCGTCAGTGCCCGAGATACGGTGCCTCGGTTCTGCCCAGGGAGCAAGATTTGTGGCCAATGATAAGACGTGAGGAGTAGTAGAGTAATGATGGCGCCCGTTTTCCCCATTCTTTGAGAGATATTCTTTCGGCGCGTCTAATACTAATGTCATCTTTCGCGTTTTTACTTGATTACAGAAAGATTTCGAAGCGATAGTTTCGGAAGGATGCGTCGCACCTCCGACAATTGAAGGTATGCGAAAGCCAACAGTTATTATAAATTTTTGTGCTCATTTCGCCCAAGGGTCAGCGGACGTATGGCCCCTCGAGCTCAGGAGCGGGGGGGCATCTGATGTGGCCGATGGCGCCACGTGGACGTTAATGGCGAAGCCAACTGATGGCATAGATAGGGGCAGGCGGCCCTGACTTTTCCAAGGTGGCTTGAGCTGCCTGACAAGATCAGGCTCACCTACCGCCTATCCTGCGCCATCTGACACGATCAGGCTTATCTACCGCTTGGCCTACGGAGTCCGATAAAGCTAGGCCCATTTGCTACTTGACCTGCGTAGTTGATGGGACCAAGCTCACCAACTGTTAGACCCATATGCCCGATAGGACCAGGCCCACCAATCAGCTTCTATTCACGTAATCGCCAGAGTTTAGCAGATATTTCTTTTCATTGAACCTACGTAGCTGATGTAGGTCCATAAAAAGGTAAAAAAATTCGAAATAAAGGGGGTACATATACATACTTTCTAACATAAAAAAACCTTTGGATTCTCGGAGCCTTTTCTTCTTTTTTTTAGAGCTTCTTCAAGCTCTCTTCTTCAACTCTCACTGCTGTAATCTAGGTTGTTAATTTCATCGTCAAAAGGTCCTCGTCAGAGCAATTTCAAATTCCGAAATATCTTGCAAGCCGTTCGTTCCGAAGAAGGCTACACCGGCAAACGATGTTTCTCGCCGAGTAATTCCAGTGATCAAGCGACAACAGCCTTCACCGCGTCCTCTGCCCCAACTACCCCTGCATCCTCTTCGATCCGGACATGTCCTGTCCGCAGCCTATGAACCCGGACGCCGACTTCATCACAGCCGACCCCGTCGACGTCATCATCCTCCCCGGCCTCTTCTACGGTCAGGATGTTGCTATGCACGGCCTCGCCGGCATCCTCGTCCTCCATCACCACTCCCGCCACTGGCGATGCCAACCGGATGCTAGGCGACCGGAGATGAGGGGATGGGGATCGCTCGATGTTGAGAACTTGGAGCTTGGTTGAGCCCAGAGGAAGAAACATGACGGTGCCGTTCAGGGGACGTCGTTGCAACCGAGGGCGTCGTTCTCGAGCGTGGATGGACCCAGATTTTGGATGAGGAGGGCGGTGCCAGCCATGGGATTTGGAACAAGATTTCTCTTACTTCTCTCTGTTTAAGGAGGCTGGTTCGCGACTCTTGTCCCGTTCTTATTCGGTTCCAGGCCGTCGCTGGTTTTCCAAGCCATTCTGTGAGAAATTATTTTAAAACAGACGGACTGCCGCAACTTTCCGATGACTTTGTACTGGTTCGAGAGTCAAATCAAATAGAGGACACGCGAAGGACACCTAGATGATCAACAGTGAAAGGTTTCATCCTAACATTAACAAATAAATTGATCAATCAAAGATAAAGATTTCATCCTAATATGCACACATAAATTAATTAATAAAATAATATATTAATTATTTAATTAATTTTAATTCATTATATATAATAAAATATCTTACATTTTAATTTAAAAAGCATAAAAATTTCTTGAAACCTTGGATATTTGATTTCAATGCTGCGATAATGTGTGTATATATATATATATATATATATATATATATATATATATATATATATATATATAGACAGGCTACTATCTCGCATCATTAGTAATTCTTGCATTTTTTTTTTTCATGTCAACTAATTTTTAATCATTTAAAGATAATTCTTTTTTAAATGTGTTATTTTTTTTGTACAGATGAGTGATCACACCAATATAGGATGAGTCAAACCCGAAATATCAGAGTACAAAATTTGGGTTAGAACAAGATGACATAGGTCTCCCAACTTTCAGCTTCAAAAACCAAAGTGATAGGCTACCCTGACTGTGATCCAGTCTGCCACTGAGTTGGCTTCCCTATAGATATGCAGAATCTGGATGCAGTGAACTTCCTAAAGGAGAGATCGAATCTCGTAAAACAAGGGATTGGTAGACAGATGATCGCAGTAGTCCTGACGGAGCCACCAAATCACAGTAGTAGCATCCTCAATAATAAAACTATGGGTGCCCAAGCTTCGAATGGCACAGGAAATAGTAGCCCAAACGGCATACAGCTCTGCTATAGGCATCGAGGAATCAAAAAGGCCAAATCCATCCGCTGTCAATATCGCACCATCCGACCCTCGAATCACAAAAGCCGATCCAGCAGATCTACCTCGAACACTCCCATCAAAGTTGATTTTGATAAACCCTAGAGGTGAGGGCTCCCAATATATAAAGCCCATACGCCGGTACGTTGCTAAGGCAGCATCGGAACCCCAGGGGCCAGGGCTATCAGAATCAAGAACTATCCAATGGAAAGTGTACTCCGCTGCTAAGGAGAAGGCTGACTTGACAATCTTATGTGAAGGAGCAAACTCATCAGTAAACACAAGCCAAATCCTGGATAACCATACTTGATAAGCTATGTAAGCCCTCGTCATACCCCTCTGAAGGATGCCTCTCTCTAAATCCTGCCTGATCAAGCCCAGAAAGGAGATGCTATGAGAAGCAGCACCTTCATCCCAAGGTCGATTGCCAAAAACCTGCCAGATCTGTCTTGCTCTGGAATAGGTGAAAATAGCATGGTCAACCGTCTCATCCTTACTACCACATAACGGGCACGTAGGTTGGATACCCAATCCGCGCCCAGAGGGCACGAAGTAGGTAGGAAGACAATTTCGTGCAAGCTTCCAAACAAATAGCCGGACCCAAGGGTGAAAGGGAAGTTGCCAGATCCAAGCCACATCCAACGACTGCTGGGACTGTGGTTTGTAAATTCTGAGGAGGTCCTTGATAGGAGCACAAGCCAAACAGGATCTCCTCCAAACCCTGATGTCGGGGGTGTGACCCGAGATGAGAGGAATAAAAACAATGCGACAATAGAACTCGTCCCAAATAAGCTGGACAGCAAAGGGGTAGTTCAGGTAGAATGGTTCTGAGCAGTAAGATCAATGACTCGCATCCCACTAGGAATGGTAGTGCTGACAAAGGTAGGCCAATGAGACAAGGGAAGGTCAGCAATCCATATATCCCAAATAATATCCACTGAGGCTCCATCACCAATCATCCATGAAATGCTGTTTAGGATGGCTAGAGCGTGCTGGCAGACCTCTTTCCAAAAGAAAGAGTGCCCCCAAGAAGGTTGTGGATCAGTGGTAGAATTCTAGTCACCATATTTGGCATGCATGAATGAGCTCCACATACAGTACGGATCAAGCAAGAACCGAGTGGCATACCTAGCAATCAATGCCTCCCTCCTAACAGTGAGAGACTAGATCACAAGCCCTCCCTCAGAGATCGGTAAGCAGACAATGTCCCAAGCTAATAGGTAAACACCATGTCCATCTTACATTGAGGCCCAGAGAAAGTCCCTGAAATATCTCTCAATCTTTCTCAAGTAAGTCAATGGGACAACAGCATTAGATAAAAGATAGAGAGGAAGAGATGAAAGCACCGATCGTAACAGAGTAATCCTTACCATCATAGATAGCCCAGTGACCTGCCACCCGTCCAGCCGATGGTGGACATTCCTTTCAAGGTCACTAAAGTTAGAGATCCTTGGCCATCTTCCTGTTATAGGTATCCCCAGATAGGAAAACCAACCAACCTGAGTAGAGATGCCCATGATTTTCATGATAGGCTCCCTTAATGTAGGAGTCACCATCGGACTAAAGCATATCAAGGATTTACTCAGATTAACTTTCTGTTCAAAGGCCAAGCAATAAGACTGAAATATAGTGGCAAAAGTGGTAGAACTGCGAATAGTAGCCCTGCCCAGGAATATGCAGTCGTCAGCAAACAGTGGATGGAAAATTAAGTGCCCCTGGGGTCTACACTGTAGGGGACTCGACAAGAGCCCTATTGTACCTGATGTAGAGCCTGAGATAATGCATCAGCCGAAAGAACAAATAGAAAAAGGAAAAGAGGGTATCCCTACCTCAACCCAACCTAGAGTGAAAGTAATCAGTCTGGCCACCATTAATGAGGATAGAGAAAGACGGTCGGTGAACACAGGCCATGATCTAATCGATAAAGAGGTCCTTAAACCCAAACTCATGAAGAGAATGGTTCAAGAAATCCCAGCTCAATCTATCATAAGTTCTCTCCATATCCAGCTTAACGATCATGAGACACTGACGACCAGAGGCTCTCTAAAGGTCATACATGAATTCCTGAGCTAATAAGGTGTTATCAGTGATGCTATGCTCTCTGAGGAAAGCCTCCTGCTCTAGAGAAATGAGGCAAGGGATAACCGTACACATCCGAGAGACCAAGAGTCGAGCGCATACCTTATATAAGGTAGTGCAAAACTGATCGATCGGTAGTGTTGAGGAATGGAAGCATCATGCTACTTAGGCACCAGGGTAATCAAAGTCCAATTCCAATCAAAGGGAAAAGCTTTCAGCTAAAAGACAAGCTGGATCGCTTGCACAACTTCCTGATCCAAAATACCCCAATAGTGATGGAAGAACAAAGTAGAAAATCCATCAGGCCCAGGGGCCTTATCAGCACCAAGATCCCATAAAGCCATCCGAATATCCTTAGCAGTAATCGACCTGATGAGAAGGTCGTTCTCCATAGTAGTGACTCTATTGGGGGTCAAAACATGGTAGATGGAGAACCCATCACCTATATGCACAGTCCACCTAGACTGAAAGAAATGAAAAGGCTGATCCCTGATCACATGGACATCTTCCTGGAACTGTCCCTCATCATAAGCTAAATTCCTGATGCGATTTATTACTCGGCGTTTTAAAGTGGCCTGGTGAAAGAATCTAGTATTACAGTTTCCTTCTTGAATCCACTGGATCCGGGACCTTTGCCTCCAAAAAGTTTTCTGCTGCAGCAGAAGGGAGTGGTGGAGCGCCAAATTGGATCAAAAGGACGAAAGATCATAATCAGTAAGAAAGCCCTCCTAATCCTCTTTGACCTGGAGAGTAGCAATAATGGATTCAACCTGCTCAACTTGCCTCACAATGTCCCCCACCTCTCATCTATTCCATCTGGAGAGTCTATGTCTAGCAAGTACTGGATGCTTAGATAACTTATAGATAGCATTCCCTCTGACAAGTAGTCTTCAGACCTGAGAAATAATGGTTCAAGCAGCAGAATAAGATATCCAGAACTTCTCAAATCTGAATTGTCAACTCCACTGAATAACAACATCAGTAGATATAAGAATAGGATAGTGATCAGAGGCAATTATGAATAAGTGAGTGACAGTGGCAATAAGATAAAGCTTAAGCCAGTTAGAAGTGGCCAAGGCCCTGTCAAGTCTTTTCCAGACTCTAGCAAATCCCTGCTGATTGTTCCACCAAGTGAATTAGGACTCCTGGAATCCCAAATCCAATAGGCCAACAAAAGATATAAAGGTCATAAACTCAGCACGATCTGCAAATCCAGCAGAATGCTTGTCCCCTTTCTTCTCAAAGGCCCCTATAATGCAATTGAAATCACCTGCAATAAGGAAGGAAAAACCCTGGGCAAGAAGAGACTGAAGCTCATCCCAAAGTACTCAACGCTCCATATAGTCAGTACTGGCATAAACACCCGAGAGGAGCCAAGGGATAGAGCTCCCCTCAGATAAGACTAGAGCAACATGCTTACCGCAGCAATGAAAGCATTCACTCTAATGTTGTGTTCCTCCACATAACCAAAATACCACCAAAGAGACTGACAGACTCAACTGCATAAGACACTCAAGATCTAGAAATCTGTCTGCATAAGAGAACCAGACTAGCCCCAGACAACCGAGTCTCCAACATAATATAAATGTCAAAACTATGAAGTTGTAGAAGCCTTCCAAAAGAGGAGCGAAATGATGGTTTCGGGGCTCCTCTCACATTCCAAGTAAGAATCTTCATTCTAAGGCTTGATTGGGGAGAACCCCGATCTTGACCCTCCTTACATTGAGACTTCTTGGTCCCCAGACCAGACAGGGCATCAAGCCCTCGGGCAGAGACGGAGGAAGCCACAAAAGTAACGGATGCATTTGCGATGCCTTTAACGGCGAGAGGGGCCTTCCCTTTTGCTTTAGAGGATCTAGAGACCACTCTCTATGTCATAGGCTCCATAGGACGGGCTCTCTTAGATGGGCTCGGATAAGATTTTTTACGGGTCTTCGGGCACTCGAACCCTTTTCCAAAACCCAGCTTAGAAAAAGGATTACCCTCACTGCTTTAAGGCAGCAGAGTATCAGTCTAGGTTTCTCCCTCCATTCCAACCGGCATGCTATCCATAGCCCAGCACGTAGGTTGTGGATGCTCAATGGACCCCATATCCATCAGCATCGCCGAGAAGGAGGAGGTGCGACCACCCCTCCCTGTTCCCTAGTCCATCAATATCATCGGCGAAGAAGGGGTCCGGCTAGTCTGTCGTCGGGCAAATTTCTTAGGATCAGACATCCTTCTCGGCCGGCCCTAGGTTTGGTCCCTGGATGGCCACTCTCCGGCGACGCATGCCTACCCAGGATCAGAGGACCAAACACAAGAATCGGCGAAGTGCAGGGATCCACAGTGAGCATAAATTCTTTTAATGCTCTCGTATGAGAACTGCTGCTAGAAGGGAACTCCGATCCCTCGAACCCTTGCCCCTAGCCGAAGGAGATGACCCAAGTTGACCCGGACACAAGCTCGGGCAAAGCCCCCCTGCTTCCTCGCTTTGGTAGAATCATCCGCATACAAGAAGTCCCCAGCCACCGAAAGGATGGAAGACAAGATCTCCTCTATCCAAAATTCCATGGGAAGATGAGGAAGACGGATCCAAAGCAGAGCCTGAAGGAGGGAATTAGCAGTCGGAATGAATTCGGGTTGCCACTCCGCAATAGCAATCACTTGACCATTAGCCATCCATGGCTTCCTCAAGACAAGGTCTTTGGCTTGGGAGACAGAGAAGCGGAAGACATAGTGCCGATTAGCCAGAGAAATGGCTTCAATCTCCCCTGGAACTTCAGCGCGGTGAAATTCCCTGATGATCGCCTCCAGTAGAACCCATCAAGAAAGACTCCGGGCTAGGATCGCCTAATGCCCCTAGATGCTAACCTCGTTCTCCAACGACTATACTGGAACTTGGATGATGTTCAGGAACAGTCGTTCAAGCTCCAAAACCTCAGCCGGGGATGGCAATGGGGCAACCCAAACAAAGCGGCCATCCGGAGCTCAATGCTAAGGTCCTCCAGCACTCCTCGCCCCATCGGCCGCTACCGGACTAGGTGCAAGAGGGTTCACCATAGTTCAAACCGAGATATCATAACATAGTCAAAGACAGCTAAGATTGAAAAAGACGAAGTCGAAACACAAATCTTAAAGCACTCTCAAGAGCAAGAACCAACTCCGAGGAAACTATTGCTTGCTAGCCTTTCATTAATACGTTCAAACCTTGCTAAAACAAATATATAATATATATATATATATATATATATATATATATATATATATATATATATATATATATTATTCCATACTAATATTTGTTGCATAGCATAACAACCTCATAAAAACATTAAACATTAGGGTCTATGATGCATAACAATATATGGATCACCTTGATCATGGGGAATTTCTATTTGCACCACCCAGATTGCTCTCCATACCCCCCCTCATTTAAAAAGAAAATTTCTAAACTACCCTCCCTTCTTTTCTCTCCACACCCCCCCCCCCCACTTCCGTCTCCTTCCCTCCTTTCGACGACACTCCTGCCTCCTCCCCTCCCTAGCCCCCCCCAAGCCCCGTCTCCTCTCCGGCACCACCCCCTTCCCCCTTTTCGGCACCGCTCCTTCCCTTCCGTCTCTTCTCCCTTTTCTAGCACCCTTCCTTCACTCCACGACATGTGCTGTCCCGACGCCCTCCCGGCTCTCCAGCACTAGCTCTCTTCCGGCGCCCCTTCGGCTCCCCGGCACTGGCCCTCTTTGGCCTTCAGCGCCCTCCTTCCTTCTGGCACTGTTCGACCAAACACGACCGAATGGAGGGCCTTCGTTCGGCCAAATATAGCCGAACGAAGGCCTGTTTGGCCGAACGAAGGCCCTTCATTCGGTCCTATTTGGCCGATCAGTGCCAAAAAGGAAGGGGTGCTGGGGACCAATGCCGATAAGCCGGGAAGGGATGCCGGAAGAGAGCATGTGCCAAAAAGTGAGAGGAGAGTTTTGGGAAAGAGGAAGGAGACGAAGGAAGGGGCAATGCCGGAAAGGGGGAAAGGATGGTACCGGAGAAGAAATGTATAGAGGGGCGGGGGTGTAGAGAAAAAAAAGGTAGTTTAATTTTTTTTTTTAATAAAAGGGTGTACTAAATAATTTGAGCGGTACAAATAGAAATTACCATCTCCATGGGCAGCAGCTTTTACCATCTTAAAATTATTCATCACCAGTATTGCTAAACCGAGAAAAGTGGGAGAAGAAATTTTTTAATAAAATTGGTGCAATACCTTCTTAATGCTTTTACCTATCACAATTTTCCTGGATGATGGTCCTGTGCCTGTAAAGAACAAAACTTTTTTTTTTTTTCCTATCACTCAAGGCAAAGGGAAGGGTTCAACGCCAAAAGGCCTCGTCTTTACTTTGAAGTTCCTGTAAGAATTAGATTGGATCTGTCTTGCGCCTGAATTTTGGCCCCCCGTGAAGGAGAAGAGAAGATGGGATGCGGACCAGTTCGCACCAATCTTTTTAATTATATATATATATATATATTACTTTTAAATATAATTAAATCAAAATTTTGATCATTTTTTTTATCCTTAAATCAATATGAACCTCAAAACGGTCTTGAACTCAATAATGAAAGAGATGACTAAATTTAGACCTTTCAAATGTAGCTACACACACGAGAACTTATTAACCATTTGGCAGCAAAAAAATCATAAAGGATTTAAAGAAAACATATCATGAACGAATAGTACTTGTTGAGCCAACAGGTCTCATCATCACTGGCTCTTGTAAAGAAAACCTTCAGCCTCAATTCCTTCCATTCCTTCCACTGAAGAATTTATTTCTTCTTGCCATGCAGCGTATTACAATGAAAAGGAAGGGTAACAACTACAGAACCCCCCTGCCTTCAGTTAGCTTGATCAGCAGATTCTTCTGAGGTGGAGGTGGAGGTAGTGGTCATATCTCTGGCACACTGTGATACATACGGCTTCAGCTGCAGTAACATAAGCCATAAATCAGTAGAACTGAGGAAAGACATACAAGATTCGAACCAGCTTATTGCAGATCATGTTTATGCAGCAAGAAATTGAATTTAACATGGGAGTGTGACTCAATCAAATAGTGGAAGATGAATGACCAGGATTTGAATTCTGCAAGATATGTCATCACTTTTACAAACTCACTAAAATTTCACAAAAAACTGTGCAATTTTCCCCTGAATATCACTATATTCTTGGTTTTGCCAGATTTTATTATTTCCTGCATTCAAACCACTAACTATTATCAATGTAGACCACACAATCACGAAGCTCCAAATGAACTTGTAACAAAGTAATCAAGTCTTCAGATGGCCACTTTGGACTAAAGAGCCCAGTTCGATGTCCGAAAGATGTAGATTCTAATCCTAATTAGAGCACTTACATATAGTATGATTAACAAGAAAGAGAAAGAGAAAATCGATTTCTTCTATTAACTAGAAAAAGCAGAACTAATCTAACAATTACCAAAAAGTCTCATCAGAACCATGCAGCAGAATCCCAGAAATCACCACCCATTTGTTACCTTGTGAATAGTATGTATTTATAAAAACAAGAGACAACCACACTGACTAGCAAATTAACCTTAATGGAACGTTGCAAAGAAACTGTGTTTTATTAACATGACAAGAACTTTACTTAATTCAGTACAGATTAAAAGCATTTAATTAATGAATGAAAATACCAAAAAACAATATAAGCTACAATAATATTCAGGGACAAATCACCTTAAAGTCGCTCAAATCTGGGACAACATAACGTGGCAACTTTTCATCCATCACAACATATCCACCTGTTACAAAATGAAGACTTTTTCACAATCAAAATGTCATTTCAATAACAAGTCGACGGAAAATCAGACTTGAAACTAGACATTTTTCTTTCCAAGTTACCAAGTAAATAGCAAAAAAAAAAAAAAATCAATGAAGGGGCAATGCAAAAATATTGTGACACCAGTCCACTAGCAAAGCCGAAATCCATCCATGTGGTCAGGCCTTACATGTCAAGGTACTATTAAGAAATGTTTTAGTTACAATCAACTTTTGACTTGCTGTCACCACTGTGAATCACTCTCAGATTTCTAGGCCAAGGCAACTGAGTAAAAGAGAGGCAAGCCATGAAGTTCAGAAAGCAGCCAACTAATCTTGAACAACTTGTGCCATCAACCAAAAAAAAAAAAAATTGAGAAGTTGCAAATCAAGGTCCAACTTCAAGACCTGATTGCATGAGGTGATCCATCAGATAAAACAGGAAATAACGAAGGTAAAAACATGCACGTCTGCAGACGTGATG
The DNA here is from genome assembly GCA_900491605.1 of Calamus simplicifolius. Classification (NCBI taxonomy): domain Eukaryota; kingdom Viridiplantae; phylum Streptophyta; class Magnoliopsida; order Arecales; family Arecaceae; genus Calamus; species Calamus simplicifolius. Next base: position 173,627 of record UESW01004409.1, read on the forward strand.
GATAAAGACACAAGTCATACTAGCAAATCCTAGTTACTTATTAGTACTTTATATCTTGCATGGCATTTCACTTTTAATTCTCCAAGGACTTCATGTAACTTTTAAAAAGAGATGTACTCTTCAAAAGGAAATATAACAGACCTTGTTAGTTCCTTTGTATCTTGAAATTTTCTTTAACCAGCAGTAATTGACATTTGTTTCATAGGTACATGACCACAGAAAAATCATATGTTTTCCACTTGAGTATATTAAATTGAATCAGGTTCGCATATCTGCATCCTAGGTAACAGATAGGGGCATGCAAAATCTGTTTCTATTGTGTGACTACATTGTAAGCAGACAATTTTTGCCTACAGATGCAAGTAGGTCTAGCACTCCTTTAAATTAACAAGGGTATCAAGGAATAACATTTCAGCAAACTTCTGTGTTCAAACTTTCAGCACTTGCCTTGAAAAATAATCTAATTCAAATCCATAATAATAATATATATAAAAATTGAGCATATGAAGATATATAACCAAAGTATGAGGGCTAGCATAACCTTTGCGCGTGTGGAAACCAGTAGGCTTGCAGTTCTTTCCTTTATAGTAGTCTCTGGGTCCTCTTTTAGAAGATAATATATTGAGGGATGAAGTTCGTTTTCTCCTCATTGCCCTCCCTAACCCTATTATCAGTCCCAATGGCATTTTATATCCCTAACCACCACCCAAGACAGAAAACTGCACAGGACATTTCCAAAATTCAAACATAAGCAAAACAAATCACTAATTAATGAACATAAATAAGATATACAGAGAAAAACATAATGATATGTTTTTTTTTAAAAAAAAAAAAAGTAAGCAAACTGTGTGCGCTGGTACAGATAGTATGTTATTAGTAACCAGGTGCAAAAATACAAGAATTGCCAAGAGCACTGGAAGCCAACAATCAATCAGCATGAAGAATATGGAAACAAAACCACATACAATTGTCAAGCAAGGATTGCCGAACAAAGTTGAGTTGGACCAATGTGCTTTAATGGTCTATAAACAAATTTTCAGACATGCTCTTTGTACACGAATGCATCTAATCTTTTCATGAGATTAAATTTCATGCTAAAACTGCCGTAGTCAAGGTAAAGTTAAGGCAGAATTGGACTTCTTGAGCTATCTGTGATTTGGGGTAGGACCAAGATTAAAAGATGCATGACCATTACAATTTCTTGCTTGTAGTTAATGAAAACCTTTTCTTTTATTTGGATACTTGTTTGGGTTCACCAGTTGGGTAGTGCAATAGCAGATGTACTATGCATATAGCATACATAGCAGATGCATACATACATACATATACGTGCATATATACATATATATATATATATATATATATATATATATATATATATATACATACATATATATGCGTACATTGCAAACATATATGAAAGAAGAGTGAAGGAAAGTATTATGTTCTCAAGTATGCCATCTATGCATGGACCTGTAGAATCCTTTCACGAGAAAAAGGAAATAAGTTTCGTGTTAAAATTGACACGGACAAGGTAAAATCAAGATGAAATTTGACTCTTTGAGATATCTAGGTTTTGTGGTAAGACAAAGATTAAAAGATGCATCAACATAATCGGTTTCTTAATTGCAGTTAATGAAACTCTTTTTCTTTCATTTGGATGCTTTATGGGGTTTCAGCAGGCATGCCAAGAATAAAAAATGCATCAACATAATTAATTTCTTGCTTTTAGTTAATGAAACTCTTTCTCTTTCATTTGGATATCATTGGGTTTCAAGATGGCAAGTCGGCAAGATTGAAAGAAAGTACCATGTGCCACCTCTTATTTCAGGCAAACCAAACAAGTGGTATTAGATTCAAGGTCAAAAGTGCAAATAGACATCAGCTTGGCAGAAAAAGCAATGGTGTGGAAAGCAATTATATTTCAGTAACCCTCTAATCCTTTACCATCTACCTACTACCTTTCCATCGTCATCGAGATAATGGTCAAGTTTACCAGTATTTATAGAGGCTAACCTTTCATGAATGAAAAGAAGAAAACACAACTTGGAGAGCTGACAGGAGGTGAACTTGAGTGTTTTAAATTTGAGTTGGGAGACGTGACACTGGACTAGGACGTGGGAAGCAGTGGACAAAAACCCTCAAAAACATTATTCACTCATTAGTATAGACTTTCATAAGACAAAAGGAATTTCATAGATGCCATCCGGGGCATGCTTGGTGTTGTTTCTGCTTCTCAAAAAGTTCTTACAAAAGGAGAAGCTAGACATATAGGTTTTTAGCTTCTAAAAGCAAGTTGACTTTTTTTTCCTTCTAGAAGCACTTTTCAGGTATTGTTAGCAAAGTCTTAATTTTTTAAGAAGCATCTTTTTTTAGATGTTACAAAAGCACTGTTGTAAAGCAATGCCAAACACACACTTGGATTATGTGTTTGGAAAGGAATGTGTAAGAGGAGTTCTTTTAACCATACGTTAAATGAGGGGCCTGTAAGAAATGCTTAACGAGACTGTTATGCACTTATGCTCTTAAAGCCGAAGATCCCTTATAACATTGTCTTGAGCAGAATGCATAGCAAATCCACATGAGGGAACTAGAGGATGATTTTGTGCTTAAGAAATAATATAAGAAGACATGAAGGACAACTTAAACATAGTAGGTTCCAAAGGTTTAGATGTTGTCTATCATCAACATATGCTGATTCTCATTGAAATCAACTTAATAAATTCATATTATGGTTCTTGTATCTCATATTCAAGTAAATTTAATAATCTTGGGATAGAAAAAAATTATAAGAATAAGTGGATTCACATATAATTGAGAGAGAGAGAGAGAGAGAGAAAATAAATCAGGTTCATTAAGAACAAATTGGATATCTAGAAATTTGAAGAACACTAGGGGTTAAGTGGTACCACCACTACAGAAAAAAGAGCCTAAAGAAAATAATACAAACTGATAACTAAAATGTCACATTCAAAGAAGATTCAATCGTTTTACAGAGCCAAGCTACAGACTATCATGATATACATTAGTATAGGCACGCATGGTCAAGTAAACAAAGAACATGTAACACGGTAACAGTATCAATCACTACAAAAAAAAAAAAAAAAAATAAAATGCAAAGGAAGCACAAATAAAAACATGAAATTCACCTAAAACTAAGTGTGCAACATAAGATGACAAACTACACAAACAGTGCCCATCTGCTAGGTCAAAATCCTGTTTCCAAAGCACAAACATCATACGCGCAAAGGCAAGATACAGAGAGAGAGAGGGGAAAAAAAACGATTAATTTGTGAAGTCTAGTTACTGACAACCTCTCTTTTTTAATTCGACAAGATTAAAAAAATATAATATCAGCTAGACCAACATCAATATCAGCCATCAATCAAGATTTATGTCCAGCATCCAACGTTTTGCTTACAGATAATTAGTAATCAGGAACGAAGCAAAAGAAGGTAAAAAAGCGCACATACGGATCCTACTAAACAGATTCAAGTGCAGAGAACGAAGCACGGAACTACTCAAATACCAAACATGAGGCAAAAAAATTTGAGTTTCATATGTTTCAGAACAAATCCATAGGATTCGAGGAGCAAAACGGATTTGAAACCCTCCAATATTCGATGGGCTTTGTTTCTGTGGGTATTGCGATGAAACCCTCCTCGAGGTCGGGGAGGGGGAGATTACCTTGATGCTGCCACGGTAGACGGGAGTGCCACGAGCTCCTCGGAATGAAGGCGTCACGGGTTGGCGGTGGAGGGTTTGGCCACGGGTCCGTCGGCCCGGTTGAGGTTGAACCGAACTCCTAGCAGCATGCGAAGGGTTCGCTAAACGTAATCATGGCCATCTATGCATGCCGCCACGGAAGTCATGGGCATGATTAATTTTGATAATAATTATTATTGAAAAATGTCATAGGATATAACTATTAAATTGCATAAATTTGACAATGAATTGATTAAATTTTATTTATTTATTTTATTAAATTTAAAATAATAATTAATCCATATTTCCTATTAATTATTATTGATAATTTAACTTCATCATGAAAAACAAAAGTATAGCTAACTCTTCGCATTTTAATTATATATATTTAAATAATATTTTTAAATATAATAATAATAATAATTAATTTTTTGAATATATGATAGATAATTTTTGATAGTATGTCTTTATAGATATAAATTAATTGAAGTTTACTATTATATATTTAAGATAAAATTTATTATATTTTTATTTTTTATTATTAAAATTCAATGTCATTATGAAAAAGAAAGTATAGCATTTCGCTCAATTTATTAACCTCTTATTTTTTAACTTGTTTTGTATTTGAATAATATTTAAAAATATAATAAAAAATCTATACCTAAAAAAATATGGATAAGTGTTTGTAATGATTATGAGGAAAATAATAATGCATTAACTATTGACCGAATGTTGGATTTAATTTTTACATAGACATGGCTACGATAGAGGCAAAAGGATCAATGGGCAGAACGTAGCGATGCAAATATAACTAATTGGGAAATTGATGCGACCATTGATCATCAAAACTTAAGTGTTTATATTTTTGATGAGCAGTTGTTATTATTACCGCAGAAATCCGTTCTTCGACTCGAGTGCGCTTACGGCTCCTATTCGAACGTCGATCTTGTCGCCCTAAGGTAAAACCTGCAAGACAATCCGCATGCAGAGAGTGCTGTGGAGGGGTGCCCTCTACGGAGGATCCTCCGACGCCCAAGTCAGTGGAGATTCACAGTAAGCTGATGTGAGGAGAAGACTCTCATAGAGAAAGATGCTCCTCCAGGCTCTTGTGAGAGCTCTAATGATTCAGTGAGTGAAATGAATGCGTAAGGAGTTGTCTCAGAGTTTACGCGCATACCTGAGAGGTTGGAATGCTGTGGTATTTATAGGTGATCACATGATTCCTTGGACGTGCCCTGGATGGGGTCTGAAAACTGTTAGGATTCGAATCAAGTTTGTTATGAGGCCGATGGGGTCCGTATCTTGTCAGTTAGAGGATCGACGGCTGGGAGAGCTGGCTGATGCCTTGAGGCTCGATGATCAGATCTAGGCCACTCTCGCAGATCCTAGGCCACTCTTGCAAATCTTAGGCCACTTATGGGCATGATTCACCGTCTAGAATCTTATTTGGCTATAGTAGATTTGAACTCTCCCGCACCGGATTTCGCAGAGGTATTTCGAATGCCGTGGTTGGCCTGAATGAGGAATAGCTTGGTTTTTCGAAGTATAAAATGGATCGGATCGAACGACCGAGGAATAGCTCGGCTCGGACGGTCGAAGTATAAGGATAGCTCTGGTTACCGAGGAATAAAGATAGCTCGGCTCAGATTGCCGAAGTATAAAGGTGGTCCGAGTTGTCAGGGTGATCCGACCTCATCAAAGCTGATTTGACCTTGTCGCTAGAATGTCACGCCAACTGGCCAGCTGGCGAGCAGGGTTTTTGGATTGGGCATGACCCCATCGCTAATGTGAGCGGTCAATAATGCAATGACGATTTTACCACTCGGGCCTGCGCCCAGGCCAGGAAGGAGGCGGCCGATCTTCGGGCAAGGGTGGATTTAATTAGTTGGCTTTCTAGGGCTTTGGCTCCACTAGGGCGGATTTTGAGAGGGTGAGCCAATCCTATAAAGCCGCCGCCGAGAGGGCCTCTCGGCTCGAGATTCAAGTTAAGGAGCTTCAGGGCTTTCGAGAGCAATCGGACAGGGCCTATTTGGAATTGTCGCAGATCAAATCAAAGCACGTCGATGAAATCAACGCCGTGCGGCAGCATTTCGACGAGAGATGGGGCGAGCTAAAGAATAGCCACGCCAAAGAAAAAGATAATTGGGGCAAAAGGCTCGATGAAGAGGAGCGCAGATGCCGGCGCCAGCAAGATCAGCTTGCTGTCCTGAACAGAAGGCTTGCCGATAGGGAAGATCGGCTAAAATGGCAGCATGATCAGATTACCAAACTCACTGCTGATCTTGATCAATCTTGTCGGGAGATTGAGGATAAATAGTCCCGAATTGATGACCTCAAGGCGGGTCTTCAACAAAACAAGTCGGCTAAGTTGAAGGCCTTGGAAAGGATTCAGGAGCTGAGCAATGAAATGGCTCGGCGGGAGGAAGAGGTATGGTATCTTCCCATTTGTTCGCTTTCGGTACTTTTCCTCTGTTCGTGGGCTCGAATGTTATGGTGTAATTGCATATGGGCAAAATCAAGTTCGAGGTGCAGAAGTAGCTTAAAGCTCTACGGGCGAAATTTTTCGTGAGCCGTCAGATGAATGTCGATCTCGGGGGCTAGTTAACTGAAGCCAATAACTGAATCGCCTTGGCTGTGGAGGAGTACAATAGTTCTTCCCAATTTTTTGAGGAGCATAGAGAGGCTTGTGCCGATGCATTCAGGTTTGGCGAGTAGGAGACTCGAGCAAAGATCTCCCGGGCGCATCCCGAATGGGATTTATCTTTTTTGGATGCTGAACGTTTTGATGCCTGCACCCCGGGGGCCGAAGAAGCCGAGTATGAGGATATTTCATACGTCGATCTTGACGCTATCTTGGGCCCTAATAAGGCCACGGCTCCCAAAGAACACTCTCAGCTCGCTGCCGAGGCACCAACGACGTTTGAAGTTGGTGAAACAAGCCAAGTCCTCCCGGATGTTACCAAGGAGGTTCCTGAGACCGATCCGAATCTTGATCCTTGAGGGTTACTTGTGTATTTTTGTGTTTCAGATTTGTAACCTGGTTGAAACTTTTAATAAAATGGATCTTTCATCTCCTATTTGCTTGTCTTTTTTGGATGACCTTTTGTTGCGGGTTTTTCCAAACGGCGAACGAATCAATTCATGTTCCTCTCTGGATGGAATGTCCTGTTTATTCGAAGTCAGACCGATTTACTTTGCTAATGTAAGCTAGCTCGGTTTGAACTTAAGGAAATGTTTTGGTCGAGGCCAAGGTTAGGTGGATAGTTCGGTTTATCCGAAGTAAGAAATTGGCTTGTTTAGCCGAGGCATAAGATGGTTCAGCGCGAGATGACCAGAAACTGCGCGAGTACCTCAGCCGAGATTTGGTGGATAATCCGGTCTATAAGAGATCGTCTCATTTTCTGCCCAAGCGGGTGAGACGGATTTGCAACTTGCCGAAGGACACTTTATTTTTTTGCGTAAGGCATTTATCATGTTGGTCTTTTCCAACATGGGTCTTTTTAACATATGCGATAAGCACCCGATTACCATTGGATGGCATCGTTTTCACAAGGTGATTTCTTAGGCCTGCCCATATCTCAAGGACCGACGGATGATTTCCTGCATTTAAGGCTCTTGATTCGAGATCATAGGGAGATCTTTTGTCGTGCGTCATGGCCTGAGAAATGCGTTCGGCGTGCTTCGGAAAGCACCCCTTTATCCTGAACCGCCACGTGATAGCATAGCCCGGGCATTTCGAATTCCAGGGCTCCCTTCTTTAATGATCACCCCCGGCTTGTTTGCCTATAAAAAGGGGCAGGGAGCGGACTGTACCAGGCCATCCCTCAAAGTCTTTTCTTTCTTGTGAGTCGTAAAGGTTTCCATGGCGTTTGTCCTATTGAGAGCGGAGAGACTGAGCTTCCCTTTTGAAAGTCGGCTCATCCCGGATAGCTGGGGCGATGAAGATGCTACTGAAGAGCAAGCAGTCCTCAAGGAAGGAATTCTCGGAGGTCATATGGAGAGCGCATGGAAGGCCCGCAAAGGTCATATGGGGAGCGCACGTATGCGCTTCCTGTGTGTCCTTCGCCACTTGCCATGGGGACCATAGGAAATGCACGACATACGTACCCCCTATGGTTTACGTGAATTTTGCCTCCTCCCTCAGCTTGAATTCCTCAGTTCATCCGCCTGAGGAATCTTTTGCCATGTGAAGAGGGAGGAGGGATGTGTTGGCCTGCCGGTTCCCTGCCTATGTGCTTGGGCAGTGGCTAGCAGACCAGCATCCCACTTGGGGGGAAGGCATCTTTGGCATCGGCATCCACAGGTCCTTAACCCATTTTGGATCGCTCAGTTCATCCGGGGGACCCATGGATGGCCGGTTTTGTTCTTTCGCATTAACCAGTGGCTCAACAGAGCCTGTCTGGTTTCTTTGATTTCTGGGGTCGGATGTAGAGACATCGTCGTCGACCAAAGCTGCTCAGCCGAGCCTTTTATTTGTTTGTATTTCCTGTGCTTTGACGCACTTGTAAAGCCTCTCAATAGGTTATAATTCTTTCATTAATAAAGAAAGTTTTTCTTCTTTTTCTTTTATTATCTGTTTCTTTTCTGATATGATTGTGTTGAGAGTTGCCGCTCTCGTTTTGTGCTTTCCGACCCGTAGCCTAAGCTACAAATCCAGCAACGTTTTTGCTACTTTGCTTTTGTTATCATGTCATTCAATCCTTTGTGGAGGAAGTGTTTATCTCTGTGTAGGTTAGAAAAAGGCCAGGGCGACCCTACGGACTTATGCAGTAGACATGATCCTATTTGAGGGATGATGTACGTATTTCTTTGAGAAGAAATAATTTGCATAGCCTTGCTGGTAAGCGGAGAAAAGTTACTAACCTCTGCTGAAGCATAATAAGACATCTTAGTCGCGTTAGAGTGTTTGAGAGATTACTCGTTTAGTCCAAGGCTCCCGGAAATATATCACTCGGTGTTGACAAGGCTTCAATCATATATCACTCGTGTTGCTGAGGCTTCGAATAATATATCACTCGGTGTCGAGGCCTCAAATAATATATCACTCGGTGTCGCCGAGGCTTCAAATAATATATCACTCGGTGTTGCCGAGGATTCAAATAATATATCACTCGGTGTTGCCGAGGCTTCAAATAATATATCACTCGGTGTTGCTGAGGCTTCAAGATTATATTTTACTTGGCGCTGCCAAGGTACGGAGATCGCTCGGCCCAGCCGAGGATTATAAAGATTATATTTTATTTGGCGCTGCCAAGGTACGGAGATCGCTCGGCCCAACCGAGGATTATAAAGATTATATTTACTTGGCACTACCAAGGTACGAAGATCGCTCGGCCCAGCCGAGGATTATAAAGATTATATTTTACTTAGCGTTGCCAAGGTACGGAGACCGTCACTCGGATTGGCCGAGGCTTCAAATAATATATCACTCGGTATTGCCGAGGCTTCAAGATTATATTTTACTTGGCGCTGCCAAGGTACGGAGTCCTCCCAGCCTAGCTGGGATATATTTTACTTAGCACGGCCAAGGTCTGGAGATCGCTCGGCCTGGCCGAGGATTTATAAACCTGTCTCTCATCATAGCCATCAAGGAAAGTAACGAAAATAGAAATTTTTTGAATCTTTGAAAATTTAATTCAATGGACAAAGTAAGTTCAGGGAGGGCGTACTCTCACTGATGATAAATACGGAAATTATCTGAGTTCCACGTCCAGAGAATAGATTTTCCATTTAGATCTTGGAGCTTATAGGTTCCGGGTTTGATCACCTCCGTAATTTGGTAGGGACCCTCCCAATTAGGGGATAGCTTCCCTTGCTCCAACGGCTTTGATACGGATGCTTTCCGAAGTACCAGGTCACCCGGGGAGAAAAACTTCCCTTTGACTCTGGTTGAATGGTAGCGGGCAATTCTTTGTTGGTAAGCCGCCATCCGGATCCGGGCTTTCTCTCTGACTTCATCTATTAAGTCCAAATTGGTTCGGAGTTGTTCATCATTAGATTCTTCTGAGTAGCCTTCGGTGCGAGGGGAGGAGAGTCCAACTTCCACGGGGATAACAACTTCAGTGCCGAAGGCCATCTTGAACGGAGTTTGGCCCGTGGGAGCCCTCTCGATGGTTTGGCATGCCCACAACACGTGGTGGAGCTCCTTCGCCCATCTGCCTCGCGCTTGGTTGAGCCGAGCTTTAATTCCCTGCAATAGAGTTCGATTTGTTACCTCAGCTTCCCTATTAGCTTGGGGATGTCCGATCGATGTTAGGCGTTGAAGAATGCCATGATCCTCGCAGAACCCCCGAAACTTTGGATTATCGAATTGCTTTCCGTTGTCGGTGATGATGGTGTGGGGAAGACCGAAGCGGTAGATGATGGATCTCCACACGAAGTCTTTGGCACGGGCTTTGGTTATCTGGGCGACTGCTTCGGCTTCGACCCACTTAGTGAAATAGTCAATTTCCACAAACAGGAACTTCCTTTGCCCCGTTGTGAGGGGGAAAGGGCTAAGTATATCCATCCCCCACTTGGCGAAGGGCCAGGGGGATGAGATGGAAGTTAGGTGAGCAGAGGGGAGCCTCTGAATATTTGAATGTCGTTGGCATGCATCATAGGCTTGGACAAGGTCATCAGCATCTTTCTGCATCGTCGGCCAATAATATCCTTGGCGTAGCACTTTGTGGCACAGGGCGCGGCTGCCGAGGTGATTGCCACAGATGCCTTCATGAACCTCCCGAAGAGCATAATCAGCTTCCGATGGGTGGAGGCATTTAAGCAATGGCATGGAGAAGGACCACTTATATAGCCGATCGTCAATCAGGACGTAATGAGATGATTGTAATTTCAACTTCCTTGCTTCCTTTCTATCAGTGGGCAGCGACCCTTCTTTGAGGTACCGGTGCAGGGGGTCCATCCAGGATGGTTCGGTGTCAACCTGCATCACGTAATCAACATCGACGATGCTGGGCTTCTCTAGAACTTTCAGGTGGAATTTTTGCTTGAGATCCATTGACTCCATAGTCGCCAGGCGGGATAGTAAGTCGGCGCGTGCATTTTCAGCCCTTGGGATCTGGACAATTTTGAATTCATCGAAATAGGAAGATAGATCGCACACCTTTTGGAGATACCAAATCATGCTCGGCTCTCGAGCCTCGAATTCTTCCTGCACCTAGCCAGCCACCAATTGGGAGTCGGTGTAGGCAATCAGCTTCTTGACTTTGAGCTCACGGGTGATTCAAAGTCCGAAGAGCGGGGCTTCGTACTCTGCTTCATTATTCGAGGCCGGGAAGGAGAAACGAATGTCGTATTCAAAGGTCGAGCCTTCTGGACTGGTGAGGACTAGGCCGGCGCCAGAACCACCTGCACTGGAGGATCCATCGGCATGAAGCAACCATGGGGCGCTGGACTTTGGTTGTCCGGGGGTATCCAAAATAGAGTCATATTCGGGTATGGTGCATTCGAGGAGGAAGTCTGCTAGAACTTGGGCTTTAATGGCTGGACGAGGCTGATATTGAATGTCGTGCTTGCTCAGCTCGATAGCCCATTTGGTCATTCTTCCTGATGCTTCTGGGCGATGGATAATTGCCTTGAGGGATTAGTCGATCAGGACAATGATAGAATGTGCTTAAAAGTACAACCGTAGCTTTCGGACCGATGTCACTAGAGCTAGGACCATCTTCTCGACCAGAGTATACCTTGTTTCAGCATCCTTGAGTAGCTTGCTAACATAATAGATAGGTATTTGGATTCTGTTCTCCTCTCTGATTATCACCGAACCAACAACGTCTTTGGAGACCGCCAGGTATAGATTCAGCACTTTCCCCGGCTTCGGGCTACTGAGAAGAGGCGGTGAGCCGAGGTATTACTTGAGGTCTTTAAAAGATTTCTGGCAATCTGGGGTCCACTGAAAGTTTTTGGCCGACTGAAGCACCTTGAAGAAGGGAAGACATTTCTCGGCTGACCGAGCAATAAAGCGGCTGAGGGCTACTACCCTCCCAGTGAGGCACCGCACGTCCTTGACTGACCCTGGCGGAGCCATCTTTTGCAGGGCTTTGATCTTCTGAGGGTTTGGCTCAATGCCCCGCTGTAAAACCATAAAGCCAAGGAACTTCCCAGAGTTGACCCCGAAGGCGCACTTGGTGGGGTTGAGCTTCATCTGATACTTTCAAAGTGTGGTGAAGCTCTCCGCAAGGTCCTCGATGTGCTGGGATGCCTCTTTGCTTTTTACCAGCATATCATCGACATACACCTCCATGTTCCAATCGATTTGCTCCTTGAAGACTTTGTTGACAAGCCTTTGGTAGGTGGCACCTGCATTTTTCAAACCAAAGGGCATAACTTGGTAGCAGTAGATACCTCGGTCGGTGATGAAGGCGATTTTCTCCTCGTCTTCGGGCGCCATTCAGATCTGGTTGTAGCCCGAATAGGCATCCATAAAAGTTAACATTTCATGGCCTGAAGTTGAATCCGCGAGCTGGTCAATCCGCGGAAGAGGGAAGCTATCTTTTGGGCAGGCTTTATTGAGGTCAGCGAAGTCGATGCAGATCCTCCATTTGCCATTCGACTTCTTCACCATGACCACATTTGCCAGCCAGTCGGGGTAACTAACCTCCCGAATAAACTTGGCTTTGATGAGTTTATCCACCTCTTCTTTAATGGCCTTTTGGCGCTCTAGAGCGAAGCTCCTCTTCTTCTGCTTAATAGGCCTGAATGTTTGTCCACGCTGAGGCGGTGGACTAGGACGTCTGGGCTGATTCTCGGTATATCCAACGCAGACCAGGCGAAGACGTCGGCATTCCTCCAAAGGAACTCGATTAATTCTCATCGAAGCTTTCCTTCCAGCTACGATCCGACTTTGATAGTCCGGTTGGGCCGAGCCTCATCAAGTGGTACCTCCTCCAGTTCTTCGGCCGGCCCTCCTCGTTGCTCGGTGAGATCCTCCCGAGCATCCAGCCCATCCATCTTGAGCTTTCTGGATTGGAGGTCGGCAACAAAGCAATGCTGAGCTATGATCTGGCTTCCTCGAACCACGCCCACTCCCCATTCGGTGGGGAACTTCATGGCGAGATGAGGGATGGAAATGATGGCCTTGAGAGATATCTACCCCGATCTGCCGAGGATGGCATTGTAAAGAGATCTAAGCTTGGTCACAAGGAAATCCATGAGCACGGTAGCTACACGGGGCCAGGTGCCAGCTCGAACTGACAGAGTGATGACCCCTTCAGGGATTATGGAGTCACCCGTGAAGCCCACCAGGGTGGATTCCACCGGTCGAAGGCTTTCTACCCAGAATTTTAATCTCACAAAGGCATCGAAATAAAGCATTAACAGAGCTTCCACTATCAATCAGAATACGGTGTACATCATAGTTGTTCATGTTTAGAGATACAACCAAGGCATCATCATGGGGGTATTGTACCTCCCGAAGGTCTTCATCGGAGAAAGTAAGCTCATCAATCTGAGCTTTCTTCGGCGGGTTCTCCTCCTCGCCTGACCAAGAAGATGGGGATCCAGCTGCCGTTATCATATTGACGTTGCCGATAACTGGAGGATTCGATGGTGGGAGTTGATGAGGTTCAGGTTGGCGATTCTCTTCATTATTCGGCTCAGGAGGGCCCCTGAACCAGTTCAGTCTGCCTCACTGGATTAGCTACTCGATCTCATTCTTGAGCTGCCAACATCCTTGGTGTCGTGCTTGTAGTCTCGATGGAAGCAGCAGTACTTGGTTAGGTCCCTCCGAGCTCCATTGCCTCGAAGAGAAGGGGGCCTAGGAAGTTGATGCTCGATCTCCATCAGGATTTGAGCTCTTGGCACAGTGAGGGGAGTATAGCGGTCAAACCTTTGGGCCGAACTCCGAGTTCAGTCTCGAGGCAGCGGCGGAGGAGCTCTGTGGTGGCGAGGCAGGCTAGCGCGGTGGTGGGCTCGCTGTCTGTCCAAGCCCTTTTCCTTTTTCTTCTTCATCTGCTCGGCCCAAGCTGACCTCATCGATTCTTCTACCCTGGCGTACTTGTCTGCCAGTGACATCATGTCCGAAAGGCTCTTCGGGTAATTCACCTCCAGAGCTAGGTAAAAGTCTCTCTCCTTGGATACTCCTCCGGTCATGGCGGACATGGCCATCTCGTGGTTGAGATGGTCGACTTCTACGAGAGCCGTGTTGAAGTGGCCAAGGTAACTCTTCAGCGACTCCCCCTCTCTCTGCTTGATCTCAAAGAGGGAGTCGGATCTCCATCGCTGGCGATGGCTGCTGACGAACTGGCTAATGAGCAGACAGCTCAGCTCATCGAAAGAATCAATGGAACCTGGTTTTAGGCTGTTGAACCAGGTTCGGGCAGATCCCCTTAAGGTGGAGGGGAAGACTCTGCACAGGATCGCATCTGATGTCCCGTGGAACATCATGATGGATCTGAAGCTGTTGAGATGGTCGCCGGGATCGGTGGATCCATGATACGGCTCGATGGTAGGGAACTTGACATGAGGGGGAATCACTTCCCTCATGATACTCTCGGAGAAGGGGATGCCCTGCTCTGCTTTCGGCTGGGATGGAGGAGCTTTCCTGGCGGCATCCAACTCCCGGCGCCACTCTTGCCGCATTTCTTGCATCTGCTGTCTGATCCCTTCATCCAGAGTGGTATGAGGGATCGGTCGAGGAGAAGATGGCCGCGGCATCGAATCCTAGGAAGACACCGAGGAGAGGGAGCAAACTCGCCTGGATCTGAGCGGGCTCTTCCCTCTAGCTCGCTGCAGTGCCGGCTTCACCTTTGCGGGCCGGTGACCACGGTCCGCCGCCCCAGGCAGATCAGAAGAAGAAATTGCTGGCGGGGCAGGGGCAGCGGCCTCCTCATGGGGCTGAGAGGCAAGGATAGCCGCTCCATGGATCGCCTGGAATTCCTAGACCAAGTGGATCAACGCCTGGACTTGTTGAACCAGAGTGGTGAACTAGTCCAGGGTTACCGCCGTTGCCGGCGTGAAGGAGTTTCAACTGGCGGTGGTAGCGGAGGCGCTGCACCGCTAATTGGATCATGCCATTGAGAGGCGGCCTGGTCCTGAGCTTTAGATGTGGCTTTCTTTCGATTGGCCATTAGAGGATGCTTTTCTCTGGTTCTTGAGTCTTGTTTCCTGGATCACAAGTTTATGGGATTTGAGGCCCTTCCTCTAGCACCAATCTATTGCTGCAGAAATCCGTTCTCCGACTCGGGTGCGCTCACGGCTCCTGATCCGGATGTCGATCTCGTCGCCCCAGGGTGGAACCTGTAAGACAGTCCGTACGCAAAGGGTGCTGTGGGGGGGTACCCTATGCGGAGGACTCTCCGACGCCCAAGTCAGTGGAGATTCATAGTAAGCAGATATGAGGAGAAGACTCTCACAGAGAAAGATGCTCCTCCAGGCTCTTATGAGAGCCCTAATGGAGTCTGGAGTATGAGATTCAGTGAGTGAAATGAATGTGTAAGGGGTTGTCTCAAAGTTTACGTGCGTACCTGAGAGGTTGGAATGCTGTGGTATTTATAGGTGATCACCTGATTCCTTGGACGTGCCCTGGATGGGGTCTAAAAACTGTTAGGATTCGAATCAAGTTTGTTATGAGGCAGGTGGGGTCTATATCTTGTCAGTTAGAGGATCGATGGCTGGGAGAGCTGGCTGATGCCTTGAGGCTCGATAATCAGATCTAGGCCACTCTCGCAGATCCTAGGCCACTCTTATAGATCTTAGGCCACTTCTGGGCATGATTCACCACAGAGGTATTTCGAATGCCGTGGTTGGCCTGAATGAGGAATAGCTTGGTTTTCCGAAGTGTAAAATGGATCGGATCGAACGACGAGGAATAGCTCGGCTCGGACGGCCGAAGTATAAGGATAGCTCGGGTTACCGAGGAATAAGGATAGCTCGGCTCAGATGGCTGAAGTATAAGGATAGCTCGGGTTATTGAGGAATAAAGATAGCTCGGCTCAGATGGCCGAAGTATAAAGATGGTCCAGGTTGTCAGGGTGATCCAACCTCGTCAAAGCTGATTTGACTTTGTCGCTAGAATGTCACGCCAGCTGGCCAGCTGGCGAGCAGGGTTTTTGGATTGGGCATGACCCCATTGCTAATGTGAGCGGTCAATAATATAATGATGATTTTATCCCTCATCAGTTATAAAATTTATTTATCTAAAAATATATTTTTTTGAGGATCTTTAAAAGTCCTAGAAGATTTGACTAACAACGAATGAATACAACAGAGATGGGGCCTAAAAGTCACGCCGATTCTTTCTTTTATTTTTTCATTTGCAGCTACTTTCATCAAGTTTACCCTTAACTATATCAAAACTATTATAATATTGAAATCATTAGTACATTTTTGTGTGTGTGTGGAATGGATAAATTACTAATTCATACTTTCTGATGGATACATTATGTTAAGTTGCCAACACAATATAGTCTTGCCGGGCTTTTTCCCTTTTTTTTTTTTAAGTGCCTACTCATGGTAAATCTATTAGAGTAGAACAAAAACGATAATGAAAACGAAAAAAAGCGAATGATATAAAGATGATTTAAGCTATGTATGTAAAATAATGAAAAAATATATAGTGGATCAATTAAAGTAATATAATAAATAGAAATATTATAAAAATGTTTGCTTAAAGGTTTTTGCCATCATACTTCTTGATGTATGTTTCTATGAATTTTGGTTCTTTAGTTTGGGGATGATGTACATCGAAATTTGTGTAGCTCTCTTGTGTCTTACTGGACCTGCAAGACAGTCCTCATATAAAGAATATTGAGGGTTATTCCTGCGGAAGATCCTCCGATGCCCAAGTCAGTAGAAACCCTAGCAACAGATGAGAGGAGAAGGTTGTTTTTAGAAGGACGCCCTCTGGAAAGCGATTGCATCTGCTATGGTTTTTTAGGCTTGAAAAACATACCTGAGGGGTATTGGGACTTAGTAAGCGGTTACTTGATTTTTCGGGCGTAGTTATGAAGATTGGTAATTGATGAGGCTAATGAATGCCTTATCGGGAATTTGAAATCTTGTAGATCATGGACGGAGTAGTGTATTTGGCTTCCATTTCTGTTTTGGGAAGCTTACTCCGAAACCTTTGTGATCGGCGTGGTTTATCCTCCAGGATACCCAGCATAGTTTGGGGCAATGACGGTGCTTATGCCGAGATAAGGAGATGGCTCGGCTCTGCCAAGGTACGGAGGTTGCAGGTGGTGCAGCTTATCCTTTTTTGATTATGGTAGTTAAAGGGTCAGAGCCAGAAGTGGGTCTTGTCAACTATCATGTCTGCCAATGGATGCGGTGATGATTTTACCCTGCATCACTGAACATAGGTTAAAGTCTAAGGCTATGTTTGGATCTTTGAAGGGAAAGAAAGGAAAGAAGAAAAGAAGAAAAGGGATGGAAGGGGAAGAAAGAAAAAGAAAGGGTTATTCTTCTTATCTTGTTTGGAAAGGATGGAAAGGAAAACAAATGTAATATCGATTATCTTGTTTGGATAGAGAGGAAAGAAAAGAAGGAAAAGAGTTATGTGACAATTATATCATTTTTTAGAATAGGAAATACACCGTGAGAATAAAAGAATGAATAATAGAAAATGAAGAAATATTTTGATCTTTAAAAAAAATATAACTTAAATATTTTTTTCTTCCCCAACTTAATCCTCACTGAAGAAGAAACAAGAAAAATTGGTTACTCTCATTTCCTTCCTCTTTCTCTTTTATCTTCCTCTTAAACAAAGTAATTTATGACTTTTTTCTTTCGTTTCCTTTTCCTCCCCTTCATTCATCCCAATCCAAACAGTCCCTAAAGATATAAGAGCACCGAATAAAAACTGAAGAAATTGAATGATAACCTTAAATAGGTAGGACTAAAGTTTAATTTTTTAAAAATTATTAAAAAATACAGCAACTAAACTCGTACAGCCCTAACATCGAGAGCTACCAAAATGGAATGTTTGGGATGTAATCACTTTCTATATCTGAACGATCAAGCATCAAAGGAGGCTTGATAACCACGCACTAGTGGAGAGGAAGGGTTGGAAGTGGGCCCAAATCAGCTCGAAGTCCATTGGGCTGGTCTAGGTTTGAATAGATGATTAATGCATCCCAAACCCAACCTGATTTTCGCCCAATCATGAAGCCCCGATTAAGTCTGATTATAAGGCTCTTTGTTGAATTAGTTGAGTTTTCATTTAATTTTAGTTTATAAAAAATTAGATCCATATATTTAATAGCTAAATAATAGTTATTTTATATAAATTTTAATTTAGTCTAACCAAATAACCCATATGTCTAATAATTTTGTAAAATAAATTATCACAATTGGATCAAAATGGAGCTAGCCTAATATTTCAGGTTGAACTAATGGATTTCAGATCGGGCTTAGGCCTGAGCTCCGATCAGCTCATGTTTAAATTTGATAAAAGTTTTTTACATCTTAATCTGACCCAAACCTCAAAAGCAAATTCAAACTAAATTTAAAAAAAAGTCTTTAGGCACCACGAATGGTGCAGGATGCATGCACCACGTATGATGATTAGCTACATGCATATGCAGCCGTGCATGCTTAAGGACATTTTTATTTTTTTCGCATTGCATGCGCGATCATGCACGCTTGTGTTTAATCACTATGCATGATGCGTGTGTTTTTGCACTGTGCATAGTGCACAAAGAGCTTTTCCTAAACTTAAAAGGGATTGATTCGATCTGATTCGGCCCACTTCTCGTGCTAAGTGGAGGTGGTTTTATTTTACTATAGAGAAAGTCTTTGTACATCATTCCGGTGCAGCATGACTTATATCGGACGCGGTGATTCTCCCATGCGCGAGCCCATACATTAGCGATGTAGGACCAATGGGCAGGCCCTCGTTATGGGCCTCCACTACCCTGATGCAGCATGGCCTAATTTCTATTTCTCAACTATCAAGCATCAAAGGAGGCTGTTTCATTTCCGTTTCTACTTGATAACCATGCACTAGCGGAGAGGAAGGGTTGCAAGTGGGCCCAAATCAACTAAAAGTCCATTGGGCTGGGCTAGGTTTGAATAGATGATTAATCCATCCCAACCCAACCTAATTTAGGCCCAATTATGAAGCTCGATTAGGTCTGATTATAAGGCTCTTTGTTGAATTAGTTGAGCTTTCATTTAATTTTAATTTATAAAAAAAGTTAGTTCCATATATTTAATAGCTAAATAAATAGTTGTTTTTTATATATTTTAATTTAGTCTAACCAAATAACCAATATGTCTAAAAATTTTGTAAAATAAATTATCACAATTTGATCAAAATGGAGCCAGCCTAATATTTCAGGTTGATCTAATGAGTTTCAGATCGGGGCAGGCTTGAGCTTCGATCAGGCTCGGGCTTAAATTTGATAAAATTTTTTTACATCTTAATCTGGCCTGAACCTCAAAAGCAAATTCAAACTAAACTTAAGGAAAAGTAGTTCACGAATGGTGCAGGATGCATGTACCATGAATGGTGCAGGATGTACACACCACGTACAATGATTAGCCATGCGCGTATGCGGCCGTGCATGCTTAAGGACATTTTTTTTTTTTTTCGCATCGCATGCGCGATCATGCACGCTCGAATTTAATCATCATGTATGATGAATATGTTTTTGCACTGTGCATAGTACACAAAGAGTTTTCCCTAAACTTAAAAAGGGACTGATTCAATCTGATTCGGTCCACTTCTCGTGCTAAGTGGAGGTGGTTTCATTTTACCATAGGGAAAGTCTTTGTATACCAACTCGGTGCAGCATGACTTGTACCAAGCACAGTGATTCTCCCTTGCGCGAGCCCATGCATTAGCGATATAGGACCCATGGGCAGGCCCTTGATGCGAGCCTGCACTAGTCCGCAGCATTGCCTAATTTCTATTTCTAAACAATCAAGCATCAAAGGAGGCCGTTCCATTTCCGTTTTTGCTTGATAACCATGCACTAGTGGAGAGGAAGGGTTGGAAGTGGGCCCAAATCAACTAAAAGTCTATTGGGCTGGGCTAGCTTTGAATAGAAGATTAATCCATCCCAAACCCAACCTAATTTAGGCTCAATTATGAAGCCCTGATTAAGTCTGATTATAGAAAAAGTCTTTGTGGGCTGGGCTAGGTTTGAATAGATGATTAATCCATCCCAAACCCAACCTAATTTAAGCCCAATTATAAAGCCTTGATTAAGCCTGATCATAAAAAAAGTTTTTATGCACCAAAGATCAGTGTATAAAACATGCACTTGCGAATTGGCAAAGGCTTTTCCCTAATTATAAGGCTCTTTGTTGAATTAGTTAAGCCTTCATTTAATTTTAATTTTAATTTATAAAAAAACAGATCCAAATATTTAATAGCTTAATAAATAGTTATATATATATATATATATATATATATATATATATATATATATAGTCTAACCAAATAACCCATATGCCTAATAATTTTGTAAAATAAATTATCAAAATTTGATCAAAATAGAGCCAACCTAATATTTCAGGTTGACTTAATCATATGTCTAATAATTTTGTAAAATAAATTATCACAATTTGATCAAAATAGAGCCAACCTAATATTTCAAGTTGACTTAATGGGTTTCAGAGCGAGCTCAGGCCTGAGCTCTGATCGGGCTCGGGCTTAAATTTGATAAAGTTTTTTACATCTTGATCGGGCCTGGTCCAAACCGCAAAACCAAATTCAGACTAAACTTAAGGAAAAGTTATTAGGCACCGCGCATGGTGCAGAACGCGTGCATCATGTATGATGATTGACCATATGCCCATGCAGTCGCGCATGCTTGAAGACATTTTTATTTTTTTCGCATTGCATGTGCAACCGCATTTAATCATCATGCATGATGCGCACATTTTTGCACCATACGTGGTGCACAAAGAGCTTTCTCTGAACTTAAAAAGAGACCGATTCAATTTGATTGGGCCCACTTCTTGTACTATGTGGGGTATGGTTTCATTTTATGGAAAAGACTTTGTACACTGCATTCGATGCAGCAAGTCCTACGTGGGCTGTATCGCCCCTTCTTATTGATCCACATGCATACGACATTCATTAAAAAATGCTATGACAACTTTACGATATTCCGACGAAAAAAATTATGACATCTCAGTTTTTAAATTATGACACCATAGTTATAAAATTACGACACCAGTTCAGAAAGCTAAAAAAAATTACGATACCCAGTTGTAAATTTATGACACCATAGTTATAAAATTACGACATCCATTTAGAAAACGTATCTGTATATAAATTTCAAAAAAAAAAGCTGAACGGGATATTAATGTATGTCACGTCAAAATTTAAGATGACACTTGAGTTGTCAACTTCGACACCGTAGTTATAAAATTAAGACACCCATTAAAAAGTCAAATAGAAAATTAAGACATCTCAATTGTAAATTTATAACACCGTAGTTATAAAATTACGACACCCATTCAGAAAATGTGTCTATATACAAATTCCAAAAAAAGCTGAACGGGGTATTAATGCACGTCACTTCAAAATTTAAGATGACATCCCAGTTGTAAACTTACGACACTGTAGTTATAAAATTAAGATACCCATTAAAAAAATTAAAAAGAAAATTACGACATCCCAGTTGTAAATTTACGACATCGTTGTTATAAAATTACGACACCCATTCAGAAAACGTATCTATATACAAATTCCAAAAAAAGCTGAACTTGTATTAATGCTTAAAATCTAAGATGACACCTCAGTTGTAAACTTATGACATCATTAAAATTAAGACACCCATTCAAAAAGCTAAAAAAAATTACGATATTCCAGTTGTAAATTTACAACACCGTAGTTATAAAATTACGACACCCATTTAGAAAATATGCACGATAGCCTGTACACAAATTTTTAAAAAAATTGAATATGTATTAATGCATGTCACATCAAAATTTAAGACGGTATCACTACCCCATCGTATCAAGCCATGTAGGATTCAATGGACCAATAAGGAGGGATGGTGCAGCCCACGTAGGACTTGCTGCATCGAGGCGGTGTACAAAGACTTTTCCTTCATTTTACTATAGGAAAAGTTTTTGTATACCACCTCGATGCAACATGGCATGCATCGGACGCGGTGATTCGCCCATGCATGAGCCTATGCATTAGCGATGCGGCATCCACGTACAAACTCTCGATGCGGGCTTGCATTGTTTCCGATGTAGCATGGCTTACATCAGGCGCGATGATTATCCACGTGCGAGTCTGCGCATCAGCGATGCGGGATCATGAGCAAGTCCTTGGTGTAGATCTATGTACAAATGAATCATCATGCTCGATGCAAATTATGCAGAGAGTTGTATAAAAAAAAATTTTTTTGAAAATTTTTTGTACATCATCCTTGGTGCATCATGGCCTGCACCGGATGAGTGATTCGCTATGCATGAATTTATATCGGAAGTTCGCCCGTGAGTTCCACGTGGCTGATGCGTCGGCTCATGTATGAATACGGAATGATCTGCATGGCGAGATGCATGAATACGGAATGATATGCATGGAGACGATATACAAAGACTTTTTCTTATTGATTGTTCCAAACCGACGGTTTTGCCCACCAAGGCGACTCCCGCGCGTGAAGTCGATTAAAAAAAGAAAAGAAAGAAATATTTTATTACCGTTGCCGCAGTCCGAAATTACAAACTCAGTGACGAACCACAGCCGCCCGATAATCCTCCAAACCATCCCCACCCTCCCGTCACCCATTTCAAATTTCAAACCACTCGACCGTTGCACCTCGGCCCCTATTTAGAGCCCCAGGGAGGTCCAAAACCCTCGCTCTTTTCTCCCTCGCTTTGTTTCTCTCGGACACAACCTCCGTGTCTCTCTCCGCCATGGCAGTCGAGAGGAAGCAACCCTCCAGTCCAGCACCGCCTACAACTCCTCCCAGGGCGGCGGCGCCACCGCCCCAGCCCCAAAGAAGACCATCGAGGAGATGTTCCAGAAAAAGACCCAGCAGCACATCCTCCTCCGGCCCGACACCTACATCGGCTCTGTCGAGAAGCACACCCAGACCCTCTGGGTCTATGAGAACGGCGAGATGGTCCACCGCTTGGTGACCTACGTCCCGGGCCTTTACAAGATCTTCGACGAGATCCTCGTCAACGCCGCTGACAACAAGCAGCGGGATCCGTCGATGGACTCCATCAAGGATTGACGTAGCCGGGAACTGCATCAGCATCTACAATAACGGGGACGGGGTTCCCGTCGAGATCCACCAGGAGGAGGGCGTCTACGTGCCGGAGATGATCTTTGGGCACCTGATGACAAGTAGCAACTACGACGACAATGTCAAGAAGACGACCGGTGGGAGGAACGGGTACGGGGCGAAGCTCACCAACATTTTCTCCACTGAGTTCATCATCCAGACTGCGGATGGGCGGAGGCAGAAGAAATACAAGCAGGTTTGGTTGATTTCTTCAAAATTTGATCACTTGAACTCTTCTTTTGATTTCTAATTCCCTTTTAGGATATCGCATTTTGGAAAGGTTTTTGGTGAGATTTCTGGATCAGGTTTTATGTCGGCAAAGATTTCGGTTCCTGGGATCTAGGGTTTCTTTGGTTTTGATTGTAGGGCATGTTTATCTTTGTTAGGCCGTGGGATTTGAAGTTGGGTGTTTTAGGGCAAATGGGTTTCAGCAATCTTTGCAATGCCAATTTAGGGTCTGTATCCGTGATCTGCACATTTCTTATGCAACTTGCTGGTTCTTGTGGAAATGTACTAGGATTTCTTTTTATGAAATCTTGATATCTCGGTTTGACATTGGGGGTTCTGTGATCTTGAAATAAGGTTTTTGTTCGATATCTCTCGGATTGAATTTGAGGGTTCCAAGATCTTGAAATAAGGTGTTGTCTGCAATCCTGTTCTCTTCTTCTTGTGCAGAAATGCATCCTTTTTTTTCTTTTTTCTCTTTTTTGCGCGCGGGTGCTTTGGATCTACTGGTTCCTTTTTCTTTTTAAATTCTAAATTAGGGTTTCAATCTACAACTTTCTGCGATTTTGGGATCAGTTGTAATCTATGATTCCTGTGATTTTCAAATTAAGATTTGTGCGTGGAATCTTGTTTGATCCATAAGCTCTCAAATGATGGGGTTGTCAGCTACAACTTGAGGTTTCTGCGGCGTTTTGTATTTCTATAACCGGAGTAAGCCTGTATCTCAAAATTTAGATTGTAAATTTGGTTCAGCCAAACTCCTGGGTCTGATTATTTGTGTTGCTGTCAAAATCTGTCCTCTGACTCGAGCGCGATCGGACTGCAGCATGGGCTCATGCTTAGGTAGACCTGTAAAATAGTCCTCACGTGAGAGGCATTGGGGGTGACCCTCTGCGAAAGACCCTCCGATGCTCAAGTCAGTGAAGATCAGCAACCAACAAAAATGGGGAGAAGGCTCTCGCTGAAGAGTTCCTCCCGGGCTCTGAGCAGAGCGCTAATGGCAGAAGATAAGGCAAAAGGAGAGAGGGTTCTAGTGAGCAAGTGCGAGCGCGTACTGAGGAGTTGGCAGACGACTCTATTTATAGAGGATCACCTGATTCCCTAGGGCATCGTGGGTCCGAAAGTCGTTAGGATCCGAATCTATTTTGTTATGAGGTCAGTAAGATTCGTATCTTGTTGGTTAGAGGATCGACGACTAGAAGAACTTATTGATGTCTTGAGATTTGGTGAGGACATAGGCTCCAGGGCCCTAGGCCACTCTCGCGAGTCCTAGGCCACTCTCGGATATGATTTCTGTTTCGAATCTCACGAATTTAGGTTCTCCGCGTCGAATTCCGCAGAGGCATAGATATTGCTCAGGCTAGGCCGAGCGATGGGAGAGATCGGTTAGAGGGGCCGAGTATAGCTCGGCTGGGGCCGAGAGACGATATAGCTCGGCTGGGGCCGAGAGACGATATAGCTCGGCCGGGGCCGAGAGAGGTTATATAGCTCGGCTAGGGCCGAGAGATGATATAGCTCGGCTAGGGCCGAGAGATGATATAGCTCGGCTGGGACCAAGAGAGGTGATCCGCGCCTTGGGAGTCCTTGGCTCGGTGAGGGACTAAGGCGGCCCAACTTATCGAGGCCGACCTATCTTGGGCGGGTGTCGCACAGCGGGTAGGAATCAGGACTAGCCCTAACTATGTGCACGATTATTGACACACAATGCTTTTACCCCTCAACACATGCCCCCACTCCCTAGTTCGAAACGTAAGTTCGGGCTTAAGGAGTATAATTCCAGGTGGCATGACTTGAACGAAGGGATCCGGGTTTGACATCCTGCGCAATGATGCCCTATTTAATGCTGCGCAGCCACCGTGCCTTTGTGAGATGTGCCTTTACAGGGGATGTCACATAAGGCTCCTTTGAGGCGGCGGTTGGGGAATTGCCACGTAGCAAATCTCAATTTTTACGGCATTCACAATGGCGGTTCCGGGCGTCTTGGTTGGGACGCCCTATCTTTCTCTTAAGGCGGTTTCTTTGGGGGGAAGCAAAGTAGAAACAATGTCGTTTCTGTTCGCAGCGCTCTCTCATTTCTCTTTGGAGAATCTTACTCTCTGCTTCCCCTGTAGTCTTGCTCGGTGTTTCTCTCGGCCAGCAGGATGATGAGCCCCGACGATATTGTTTTAGAGATTGCCGCCGAGGATTTGGTGAGGATACGCCAAAAGTATGACATTCCCCCGGATGTCCTTCTGAGATTGCCGGAGCTCGAGCATAGGGTTTCGCAAGATCTGAAGCATGGGGTCTTTCTTTATGAAGATAGTCTGAAGGCGGGCCTTCGATTTTTCCTTCACCCCTTAGTGAAGGAAATCATGAGATTTTACAACATTTGCCCGACGATGGTGGCTCCCAACAGTTGGCGCAGCGTCATCGAGTTTATCTTGATGTGCAGCCGGATTCAGGTAACGGCAACTCTTCGTCTCTTTTGCGCATGTTATTATCTGATGCTTGGGAGGAAATCAGAATGGCCTTACATCGAACCTCGGAGGTCATTCAAGACGATAACGGATAAGCCGTCGTCTATAAAGGAGTGGAAGGTCAGGTTTTTCATTGCCAAGACGACTGGCGGGGCACGCAGGTCGGCTGCCCGGCATGCGCGGCGCGTGTAGACAGGTAGGCTGGATAGCACTGCAGCATGCAGGTCCAGACGGGAGCGCTTAGGCCCAAGCGAGGGCGCGCGGGCGGACTTGTTAGCCAAGGATGGCCGTGCTGAAGGTGCGCAAGGTGACTCGTTTCCTAAGAAACCCCGGAGTGGCATTCTAATGGTCGCTGCGGAGGAATATTGAGGGGAGGGTGAGCGAGAACAATTCAGTGGGCTGGTTTTCATTGTGGATTCTTGTAGTGTCCATTGTTGTCTCCTCTACCTCCCGCTCCGCACCAGGAGGGCTCTCGCGGCTCCGGCGGTGACATGGTGCGCGGGGTGCGCAGGTTGTACAAATATTGAGCAGTGTCGAGAAGGTCTACCCAATTTCTTTGGCTCGCTGTGACAAAGTGCCTTAGAAATTCCTCCAGTAAGGCATTGACCCTCTCTATCTGACCATCCGTCTGAGGATGATTTGCTGTGGAAAATTTCAACTCCGACCCCATCAGCTGAAATACGGTCGTCCAGAACTTCCCTGTGAATCGAGCATCCCGATCACTAATGATATCACCCGGGAGCCCGAACACCTTAATTATGTTCCAGAAGAATAAACTGGTTGCTGTTTCTGCTGGACATGGGTGGGGCGCTGGTATGAAGACTGCATACTTTGAGAAACGATCCACTACCACAAGTACCGTTCTCATTCCTTCCACCTCAGGAAACCCCATAATAAAATCCATGGAAACCGATGCCCAAGGTTTCTCTGGAACGGGTAAAGGTTGCAGTAATCCGGCCTGTTTTCTCCTTTCAGTTTTTTTCAACTGACACACCATACAAGTCCGGACATGGAACTCTACATCTTCATGCATCTTGGGCCAATAGTATGATCGGCTCAGGAGGGCTGTCATCCATTCCTCTCCTGGGTGGCCAGCCCAATTTGAGTCATGGATCTCGCAGATGATCTCCCGCCATAGTCCTCCACCTGCCGGAATGTATAATCTTTGCCCAAGTGCATAAATAAGTCCCTCTTCACACCAGAATCTCTTGGACTCACCCGCCTCAATCTCTTGGCGCAACTTCACATATGTCGAATCTGTGTCTGTCCCTCTTCACACCAGATACTATCGGAGGACTATGGCTACACACACATCGTGGTGTGTAGCACTGCCTCACGACAAGATGGCTCAAGCGTGAGTCATCTGGCAAGCCAACGCATCTGCAAGGTGCGGAGTCGTGCGCGCTAGGAGGGTGCAAGACCCGAGCGTCACGCGACAAGACGAGCAAGATCTTTGTACAAGAGGTGCAAGAGAAAGTCAGGGTTTGGGGCACTTGAGAGCTCTTGTTAGGGACGTAAGGAGTGCTAGCCGAATCGGGCTATATCTTGTAATCCAGAGTTATATATATTATACTTTGGTTGGGGGCTTTGTCAAGGCTTGAGGAAACTTACATGAAAAGTTGGATGAATCTTCAGTCTCTCTGGAAGAGCCAACCGATATGCCACACTGCCAATCTGTTCGGTCACCACAAATGGTCCATCATACCGCTAGATCAGCGCCTTGTAATATCGTCGATTCGTCAACTTCTTCCATATCTGAGGACACCCAACTTTTCATGTAAGTTTCCTCAAGCCTTACTATGAAGATGAGGATTTCTCCGGGTTGTTCTTTTCTATTTCGCAACCACGATGATGGCGTTAAGGATTTCTCCCTAACCAGCCTATACCCGTTTTTCACAAAGCACAGACAATCAACACATCACAAAGACGAGGTTTATAGGGAAAAACCTTCCCAAGGACAAAGCCCCCAACCAAAGTATAATATATATAACTCTGGATTACAAGATATAGCCCGATTCGGCTAGCACTCCTCACGTCCCTAACAAGAGCTCTCAAGTGCTCCAAACCCTGACTTTCTCTTGCACCTCTTGTACAAAGATCTTGCTAGTCTCGTCGCGTGACGCTCGGATCTTGCACCCTCCTAGCGCGCACGACTCCGCACCTTGCAGATGCATTGGCTTGCTAGATGACTCACGCTTGAGCCATCTTGTCGTGAGGCACGACTACACACCTGCCTGGTGTGCACGGCTTGCGCACCCTCCTGACGCGCACGGCTCCGCCCCGAGAGTCCTCCTAGTGCGGAGCGGGAGGCAGAGGAGACAACAATGGACACTGCAAGAATCCACAATGGAAACCAGCCCACTGGATTGTTCTCGCTCACCCTCCCCCTCCATATTCCTCCGCAGCGACCATTAGAATGCCACCTTGGGGTTTCTTGGGAAACGAGTCACCTTGCGCACCTTCAGCACGACCATCCTTGGCTAACAAGTCCGCCCGCGTGCCCTCGCTTGGGCCTAAGTGCTCCCGCCTGGACCTGCATGCTGCAGTGCTATCCAGCCTACCTATCTACATGCACCACGCATGCCAGGCAGCCGACCTGCGTGCCCCGTGTGCACCATGTCACCGCTCCTACCTGTCTGCACGCGCTGCGCATGCCAAGCAGCCGGCCTGCGCGCCCCGCGCGCACCATGTCACTGCTTGGTCGGTGACAGTAGGCCCCTATCCTACCGTCGAAAGTTGATAGGGCAGAAATTTGAATGATGCGTCGTTGGCATGAGGACTGTGCGATCCGTCGAATTATCATGAATCATCGGAGCGACGGGCAGGAGCCCGCGTCGACCTTTTATTTAATAAATGCATCCCTTCCAGAAGTCGGGGATTGCTGCACGTATTAGCTCTAGAATTACTACAGTTATCCGAGTAGAGCGTACCATCAAACAAACTATAACTGATTTAATGAGCCATTCGCAGTTTCATAGTTCAAATTAGTTCATACTCACACATGCATGGCTTAATCTTTGAGATAAGCATATGACTACTGGCAGGATCAACCAGGTAGCAATCCTAGCGGGACACCGGAACGCCCGCGCTCCCACGATCCGGGGAAGGCGCGGGCTACCGGAGAGTCGTGTTCTCGCGTGGGGCAGAAGAGACCGCCCGACGATGAGTAGGACAACTGGGGGAGCCCCTCCGAGGGGCCCCGGCACCAAAGCATACACTGGGTTCTTTTCTATTTTGCAACCACGATGATGGCGTTAAGGATTTCTCCCTAACCAGCTATACCCATTTTTCACAAAACACAGACAATCAACACATCACAAAGACGAGGTTTACAGGGGAAAACCTTCCCAAGGATAAAGCCCCCCAACCAAAGTATAATATATATAACTCTGGATTACAAGATATAGCCCAATTCGGCTAGCACTCCTCACGTCCCTAACAAGAGCTCTCAAGTGCCCCAAACCCTGACTTTCCCTTGCATCTCTTGTACAAAGATCTTGCTCGTCTTGTCGCGTGACGCTCGGGTCTTGCACCCTCATAGCGCGCATGACTCCGCACCTTGCAGATGCGTTGGCTTGCCAGATGACTCATGCTTGAGCCATCTTGTCGTGAGGCACGACTACACACCCGCCTGGTGTGCACGGCTTGCGCACCCTCCTGGCGCGCACGGCTCCGCACCGAGAGCCCTCCTGGTGCGGAGCGGGAGGCAGAGGAGACAACAATGGACACTGCAAGAATCCACAATGGAAACCAGCCCACTGGATTGTTCTCGCTCACCCTCCCCCTCCATATTCCTTCGCAGCGACCATTAAAATGCCACCCCAGGGTTTCTTGGGAAATGAGTCACCTTGCGCACCTTTAGCACGGCCATCCTTGGCTAACAAGTCCGCCCACGCGCCCTCGCTTGGGCCTAAGCGCTTCCGTCTGGACCTGCATGCTACAGTGCTATCCAGCCTACCTGTCTACATGCGCTGCGCATGCCAGGCAACCGACCTGCATGCCCCGCGCGCACCATGTCATTGCTCCTACCTATCTGCACCGCGCCGCGCACACCATGTCACCGCTGGGTTGGTGACATACCTCCCGCCGCCTGAGAACTCGATGCCCTCGTCGAGCGGTGCCGAAGGTAGTCCATTATGATGTACTCAAATTGCCAAAGTGTTGGGCCACGCTCCCAAGTGGTATCTGACTCATCTTCACCCTCCCAATGGATCAGGAAGTCTATGCGCCAGTTTAGCTTGCTCTCGCCTACCACGCGTTGCACAAAGGAATGACCAAGGGGAATGTCCCGCTGCATATAGGTGGGCACGTGACAAAACAGAGCTCCTCGAGGCAGCGCAAGAGAGCCTTGAGAAGGCGCGATGCCGGATGAAGAAATATGCCGACAGGAATAGGCGTCTGCATGAGTTCCAAGTGGGAGACAAAGTGTTGTTGAAGCTGACTCCTCATATATGGAAGAAGTTGACGAATCGGCGATATCACAAGGCACTAATCCAGCGGTACGATGGACCATTTGGTGACCGAACGGATTGGCAATGTGGCATATCGGTTGGCTCTTCCAGAGAGACTGAAGATTCACCCAACTTTTCATGTAAGTTTCCTTAAGCCTTACTATGAAGATGAGGACCTAGGGCGGAAGCAGTTAAAGAGAGCTCCTCCTTTGATCAGGTTGGAATTCTCTAAGAAAATCCATCGGGTGCTGGATCATCGCGTGGTAGGCGAGAGCAAGCTAAATGGTGCACAGACTTCCTGATCCATTGGGAGGGTGAAGATGAGTCAGATGCCACTTGGGAGCATGGCCCAACACTTTAGCAATTTGAGGACATCATAATGGACTACCTCCGGCACCGCTCGACGAGGGCGTCGAGTTCTCAGGCGGCGGAAGGTATGTCACCGACCCAGCGGTGACATGGTGCGCGCGGGGCGCGCAGGCCGGCTGCCTGGCATGCGCGGCGCATGCAGACAGGTAGGAGCGGTGACATGGTGCGCGCAGGGCATGCAGGTCGGCTGCCTGGCATGCACGGCACGTGTAGACAGGTAGGCTGGATAGCACTGCAGCATGCAGGTCCAGGCGGGAGCACTTAGGCCCAAGCGAGGGCGCACGGGCGGACTTGTTAGCCAAGGATGGCCGTGCTGAAGGTGTGCAAGGTGACTCGTTTCCCAAGAAACCCCGGGGTGACATTCTAATGGTCGCTGGGGAGGAATATTGAGGGGAGGGTGAGCGAGAACAATCCAGTGGGCTGGTTTCCATTGTGGATTCTTGCAGTGTCAATTGTTGTCTCCTCTGCCTCTTGCTCCGCACCAGGAGGGCTCTCGGTGCGGAGCCATGCGCGCCAGGAGGGTGCGCAAGCCGTGCACACCAGGCGGGTGTGTAGTCGTGCCTCACAACAAGATGGCTCAAGCGTGAGTCGTCTAGCAAGCCAACACATCTGCATGGTGCGGAGTCGTGCGCGCTAAGAGGGTGCAAGACCCGAGCGTCACGCGACGAGACGAGCAAGATCTTTGTACAAGAGGTGCAAGGGAAAGTCAGGGTTTGCGGCACTTGAGAGCTCTTGTTAGGGACGTGAGGAGTGCTAGCCGAATCGGGCTATATCTTGTAATCCAGAGTTATATATTATACTTTGGTTGGGGGCTTTGTCCTTGGGAAGGTTTTCCCCTGTAAACCTCGTCTTTGTGATGTGTTGATTGTCTGTGCTTTGTGAAAAACGGGTATAGGCTGGTTAGGGAGAAATCGTTAACGCCATCATCGTGGTTGTGAAATAGAAAAGAACAACCCGGTGACAAGTTGGTATCAGAGCCCGGTTAGTTCACAAGCAAAGATGGTGACTGTGCCAGAGCGCGTTACACGACTGGAAGGCATGATGGGAGATCCAGGCAATGTGACCGTGGCTGATTTGGTGGCGCAGTGCGCGGAGTTAGAGGAGCGTTTGGCGGCCATGCAGACGTCACATTCCAACCTACTCCAAGCGCATGAAGAGCTGATAAGCGACCTCGAGCATAGGCAGCTGCAACAGCAAAGGTCAGATGTGGCCATGGAGGAACGTCTGGAGACTCGATCGCGAGCATTGGAGGAGGAAGTGATGCGTCTGAGGCAGATCATCCCTACCTCACCGTCAATTGTGATTGGCGATGCACTCGGGTCGAAGTCAGGAATCCATGATCCAAAGTGTTTTGAAGGAAGCCGAAATGCAAAAGAGGTAGAGAACTTCCTTTGGGATTTGGAAGCCTACTTCCGAGTAGCGAAGGTCCCTGAGGGCGATCAGGTGGATCGAGCCTCAATGTTCTTGGAAGGAGATGCCAAGCTATGGTGGAGAACCAGGACCGCCGAGGACACCATCGCTAGGCGACCCAAGATTGAGACGTGGGGACTCTTCAAGAAGGAATTGAGGGAGCAATTCCTTCCCTGCAACACAAGTTGGGTTGCTAGGGAAAATCTGAGGAAGCTACGGCAATCTGGGAGTATCAGAGAGTATGTCAAGGATTTCTCCACTCTACTACTCGATATTTCCAACATGTCAGAGGAAGATAAGTTGTTCAACTTTCTTTCTGGGCTGCAAGGATGGGCCCAGGCCGAGCTTCGACGAAAGGGAGTGAAGGACATCCCTTCAGCCATTGCAGCTGCGGAGTCATTGGTGGATTTCCGCGGGATCAACTCGGGAGGCAATGCCAAGGAGAAAGGCAAGCGCCAGGAGGCCTTACCTCCAAAAACCCAAGGGGGTAAGAAGAAGTTTCAACAAAAGAAAGTTGCTGATCAAAAGAAGACTGGTGATCGTAAGGCAGTTGTGCCACAAGGAGTGACACAGCAACCACAACGGCCAAGGTGAGGCTGCTACATCTGCAGCGGCCCACATTTAGCTCGAGAATGCCGAAGCGCGAAGCTATCAATGCACTCATCGCTAAGGAGTTTGGCAATGGAGGGAGCCAAGGAGAAGCTGGTCCTTCCCAAATGACACCTCTTCAACTACATAATTCTATATCTATGGAGAAGGTCTCATCGAACACCAAAAGCTTGATGTATGTGCAAGCATGGGTGAATAGTAAGGATGTGCGCAATGCTGGATACTGGAGCAACCAATAATTTCATTGCAAAGCCAGAAGCAGAGCGGTTGGGACTTCAGATTATGACCAGCAGCAGCAAGTTGAAGGCTGTTAATTCAGGCATATCTCCGGTGCATGGTATGGCCAAAGCTAATGTGGAGCTTGGGGCATGGTCAGGAAAATGTTCTTTGATGGTTTTTGATCTGGATGATTTTAATTTCATCTTGGGGATGGACTTCTTCATTCTTGCAAAGGCCACTTTGATTCCTCATCTGAGAGGTATCATGATTGGAGACGAGGCGTCTCCATGTTTCGTGCAAGCTGTTCAAGTTTCACAATCGGTGGAGAAGGGGAAGGCAGAGATGGTGTCGGCTAAGCAGATGAACAAAGGGTTGCGGCGTGGGCAACCCACTTACTTAGCGGCCATGGTTGAAGTTCAGCAAGAGGATGCAAGCATTGCTCCGAATCAGG
This sequence comes from Calamus simplicifolius, assembly GCA_900491605.1. Taxonomy (NCBI): domain Eukaryota; kingdom Viridiplantae; phylum Streptophyta; class Magnoliopsida; order Arecales; family Arecaceae; genus Calamus; species Calamus simplicifolius. The sequence continues at coordinate 206,718 of UESW01004409.1, forward strand.
TCAAGGAGTTGCTGCAAGAGTTTAAGGATGTTATGCCAGACAGTTACCAAAGGCTTTACCTCCTCAACGAGTCATAGACCATCGTATAGAACTTGAGCCAGGGGCTAGACCTCCTGCACAGGTTCCATATCGAATGGCCCCTGCTGAGCTTGCGGAGCTATGGAAACAGCTTGATGAACTTCTGGATGTAGGACTGATTCAGCCATCCAAAGCCCCATATGGTGCACCAGTCCTTTTCCAAAAGAAGACAGATGGAAGTTTGAGAATGCGTGTGGATTACCGAGCGCTAAACAAAGTGACTATCAAGAACAAGTATCCGATCCCAAATGCCGGTGACTTGTTCGATAGGTTAGCCAGCGCTGCGGTCTTCTCCAAGTTGGACTTGCGATCGGGATATTGGCAAGTCCGAATTGCTGAAGGGGATGAGCCAAAGACCACATGTGTGACGCGATATGGTTCATTCGAGTTCAGGGTGATGCCGTTTGGCCTAACAAATGCGCCAGCAACTTTTGCAATTTGATGAATGATGTGTTGTATCCTTTTCTGGATCACTTCGTGGTAGTTTATCTAGATGATATTGTGATCTATAGCAACACCATGGCGGAGCATGTGTTTCATCTGCAACAAGTTTTGGAGATACTCTGAAAGAATCAGCTATTCGTCAAGAAGGAGAAGTGCACATTCGCAACAAAGGAGATAAAATTTTTGGAGCATTATATCAGCAAGGGACGGATTAGGATGGGCCAGGACAAGGTGAAGGCTATAGTGGAGTGGCCGGTTCCTTGAGGGATTACTAATCTGCGTGCATTTCTGGGATTAGCGAATTACTACCGTCGCTTTATTGCGGGTTATTCGCGGCGCGCAAGAACCCTTACTGATATGCTGAAGAAGGAGAGCACATGGGAGTGGACGACTGAGTGTCAAAAGTCGTTTGAAGATCTGAAGCAAGCTATGGCAGCTAAACCAGTTCTGGCACTCCCTGACTTCAGCAAAGCATTCGAAGTGGTGACGGATGCTTCAAATTGGGCAATTGGTGGTGTTCTAATGCAGGAAGGACACTCAGTGGCATATGAGAGCAGAAAGCTGAAAGACGCAGAGGTGCGATATTCAGCGCATGAGAAGGAGATGACTGCAGTTATTCACGTTTGGAACATTGGAGGCATTATCTTCTTGGGACAAAATTCACTGTGGTGACAGATAATGTGGCCAACACGTACTTTACCACTCAGCGCAAGTTGACTCCAAAGCAAGCGCGATGGCAAGAGTACCTTGCGGAGTTTGATTTCACTTGGCAACATCGTCTGGGAAGACTCAATCAGGTGGCGGATGCACTCAGTCGCAGGGATGTGCAGGCCTATGCGATGGCCTTGACTATTTTGCAAGGTGATTTGGTTCAACGCATTCGGGCGCAGACAGACATAGATTCAGCATATGTGAAGTTGCGCCAAGAGATTGAGGCGGGTGAGTCCAAGAGATTCTGGTGTGAAGAGGGACTTATTTATGCACTTGGGCAAAGATTATACATTCCGGCAGGCGGAGGACTACGGTGGGAGATCATCCGCGAGATCCATGACTCAAATTGGGCTGGCCACCCAGGAGAGGAATGGATGATAGCCCTCCTGAGCCAATCATACTATTGGCCCAAGATGCATGAAGATGTGGAGTTCCATGTCCGGACTTGTATGGTGTGTCAATTGGACAAAACTGAAAGGAGAAAACAGGTTGGATTACTGCAACCTTTACCCGTTCCAGAGAAACCTTGGGCATCGGTTTCCATGGATTTTATTACGGGGTTTCCTGAGGTGGAAGGAATGAGAACGGTACTTGTGGTAGTGGATCGTTTTTCAAAGTATGCAGTCTTCATACCAACGCCCCACCCATGTCCAGCAGAAACAACAGCCAATTTATTCTTCCGAACATAATTAAGGTGTTCGGGCTCCCGGGTGATATCATTAGTGATCGGGATGCTCGGTTCACAGGGAAGTTCTGGACGACCGTATTTCAGCTGATGGGGTCGGAGTTGAAATTTTCCACGGCAAATCATCCTCAAACGGATGGTCAGACAGAGAGGGTCAATGCCTTATTGGAGGAATTTCTAAGGCACTTTGTCACAGCAAGCCAAAAAATTGGGTAGACCTTCTCGACACTGCTCAATATTCGTACAACCTGCATCGGTCTTCCTCAACCGGCCATAGTCCAGCCGAATTGTGCATGGGATTCCAGCCCATGAATCCACTGGAGGTAGCACAAAGGAATGACCAAGGGGAATGTCCCGCTGCATATAGGTGGGCACGGGACAAAACGGAGCTCCTCGAGGCAGCGCAAGAGAGCTTTGAGAAGGCGCGACGCCGGATGAAGAAATATGCCGACAGGAATAGGCGTCCGCGTGAGAGTGGAGACAAAGTGTTGTTGAAGCTGACTCCTCAGATATGGAAGAAGTTGACGAATCAGCGATATCACAAGGCGCTGATCCAGCGGTATGATGGACCATTTGTGGTGACCGAACGGATTGGCAGTGTGGCATATCGGTTGGCTCTTCCAGAGAGACTGAAGATTCACCCAACTTTTCATGTAAGTTTCCTCAAGCCTTACTATGAAGATGAGGACCCAGGGCGGAAGCAGTCAAAGAGAGCTCCTCCTTTGATCAGGATGGAATTCTCTAAGAAAATCCATCGGGTGCTAGATCATCGCGTGGTAGGCGAGAGCAAGCTAAACCGGAGCACAGACTTCCTGATCCATTGGGAGGGTGAAGATGAGTCAGATGCCACTTGGGAGCGTGGCCCAACACTTTGGCAATTTGAGGACATCATAATGGACTACCTCCGGCACCGCTCGACGAGGGCGTTGAGTTCTCAGGCGCAGGAGGTATGTCACCGACCTAGCGGTGACATGGTGCGCGCGGGGCGCACAGGCCGGCTGCCTAGCACGCGCGGCGCATGTAGATAGGTAGGAGCGGTGACATGGTGCGTGCAGGGCATGCAGGTCGGCTGCCTGGCACGTGCGGCGCATGTAGACAGGTAGGCTGGATAGCACTGCAGCATGCAGGTCCAGGCAAGAGCGCTTAGGCCCAAGCGAGGGCGCGTGGGCGGACTTGTTAGCCAAGTATGACCGTGCTGAAGGTGCGCAAGGTGACTCGTTTCCCAAGAAACCCCGGGGTGGCATTCTAATGGTCGCTGCGGAGGAATATTGAGGGGGAGGGTGAGCGAGAACAATCCAGTGGGCTGGTTTCCATTGTGGATTCTTGCAGTGTCCATTGTTGTCTCCTCTGCCTCCCGCTCCGTACCAGGAGGGCTCTCGGTGCGGAGCCGGGCGCGCAGGAGGGTGCACAAGTCATGCACACCAGGCGGGTGTGTAGTCGTGCCTCGCGACAAGATGGCTCAAGCGTGAGTCATCTGGCAAGCCAATGCATCTGCAAGGTGCGGAGTCGTGCGCGTTAGGAGGGTGCAAGACCCGAGTGTCACGCGACGAGATGAGCAAGATCTTTGTACAAGAGGTGCAAGGGAAAGTCAGGGTTTGGGGCACTTGAGAGCTCTTATTAGGGACATGAGGAGTGCTAGCCAAATCGGGCTATATCTTGTAATCCAGAGTTATATATATTATACTTTGGTTGGGGGCTTTGTCCTTGGGAAGGTTTTCCCCTATAAACCTCGTCTTTGTGATGTGTTGATTGTCTGTGCTTTGTGAAAAATGGGTATAGGCTGGTTAGGGAGAAATCCTTAACGCCATCATCGTGGTTGCGAAATAGAAAAGAACAACACCCGATGGATTTTCTTAGAGAATTCCATCCTAATCAAAGGAGGAGCTCTCTTTGACTACTTCTGCCTGGGGTCCTCATCTTCATAGTAAGGCTTGAGGAAACTTACATGAAAAGTTGGGTGAATCTTCAGTCTCTCTGGAAGAGCCAATCGATATGCCACACTGCCAATCTGTTCGGTCACCACAAATGGTCCATCATACCGCTAGATCAGCTCCTTGTGATATCGCCGATTCATCAACTTCTTCCATATCTGAGGAGTCAGCTTCAACAACACTTTGTCTCCCACTTGGAACTCACACAGACGCCTATTCCTGTCGGCATATTTCTTCATCCGGCGTTGCGCCTTCTCAAGGCTCTCTTGCGATGCCTCGAGGAGCTCCGTTTTGTCCCATGCCCATCTATATGCAGCGGGTCATTCCCCTTGGTCATTCCTCTGTGTTACCTCCAGTGGATTCATGGGTTGGAATCCCATGCACAATTCGGATGGACTATGGCCGGTTGAGGAAGACCAATGCAGGTTGTACGAATATTGAGCAGTATCGAGAAGGTCTACCCAATTTCTTTGGCTCGCTGTGACAAAGTGCCTTAGAAATTCCTCCAGTAGGGCATTGACACTCTCTGTCTGACCATCCGTCTGAGGATGATTTGCCGTGAAAAATTTCAACTCCGACCCCCCATCAGCTGAAATACGGTCGTTCAGAACATCCCTATGAACCGAGCATCCCGATCACTAATGATATCACCCGGGAGCCCAAACACCTTAATTATGTTTCAGAAGAATAAACTGGCTGCTGTTTCTGCTGGACATGGGTGGGGCGCTGGTATGAAGACTGCATACTTTGAGAAACGATCCACTACCACAAGTACGGTTCTCATTCCTTCCACCTCAGGAAACCCCGTAATAAAATCCATGGAAACCGATGCCCAAGGTTTCTCTGGAACGGGTAAAGTTTGCAATAATCCGGCCTGTTTTCTCCTTTCAGTTTTGCCCAACTGACACACCATACAAGTCCGGACATGGAACTCTACATCTTCACACCAATAGTATGATCGGCTCAGGAGGGTGTCATCCTTTCCTCTCCTGGGTGGCCAGCCCAATTTGAGTCAGGGATCTCGCGGATGATCTCCCGCCGTAGTCCTCCGCCTACCGAAATGTATAATCTTTGCCCAAGTGCATAAATAAGTCCCTCTTCCTCCAGTAAGGCATTGACACTCTCTGTCTGACCATCCGTCTGAGGATGATTTGCCGTGGAAAATTTCAACTCCGACCCCATCAGCTGAAATACGGTCGTCCAGAACATCCCTGTGAACCGAGCATCCCGATCACTAATGATATCACCCGGGAGCCCAAACACCTTAATTATGTTCCGGAAGAATAAACTGGCTGCTGTTTCTGCTGGACATGGGTGGGGCGCTGGTATGAAGACTGCATACTTTGAGAAACGATCCACTACCACAAGTACGGTTCTCATTCCTTCCACCTCAGGAAACCCCGTAATAAAATCCATGGAAACCGATGCCCAAGGTTTCTCTGGAACGGGTAAAGTTTGCAATAATCCAGCCTGTTTTCTCCTTTCAGTTTTGTCCAACTGACACACCATACAAGTCCGAACATGGAACTCTACATCTTCACCCCAATAGTATGATCGGCTCAGGAGGGCTGTCATCCGTTCCTCTCCTGGGTGGCCAGCCCAATTTGAGTCAGGGATCTCGCGGATGATCTCCCACCGTAGTCCTCCGCTTGCCGGAATGTATAATCTTCGCCCAAGTGCATAAATAAGTCCCTCTTCACACCAGAATCTCTTGGACTCACCCGCCTCAATCTCTTGGCGCAACTTCACATATGCTGAATCTATGTCTATCTGCGCCCGAATGCATTGAACCAAATCACCTTCCAAAATAGTCAAGGCCGTCGCATAGGCCTGCACATCCCTGCGACTGAGTGCATCCGCCACCTGATTGAGTCTTCTCGGACGATGTTGCCAAGTGCAATCAAACTCCACAAGGTACTCTTGCCATCGCGCTTGCTTTGGAGTCAGCTTGCGCTGAGTGGTAAAGTACGTGTTGGCCACATTATCTGTCACCACAGTGAATTTTGTCCCAAGAAGATAATGCCTCCAATGTTCCAAACAATGAATAACTGCAGTCATCTCCTTCTCATGCACTGAATATCGCACCTCTGCGTCTTTCAGCTTTCTGCTCTCATATGCCACTGGGTGTCCTTCTTGCATTAGAACACCACCAATTGCCCAATTTAAAGCATCCGTCACCACTTCGAATGCTTTGCTGAAGTCAGGGAGTGCCAGAACTGGTTTAGTTGCCATAGCTTGCTTCAGATCTTCAAACGACTTTTGACACTCAGTCGTCCACTCCCATGTGCTCTCCTTCTTCAGCATATCAGTAAGGGTTCTTGCGCGCCGCGAATAACCCGCAATAAAGCGACGGTAGTAATACGCTAATCCCAGAAATGCATGCAGATTAGTAATCCCTCAAGGAACCGGCCACTCCACTATAGCCTTCACCTTGTCCTGGTCCATCCTAATCGTCCCTTGCTGATATAATGCCCCAAAAATTTTATCTCCTTTGTTGCGAATGTGCACTTCTCCTTCTTGATGAATAGCTGATTCTTTCTAAGTGTCTCCAAAACTTGTTGCAGATGAGACACATCACAACATCATCTAGATAAACTACCACGAAGTGATCCAGAAAAGGATACAGCACATCATTCATCAAATTGCAAAAGGTTACTGGCTCGTTTGTTAGGCCAAACGACATCACCCTGAACTCGAATGAACCATATCGCGTAACACATGTGGTCTTTGGCTCATCCCCTTCAGCAATTCGGACTTGCCAATATCCCGATCGCAAGTCCAACTTGGAGAAGACCGCAGCGCTGGCTAACCTATCGAACAAGTCACTGGCATTTGGGATCGGATACTTGTTCTTGATAGTCACTTTGTTTAGCGCTCGGTAATCCACACACATTCTCAAACTTCCATCTGTCTTCTTTTGGAAAAGGACTGATGCACCATATGGGGCTTTGGATGGCTGAATCAGTCCTGCATATAGAAGTTTGTCAAGCTGTTTCCTTAGCTCCGCAAGCTCAGCGGGGCCATTCGATATGGAACCCGTGCAGGAGGTCTAGCCCATGGCTCAAGTTCTATACGATGGTCTATGACTCGTCGAGGAGGTAAAGCCTTTGGTAACTGCTCTGGCATAACATCCTTAAACTCTTGCAGCAACTCCTTGACCTGATTCGGAGCAATGCTTGCATCCTCTTGCTGAACTTCAACCATGGCCGCTAAGTAAGTGGGTTGCCCACGCCGCAGCCCTTTGTTCATCTGCTTAGCCGACGCCATCTCTGCCTTCCCCTTCTCCACCGATTGTGAAACTTGAACAGCTTGCACGAAACATGGAGACGCCTCGTCACCAATCATGATCCCTCTTAGATGAGGAATCAAAGTGGCCTTTGCAAGAATGAAGAAGTCCATCCCCAAGATGAAATTAAAATCATCGAGATCAACAACCATCAAAGAACATTTTCCCGACCATGCCCCAAGCTCCACATTAGCTTCGGCCATACCATGCACCAGAGATATGCCTGAATTAACAGCCTTCAGCTTGCTGCTGCTGGTCATAATCTGAAGTCCCAACCGCTCTGCTTCTGGCTTTGCAATGAAATTATTGGTTGCTCCAGTATCCAGCATTGCACGTACATCCTTACTATTCACCCGCGCTTGCACATACATCAAGCTTCTGGTGTTCGATGAGACCTTCTCCATAGATATAGAATTAAGTAGTTGAAGAGGTGTCATTTGGGAAGGACCAGCTTCTCCTTGGCTCCCTCCATTGCCAAACTCCTTAGCGATGAGTGCATTGATAGCTTCGCGCTTCGGGCATTCTCGAGCTAAATGTGGGCCGCTGCAGATGTAGCAGCCACACCTTGGCCGTTGTGGTTGCTGTGTCAGTCCTTGTGGCACAACTGCCTTACGATCACCAGTCTTCTTTTGATCGACAGCTTTCTTTTGTTGAAACTTCTTCTTACCCCCTCGGTTTTTGGAGGTAAGGCCTCCTGGCGCTTGCCTTTCTCCTTGGCATTGCCTCCCGAGTTGATCCCGTGGAAATCCACCAATGACTCCGCAGCTGCAATGGCCGAAGGGATGTCCTTCACTCCCTTCCGTCGAAGCTCGGCCTGGGCCCATCCTTGCAGCCCAGAAAGAAAGTTGAACAACTTATCTTCCTCTGTCATGTTCGAAATATCGAGTAGTAGAGTGGAGAAATCCTTGACATACTCTTTGATACTCCCAGATTGTCGTAGCTTCCTCAGATTTTCCCTAGCAACCCAACTTGTTGCAAGGAAGGAATTGCTCCCTCAATTCCTTCTTGAAGAGTCCCCACGTCTCGATCTTGGGTCGCCCAGCGATGGTGTCCTCGGCGGTCCTGGTTCTCCACCATAGCTTGGCATCTCCTTCCAAGAATATTGAGGCTCGATCCACCTGATCGCCCTCAGGGACCTTCGCTACTCGGAAGTAGGCTTCCAAATCCCAAAGGAAGTTCTCTACCTCTTTTGCATTTTGGCTTCCTTCAAAACACTTTGGATCACAGATTCCTGACTTCGACCCGAGTGCATCGCCAATCACAATTGACGGTGAGGTAGGGATGATTTGCCTCAGACGCATCACTTCCTCCTCCAATGCTAGCGATCGAGTCTCCAGACGTTCCTCCATGGCCACATCTGACCTTTGCTATTGCAGTTGCCTATGCTCGAGGTCGCTTATCAGCTCTTCATGCGCTTGGAGTAGGTTGGAATGTGACATCTGCATGGCCGCCAAACGCTCCTCTAACTCCGCGCACTGTGCCACCAAATCAGCCATGGTCACATTGCCTGGATCTCCCATCATGCCTTCTAGTCGTGTCACGTGCTCTGGCATAGTCACCATCTTTGCTTGTGAACTAACCGGGCTCTGATACCAACTTGTTACCGGGTTGTTCTTTTCTATTTCGCAACCACGATGATGGCGTTAAGGATTTCTCCATAACCAGCCTATACCCATTTTTCACAAAGCACAGACAATCAACACATCACAAAGACGAGGTTTACAGGGGAAAACCTTCCCAAGGACAAAGCCCCAACCAAAGTATAATATATATAACTCTGGATTACAAGATATAGCCCGATTCGGCTAGCACTCCTCACATCCCTAACAAGAGCTCTCAAGTGCCCCAAACCCTCAACCAAAGTATAATATATATAACTCTGGATTACAAGATATAACCCGATTCGGCTAGCACTCCTCACATCCCTAACAAGAGCTCTCAAGTGCCCCAAACCCTGACTTTCCTTGCACCTCTTGTACAAAGATCTGGCTCGTCTCGTCGCGTGACGCTCGGGTCTTGCACCCTCCTAGCGCGCACGACTCCGCACCTTGTAGATGCGTTGGCTTGCCAGATGACTCACGCTTGAGCCATCTTGTCGTGAGGCACGACTACACACCCGCCTGGTGTGCACGGCTTGCGCACCCTCCTGGCGCGCACGGCTCCGCATCGAGAGCCCTCCTGGTGCGGAGCGAGAGGCAGAGGAGACAACAATGGACACTGCAAGAATCCACAATGGAAACCAGCCCACTGGATTGTTCTCACTCACCCTCCCCCTCAATATTCCTCCACAGCGACCATTAGAATGCCACCCCGGGGTTTCTTGGGAAATGAGTCACGTTGCGCACCTTCAGCACGGTCATCCTTGGCTAACAAGTCCGCCCGGGCGCCCTCGCTTGGGCCTAAGCGCTCCTGCCTGGACCTGCATGCTGCAGTGCTATCCAGCTTACCTGTCTACACGCACCGCGCGTGCCAGGCAGCCGACATGCGTGCCCCGCACACACCATGTCACGCTCCTACCTGTTTGCATGCGCTACGCGTGTCAGGCAGCCGGCCTGCGTGCCCCGTGCGCACCATGTCACCGCTGGGTCGGTGACATACCTCCGCTGCCTGAGAACTCGACGCCCTCATCGAGCGGTGCTGAAGGTAGTCCATTATGATGTCCTCAAATTGCCAAAGTCTATGATAACACGACATGTTTGCTAGCCACAAAAATTTCGTTGTGAAGATGTCGTGCCGACGCCAATCCTCATCTGATCTCGGCGCCAGACACATTCTTCGTATCACCAAGCTCTCCCCTTGAATATGGTCCGGATCAATAACACACAGCTCATCATTAAATTCCTCATCCTCAGGGAACTCTCCTCCATTTTCGTCCTCATATAATCCTCCATATACAACTGAGCTCGCGCCTTGGGGCATTCATTGGCATAGTGCCCCAAATTCTGGCACCGATGGCACCGAATGTTAGCCCTGTTGCTGCCCACTCTCGCCTGAGAACCTGAGGTTCCACTCGACCCTGTTGGTCTTGGAGGTACTGATGCCTGCGGCCTCGCTACTGGAGGCATAAATTTGCCCCCTGAATTCTGCCCTGAACTCTGGCCCGTAGTAAAACCCCCTCTGCTCTGAAACCCCCTGTTTCTCATCAAGCTCTTTTCCACTGCCTGAGCCCTCATATGCGCATCTCCTACGCTATCAATTCGATGCACAGCCAGTGCATCTTGGATTGGCAGCCGCAAGCCATGAAGATACATGGCTATCAATCTCGGTTCAGCCTCAATCAACCGATTTCGTGCAACCAATCGATAAAATTCAGTTGTGTACTCCTCGACGCTCCGACTACCTTGCGTCAAACCATGCAACTTCGAATACAAAATCTGCTCATGGTTCGGAGGCAAAAAACTCCATGTTCATCTCCTGCTTTAGCGCTGCCCATGACGCTAATGGAGGTCTCCCATCCATATATCTACGATAGTGCTGCGCATGCCACCAAGCAGCAGCCCTATCTCTGAATCGAATTGTGACAAGCGGTACCTGCTTGTCTAAGGGCACCTCCTTCAGACGAAAACATCATCGACCTGAAGGGTCCAATCTACATACTCGTCTGGGTTAATTCCTCCTTTAAACTCTGGAATTTCGACCCTGAAGCCTGCTTCCCACCGATTCTGATTTTCGAAATAGGGAGGTTGATCGACATACCTTGGAAGTCCAACATCAGGCCTCTGTTGCCCTCTTCGAATTGGTGGTGCCTCCAGATTTTTGAAACCCCTCTCCTACCTTCATCAATTTCATCACGCTCCTCCACGCGAAGGGGTTGGGCACGATTCTGCACCTCCAGTCGTGCCATCATCGCCTGCATGGTTTGCATCATCTGTTGCATCACCTGGTGCTGGTCTCGCATGGCGTCTTGCATAGCATCTCTCACAGCGTCTCTCAGGGATTGATCATTGTTCTTCTGCTCCATTGGATCAAATTTCGGTTAGGGTTGATATTTGGGTTTGGAAGGAATGGATCAAGATGGTAATGGAAGGAATGGATCAAGGCGGTAATGGAAGGAATGGATCAAGGCGGTAATGGAAGGAATGGATCAAGGCTCTGATACCAAGTTGATGCAGGGCGATATTCAAAACGCCTGCAACTCAAGAACGATCTAATCTGCGAGAAAAGAATTCATCCAGGTTTGGTTCGAATCTTGACAAGAAAAGGGGAAAATTTTAAATTTTGATCACTCTCAATCCGAAATTTAAAGGAAAGCAATTGAATTTTCAATTCAATTGTTTTGAATTAGAAAATAAAAGAAAAATTCATCTTTATTCAAGAGGAAAAAAAAAGGAAATCTAAAACAGCGTTTTCTTCTCTGCCTCTGACGGCCGCCCAAAACCAACTTAAATAAGAGAGAAAACCCTAACATCATAAGTTCAGAAAAATTACAACTATGCCATTAAAAATGAAAATAGGCCCAAAACTCCTATCAGACGAGCCCGGATGGCCAAAATCCATAGCAGCTCATGGCCAACGGCAATGACTTTGAATCAGCAGTCCGTTTCCATGTGACCAGCCAAGTTTGGGCCCAGTCCGACACATAAAATTTCAAGCCCGTTTGTTCTGCAACCTCTTGGACCTTCGTAGATTATCTGGTGTGGTCTTCCCTGACGTGGCCTGTTGACTCTGGGTTGCTGGTACAGGAACATTGAAGGACTGGTTCGACTGACCCGAACTCTGGTCTGAACTGATGTCCTCATAAATTACCGAGCGCTAAACAAAGTGACTATCAAGAATAAGTATCCGATCCCAAATGCCAGTGACTTGTTCGATAGGTTAGCCAGTGCTGCGGTCTTCTCCAAGTTAGACTTGCAATCGGGATATTGGCAAGTCCGAATTGCTGAAGGGGACGAGCCAAAGTCCACATGTGTGATGCGATATGGTTCATTCGAGTTCAGGGTGATGCCGTTTGGCCTAACAAACGCGCCAGCAACCTTTTGCAATTTGATGAATGATGTGCTGTATCCTTTTCTGGATCACTTCGTGGTAGTTTATCTAGATGATATTGTGATCTATAGCAACACCATGGAGGAGCATATGTCTCATCTGCAACAAGTTTTGGAGACACTCAGAAAGAATCAGCTATTCGTCAAGAAGGAGAGGTGCACATTCGCAACAAAGGAGATAAAATTTTTGGGGCATTATATCAGCAAGGGACGGATTACGATGGACCAGGATAAGGTGAAGGCTATAGTGGAGTGGCCGGTTCCTTGAGGGATTACTAATCTGCGTGCATTTCTGGGATTAGCTAATTACTACCGTCGCTTTATTGCTGGTTATTCACGGCGCGCAAGAACCCTTACTGATATGCTGAAGGAGAGCACATGGGAGTGGACGACTGAGTGTCAAAAGTCGTTTGAAGATCTGAAGCAAGCTATGGTAGCTAAACCAGTTCTGGCACTCCCTGACTTCAGCAAAGCATTTGAAGTGGTAACAGATGCTTCAAATTAGGCAATTGGTGGTGTTCTAATGCAGGAAGGACACCCAGTGGCATATGAGAGCAGAAAGCTGAAAGACGCAGAGGTGCGATATTCAGTGCATGAGAAGGAGATGATTGCAGTTATTCATTGTTTGGAACATTGGAGGCATTATCTTCTTGGGACAAAATTCACTGTGGTGACAGATATTGTGGCCAACACGTACTTTACCACTCAGTGCAAGTTGACTCCAAAGCAAGCGCGATGGCAAGAGTACCTTGCGGAGTTTGATTTCACTTGGCAACATCATCCGGGAAGACTCAATCAGGTGGCGGATGCACTCAGTCGCAGGGATGTGCAGGCCTATGCGACGGCCTTGACTATTTTGCAAGGTGATTTGGTTCAACGCATTCGGGCACAGACAGACACAGATTCAGCATATGTGAAGTTGCGCCAAGAGATTGAGGCGGGTGAGTCCAAGAGATTCTAGTGTGAAGAGGGACTTATTTATGCACTTGGGCGAAGATTATACATTCCGGCAGGCGGAGGACTACGGCGGGAGATCATCCGCGAGATCCATGACTCAAATTGGGCTGGCCACCCAGGAGAGGAACGGATGATAGCCCTCCTGAGCCGATCATACTATTGGCCCAAGATGCGTGAAGATGTGGAGTTCCATGTCCGGACTTGTATGGTGTGTCAGTTGGACAAAACTGAAAGGAGAAAACAGGCCGGATTACTGCAACCTTTACCCATTCCAGAGAAACCTTGGGCATCGGTTTCCATGGATTTTATTACGGGGTTTCCTGAGGTGGAAGGAATGAGAACCGTACTTGTGGTAGTGGATCGTTTCTCAAAGTATGCAGTCTTCATACAAGCGCCCCACCCATGTCTAGCAGAAACAGCAGCCAGTTTATTCTTTCAGAACATAATTAAGGTGTTTGGGCTCCCGGGTGATATCATTAGTGATCGGGATGCTCGGTTCACAGGGAAGTTCTGGACGACCGTATTTCAGCTAATGGGGTCGGAGTTGAAATTTTCCATGGCAAATCATCCTCAGACGGATGGTCAGACAGAGAGGGTCAATGCCTTACTGGAGGAATTTCTAAGGCACTTTGTCACAGCGAGCCAAAGAAATTGGGTAGACCTTCTCGACACTGCTCAATATTCGTACAACCTGCATCGGTCTTCCTCAACTGGCCATAGTCCAGCCGAATTGTGCATGGGATTGAACATTGGCTCCGACTTTCCCCGGGGATGGGGAAACTTTGTTCGAGACGTGGAAGCACATCCGATTCTATCTGAATAGGAGAAGGACTTGGAGGTCCTTCGTGGCGGTAAGATGTTTTCGGCTAACGATTTACTGTCGGAGGAGGCTCTTTTCGCCACCGGGCTTAGCCCCCTTGATCCGCATAGTAAGTCTTTTTCTTTTTCTATTGATTTCGCTTGAGCAAATATGTCTCGGTCTGACTGCTTGCTCTCTGTTCCCGCAGCCGAGAAGTCTGAACTATCGGGCTGTGTCAAGAAAGGGTTGAGCAAGCGCTCGAGGGAGAGCAGCGGAGGGGAGAAACGCAAGCTCGAGAAGATGGCTCATTTTTTTGAAGAGCGCTTGCTAGAGGTTGGAGCAGTCACGGCGGAGATGCTGAAAGTAGAGGAGGATACAGAGAAGACTGCTGAGGTCCCTTGTCCTCTAGTGGTGGAAATAGTAGATAGCCCAGATGAAACTCCGTTGGCTTGTCTGGGAGCCCCTTCTTTTGAAGGTGAGCCAATGGCTGGCACAGTGGAGGTTGGTGCCTCTAAGGGCCCTCTTCCGAGCGAGGTAATGCCTCCGGCCTTGGCGGGAGGACAGGAGGGAGCGATCACAATCTTGGAGGCTCAAGAGAAGCCTTCCATTGGAGGGCTCTCCCCGGAGGGATTTAGGGGTGGTGACAGTGGGCCGACTGTAGTGGAGGCTCAAAAGGAGTCTACGGCTGGAGAACTTCCTTCTGGAGTGATTGGGGAAATTGATGAACAGACCGAGGCATTGGTGGAGCCTGCGGGGAAGGAGCAGGTGCCTGTGATCGAGGGAAGGAGCTCGGACAAAGGAAGAGAGCAAGGTAAAGGTCTCGCAGCCGAAGCTTCTTCCACCAAAGGTTCGAGAAAATTGGTGCTTGGGTTGGCCGAGTTATCCAAGGAATCCCAGGTTAGAATTCTACTAAGGGAGGCCGAGAGGTCAAAAGGTTCTCAGTCGGAGGTTGCCCGGACCGATCCTTTGGTCGGGGACGGTCAGCTCGGTAGCTCGGAATCGACCGTCGAGGCGGCGTTTGCTGCCCTAATGAGGTCAACACTATACCCGGGTGCGGGTCCCTCGATGAATGAGTTCGTAGACCTAGACCTGGTTGACGCCGCGTTTGGCTAGCGGAATATGGTGACGGAAGCCCATCTTCTTCCCGAGATCAACAATTCCACCCTCATGGGCTAGCCAGGTCCTACATCTCCCGGCTGAGTTATTATTCCCGAATAGTGAGTGCTTTCTGGTTAGCTTGGTCACGCTCTTCTCACTTGTGCTTCATTTCTATAGAGTGCTTTGATCACTAAGGTACTGTGCTGGCGCTTGAACCTGGCGACAAGGGCCAGTGCCCAGGCCAGGAGAGTCAGCACCGAGCTTCGGTCGCGAGCGGAGGCGTCTGATACATTCGAACAAGCTCTGAGTATCGCCCACGAGAATTTGGCGAAGATGAGGGTGCTGCATCAGGCTGCCCTAGATGATGCATCCAAGCTGAGGCTCGAAGTTAAAGAGCTATGAGGGCTCCTGCGAGGTATGATGACGCATGCCTGGAGTTATCGCAGATCAAGTCTAGGCATGCTGGAGAAATGGAGACTGTCCAAAAATAGTTTAGTGAAAACCTAGGCAGGCAGAGGAGAGAAGCCGTTGAGGAGAGAAATCGCTTGAACAAAATGCTTGGCGAGTTGGAGAAGGTATGGCAACTCAACCATGGCATAGCTGACAGGGATGACAGGATCAAATGGCACCAGAAAAAGTTAACCCAACTCGATAGCGAGCTCTCCCAAGCATGGGGAGAAGCTGACAGTAGGCAGTCGAAGATCAGTGATCTCAAGGGCATAATCGAGCGGGTTAAGGTTGATAAATTGAGGGCTTTTGATGAGGTCAAGGAGTTGACCAAGAAGTTATCCTGTCAAGAGGAGGAGGTATGGTACTACCCCTTCTTGGCTTCCCTTGCTGGCTCACTGTGGCACTGACTAATTCTGTTTTTGCAGATGAAGAAGGCGGAGCTAGAGAACCGAGCCAGACACGAACTCTGCAAGAGGAATTGGCATCCAGCCGAGGGAGGAGCTCAGAGCTCGAAAGGCGGGTCATTGAGACCGAGGAGCAGATTGCCTTACTGTGGAGTCAAACCGCTAAAATTGAGGGGCAGGTCACCCTACTTCGAAACCAAGCTGCTGAAGCTGAGATGAGGCTCGCTCTACTCAGGGGCGAGCAAGATGTAATTTGTGCTGATGTCTTCTAGCTTGGTGTGGAGGATGTTTGAAATAAGATATCCAAGGAGCATCCAAATGGGATAGCTCTGATGAAGCCGAGTGACATGATAGCTCGGCTTAAGCCGAGAGATGAGATAGCTTGGCAGGTGATGGCCAAGGATTGCAGAGGTATCCTGGTTAGAGCCGAAGTTGGGTGACTCGGCCTCCGCAAGGCAAAGTGGCGGGCACACTTTTCGAGGGAAGTTTGGTCCCAAGAAGGAGGGTGTTTACTGGTGCGCCGTCATTTATTTATCCTTTTCGGTAAAGGGGGGAGCGATTTCTTGCTTCCCGCAAGTGGCCACGGAAGTGATGACACATGGCAAGATTTTATGGTAGTGGCATTGGAACCGATGGTTCGGGTGATCGGGACGTTCGCCCGAGGTAATTTAAATACTGGTGGGTGGTACGCCATCGTTAACCATTTCCTCTGCTGATCTCCTATTGGCCTATCTAAGCTTACAGTAACGGGGTGGCTTTCGAGAATGGAGGGAGGTCAACTGGGATGCCAAGCAGCGTTGCTGGCAGCCTTGGGGTGCCTCGCCTGGGCCACACCACAATAACTATGGACGGGGAGGTTCTGGCGTCGCTACTCGCGGACCGCAGCAAGTCCGAAGAATGGCTGGGCAACACCTGGCCATCTCGGCAAGAGAGATCGAGCTCCTTCGCCGAGCCAACAGTAGGCTGGAGCGGGAGGTGGCGTCCCTTCAATAGCAATTGGCTGATTCGGCTCTATAGTGCAGGGAGGGCTTGGCGGCGCCCGGAGGAAGTAGCAAGCCCCTGTGAGGGCTAATGTATCTTTTCTTTTGTTTTCCCCTCTTGTAATAAACGGAGAAAAGTTTTTTGGAACTTCCTTGTTTGTTGCCATTTCTGAAGTGTTTTCCCTTATCGTCCGAGTCTTACGGAACGAAATATTCTCCTGAGGAACCTCCACCATGGCATCCTTGTTTTGACCGAGGTAAGTGGGGCTTGTAGATTTCAGTTGGAACATTGCATATCGCTCGGTTTTTGTCGAGGTTTTTGACAAAAGACGCACTCCAGCCTTGGCCGGGGCTTATATTCATAGGACGTGCACTCCGACCTTAACCGATGCTTACGCATTCTGGGTGTAGCTCGGGGCCTTATATTCATAGGACGTGCACTCCGACCTTAACCGATGCTTATGCATTCTGGGTGTAGCTCGGGGCTTATATTCATAGGATGTGCACTCCGACCTTAACCGATGTTTGAAGCCTCGGTCGAGCCGAGTGATATCTCCATACCTTGGCCACGCCAAGTAAAATATAATCTTTTTGAATCCTCGATCGGACCGAGTGATCTTCATACCTTGGCAGCCAAGTAAAATATAACCTTTGAAGCCTCGACCAAGCCGAGTGATACTTCGTACCTTGGCCATGCCAAGTAAAATATAATCTTTTTGAATCCTCGATCGGGGTGAGTGATCTCCGTACCTTGGCAGTGCCAAGTAAAATATAATTTTTGAAGCATCGGTCGAGCTGAGTGATATATCCATACCTTGGCCGCGCCAAGTAAAATATAATCTTTTTGATTTCTCGATTGGGCTGAGTGATCTCTGTACCTTGGCAGTGCCAAGTAAAATATAATCTTTGAAGCCTTGGCCGAGCCGAGTGATCTCCGTACCTTGGCAGCGCCAAGTAAAATATAATCTTTGAAGCCTCGGCAAGACCGAGTGATATCTCTAAAATATTTGAAGCCTTGGCAAGACCGAGTGATATCTCAGAATAATATTTCAAGCCTCGGCCAAGCCGAGTGATATCTCTAAATAATATTTCAAGCCTCGGCAAGGCCGAGTGATATCTCGAAATAATATTTCAAGCCTCGGCAAGACCGAGTGATATCTTGGTATAAAATTTCAAGCCTCGGCAAGACTGAGTGTTATCTCTGAATAATATCTGAAGCCTCGACCAAGCCGAGTCGTATCTCTGAATAATATCTGAAGCCTCGACCAATCGAATGATATCTCTGAATAATATTTGAAGCCTCGGCCAAGCCAAGTGATATCTTTGAATAATATCTCAAGCCTCGGCAGTAAGGCCGAATGATATCTTCAAGCAATATCTCAAATTCTGACGGGAATGGATGACTCCTTCATAATGGCAGCAAAGCCGGATAATTTCTCAAACGCTCTAGCATGACTGAAATGTCCTATCATGCTTCGGCGGAGGTAAGTAACCTTTCTTACACCCAGCAAAATTATGTGAGTCATTTCTCTTTAAAGAAAGACCTACTCCGTCCCTTGAGTAGGGCCATGTCTACGTTGCAAATTAGTAAGGCCGCCCAAGCCTTCCTCCGACCTAAATAGAGATGAGTACTTTCTCTGCAGAGGACTAAGCATTGCCGAAATGCCTAACAAAGGCAAAGTAACTTAAATGCTGCCAGAGATTTATAAACTATGCTACGATTCAGAAAGTGCAATACGAACATAACGACTCTCGCTACCGAACAACACAATCATTATGAAGGAGTCACTCGAAGAAGAAAAAGTAAGAACTTTCTTTATTGATAAAAATTACAACCTCTTGAGAGGCGTTACAAGTGCATCATAGCACAGGAAATAAAGACAAATAAAATAAAAGCTCGGGCAAGCAGCTTCGGCCGATGATGTTGCTTTGAAAGCTCGGGCAAGCAGCTTCGGTCGATAACACTATGTCTGCATCTGACCCAAGAAATTAGAGAGAAATCAGACGGCTCCATTGAGCTGGTTAATAGCAAAGCAGGCCATCCACGGATCCCTTGGATAGATGAACTAAGGGATCCAAGCTGGGCTAAAGGCCCATGGATGCCGATACTGAGGATTCCTGCCCCTGAGTGGGATGCTGGGCTACTAGCCCCTGCTCAAGAACATAGATAGGAGACCAGCACTACCCACCTCCTTCCACGTTGGGAAGGAATCCTCAGGCAGATGAACTAAGAAATCTAAACCGAGGGGAGAGGAAAATCCATGTTAGCCATAGGGCCCTGGATATTTGCATTTCCAATGGTTTGTAAGGCCCCATGGCATATCAAAGAAGCCATACAAGGAGCATGCTCTTCTCCTGGTATGACCCCTGTAACCGTCCCCATGCGCTCTCCGTATGACCCCCGGGACTCCTCCTTTGAGGACTACTTGCTCTTCAGCAGCTCCTCCATCATCCCAGCTATCTGTAACAAGCCATCTTTCAAAAGGGAAGCTCGATCTCTCCATTCTCGACCTCAGTAAATTGGGTATCAAAAAACCTCTCTAACTCACAGAAAGAGAAGGTTTCGAGAGTTGCTCAAACATAGTCCGCTCTCCCTTTTTTTATAGACAAGCAAACCAGGAGCAACCATTAAGGGAGAGGACCCCAAAATTCGAAACGTCATGATCACACTACCGTGTGGCACACTAAGAAAAAAGGGCGCATTCCAAGGCACACCGAGCATGCCTCCCAAGCCGTGATGAAAGGCAGAAGATCTCCTTCTGATCTCAAATTGAGAGCCTTAAATACAAAAAATCGTCTGCAAGTCCTTGAGATATGGACATACCTGGGAGATCCCCCTCCGAAAATGACGTCGTCCGCTAGTAATTGATTGCTTAGCCTTAAACACAAAAGGGACTTACATTGGAAAAGGCCAACGAGATAAATGCCCTAAGGAAAAATGAGGTATCCTTCAGCAAACCGCAAGCTGTTTCATCTACCTCAGCAAAAAGCGAACCAACTTCTTACTTCGGATAAACCGAACTATCTGCCTTACCTCGCCCTAGCCGAGGCACTTCTATGGTTTTGGCCATTTTGAGCCGCTCTTCTCCCTCGGCAAGCCGAGCTATCCTATGCCTTAGTGAACCGAGTTGTCATACGCATTTCGAACTATTTATCTTACTTCGGGAGTGGCGAGATAATATTCCTCGGCAAAATTGAATAGTTTCATACATCGATGGACCTAGCTAATCTGGCTTCGATTAAGCAGAGTATTCAATTCGGAATTGCTAAGAGCAATCTAACCTTAAAGCATGATTCGTTTACGATTCATTTGCCAGAGGAAAAAAATCTTGACAAACAAAAGATCGTTCGAAAAATAATGACCAAAGCAAAAGGACACACAGAAGAAGACAAAATATTCATTCATTAAGATTCGATTGAATTACAAGTGAAAAAAGCAAAAATATATAAGCAACCCTAAAGGGTCAGGATTCAAATCGGTTCTAGGGGCCCCCTCAGTAACGTCTGGAGGAATTTGACTTGGCTTGCCCACTTCGAATACATTTGGAGGGGGAACCTCAGGTTCCTCGGCATCAGGCTGAGGACACCCCTCTGGAGCTGCGGCCTCATCAGTGCCTAGAATAGTCTCGAGGTCAACATCCGAGATATCCTCATACTTAGGCTGTGTTTGATAGCTTTTTGGCTATCCCTCGATAAATGTATAGGATAACTTTATCCAGGGGATAGCTGAGGAGATAAGCACCTTTTTAAAATTACCACTCTGCCATCAAGGGATAACTTTAGTTATTCCTGGGTTCTCTAAGGAATAAGTTCAGGGGATAACCCATGGTTAAACATGGGTTATCCCCTCTGGTTAAACTTTTTCAGCATTATCCCTGTAGCTATAGCATTTGGGGATAAGGGGGATATTCAGGGGATATCTCTCCTTATCCACCATATCAAACACAGCCTTAGCTTCTTCGGCTCCTGGGATACGAGTATCATAAAACTTGGCCTTTAGAAAAGATAGAACTAACTTGGGGTATACCCAAGAGATCTTTGCCCGAGTCTTCTCTTCGCCAAACCGAAATGCATCAGCGCAAGCCGCTTTGTGCTCCTCGGAGAATTGAGCAGAACTCTTGTACTTGTCCACGGCTGAAGAGACTCATCTGTTAGCCTCAGCCAATTGACCCCCTAGTTCGGAATTCATTTGGCGGCTCGAGGGCAACTCCGCTCTCAAAGCTTTGAACTGGTCTTGAACCTTGAGCTCAATTCTGCCTATCTGCAAACATCAGATCGTTTGAGACTATGGCTGAAAGAAAAGGCACTAAAAATAAGTAAGAAGACATTATACCTCTTCTTCTCGCCGAGCCATTTTTTCGTTCAATTCATGAACCTTTTCAAGGGCCTTAAATTTAGCTGCTTTATTCTGCTGGAGACCCTCCTTGAGGTTGTTAATCCTAGACTGTTTATCTTCAACCTCCCGCCGAGATTGATCAAGGTTAGCGGTGAGTTTGGCAATCTGATCGTGCTGCCATTTCAGTCGATCCTCCCTATCGGCGAGCTTCTTATTCAGGCTGACGAGCTGATCTTGCTGTTGCCGATGCCTGCGCTCCTCTTCATCAAGCCTCTTATTCTAGTTATTTTTCTCCTCGGCGAAACTATCCTTCAGTTCGCCCCATCTCTCATCGAAGCGCTACCGCATAGCCTTTATTTCTTCGGCATTTTTAGATTTGATCTGTGATAGCTCTAGACAAGCCTTATCAGATTGCTCATGAAAGCTCTGGAGTTCTTTAACTTGGATCTCGAGCCAAGAGGCTCTCTCAATGGTAGCTTGGTAGGACTTGCTCATCTTCTCGAGGTCTTCCTAGACAGATGACAAGGCCCTGGAAAGTTTACTAGTTGAATCCATCCTTGTCCGAAGACCGGCGGCCTCCCTCCTGGCCTGAGCACAGGCCCCCATGGCCAAGTGTAGGCGCCAAATCAGCATCTTCATAATTAAGGCATTCTGCAGAAAAAGCATAAGTAAGAAAGTGCGGCCGAGCCAATCAACTAAAAATTGTTACCTTGACACAATGACTTACTCGGGAGGCGTAGTTTGTGGCAATCTTCGTAAGAGTGGGGCTGCTGATATCGGGGAGAAGGTAGACATCCTTCGGCGCCCCAGCTGCCCGAAAGCCGCCTCGACGATGTCCTCAATGATGGACTCATCCGCCGAGGAACCTTCTCCCATGCGCAACATGGACCGCATCAAAGCGGCAAACATATCTTCCACCTCTGGACTATGAATAAGGAAATTCACGGCCTGAGGAACTACCATCCGTCTGGCCTCCTCCATTAGAATTCTAACCTGCAGAGCTTCGGATGCTTCGACTCCAGCTGAAGGAATTTTGGTCCGAGCATCCCCTCTGCTCGGTGGTTCTTCTTCTCCTTCTTCCTCCTCTCTAAGCACTACCTCGTCCCCAGCGGACTCCACCCAAACCTCGTTTTCCTCCACGGCTACCCCCGATACCTCGGGAGAAAGCCCTCCAACGGGAGGTCCCTCAACCTCCGCCGACTCTCCAACAGGCAGACCCACCTGAACTTTGGCGGCCGCAACTACCTCTTCT
Source organism: Calamus simplicifolius (assembly GCA_900491605.1). NCBI lineage: Eukaryota > Viridiplantae > Streptophyta > Magnoliopsida > Arecales > Arecaceae > Calamus > Calamus simplicifolius. The sequence continues at coordinate 229,114 of UESW01004409.1, forward strand.
GCCCCTTCAACCAAAGCAGGGGCCTCTTCCCCGTCCGCACGCAACATTATGGGACTGCCAACCTCTAGTGGATGAGGCTAATTAGCCTCAGGCAAGAGGGTTGCCGGACGGACTGGTGACATCTCCTCGGCATCATCTGACATGATCACTATTTGAAGGAGGGAAACTTCAATAGCTCCCTCCGAGCTTTCCCCTACGGCTCTTTCCTCCTCTACCATGCCCCCCTCTGGTAGGGAGGGCTCAACAACCACGGCCGACACACCCACTTCCCCCTTCTTCGGAGTGAAGAAATGACGGCCAGCACTATCTTCCTTCGGATCCTTCGGGCGAGACCCTAAAGGATGGGATCTCTTTTTGGTCCTGTGCTTGTCCCCGAAGCTGGAGCCCCTATGGTGCTTGTCCAGCTCCTTCTTCATTTGGCCCACGAAGGCCGATCTCTCGGATGAAAGCATAGCGAACAGTTAATTAAACCGCAATAAAGTTGCCTGAGTATATCGACCACCAGAGCAAAGGAGAAAAGAGACTCACCTTGGGGGTCATTAGAACTGAGCCCGGTGGCAAAAAGGGCATCCTCTGATAATAGGGCGCTAGCCGATAGCACCCGACCACTGCGAAGGGTTACCAAATCCCTCTTCTCCTACTCGGACAACTCCGGGCAAGCTTCCGGATCTTTCACGTAGCTCGCCCATATCCCGGAGAAATCCGAGCCAATGTTCCCCTCAACAATAAAGAATCAGGACTTCCACTCCTTTATTGACGATGGGTTATCTGAAATCATTTTAAATGACTTTCGAGGATCAATATAAGGCCACACAGAGTTCCTCTCGGAAACCAGGTTGTAGTAGACTTGAAATATGGGGAAGGTCGCAGTCACCCCAGCACGATTGCACATCGAGATGAACCCGATGAGGTTGCACCAACTGTTCGAAGCCACCATTGTCGAGCATAGAACCTCATTATCTCCTGCACTAGCGGGTGAAGAGGGAACCGGAGACCTACCCTCAGGCTCTCATCGTAGAAGAATACCCCATGGCTCAGCTCCGTTGAAACCCTATTCTCGGCCCTCGGAACCCATAGGGAAACATCCCGAGGAACCCTGTAATGGCAGCATATTCTATCTAAATCTTCGAGAGTTATCTCTGAGGCAACATCGCTCGGGCCCTTCATGTTGTCAAGTTAAGAGGCAAAACACAAATAAGCTAGCAAGGGTTTGGGGAGGAATAAAAATCTCTAAGGTGGAGACGAGAAAGCATTGCAGAAGGGATGCCGCCCTAGCCCCTTTCCCTTTTAAAATAGCACTCCAGAAGGAAAGCCCGGGACACTAAACTTCCGATATGGGTGCCAAAAATACAGGATCCTCGCCACGTGGGACTCCCGCAATCGCGGCCTGCTGGAAATGAAGTGTTTCCTCCTCGTGTTATGGTAAAAAATGATGATGAAACAGAGGCCTATCATTTACGGGACTATCATTGCCCCGCCCCTTCGGATCCTCCCGAATGAGATTATTCCAAAACTCTACTCCCTACATCCGAATTTACACTTCGGATTAGGGAGTGGGGGGCATGTGATGAGGGGTAAAATTATCATCGCATTAATGCCCGTGCACATCGACAATTGGGTCGAGATCAATCCCAATATCCTGTCGGCCAACTGTCACATCGTAAGGCGGCAAAGCCGAATCACCTTTAGCAGAGTCGGGTCGTCCCGACGAACCGAACCATCCTCATACCTCGGCAAACCGAGCCATCCTATACCTCGAAAAACCAAACCGTCCCTTGCCTCGGTCGGATCGAGGCACCTTTGCGGAATTCAGTACGGGAGAGTTCAAATTCACGATAACTAAATAAGATTCCAAACGGAGAATCATGCTAGAAGTGGCCTAAGGGCCACAGAAGTGGCCTAGGACCTACACAATCGCTGAATCTCAAGGCATCAACCAACTCTCCTAGCCGTCGAACCTCTAACCAACTCACCTGGCCATTGATTCTCTAACTAACAAGATACATATCCTACTGGCCTTGTAACAAACTTGATTTGAATCTGTTTTGAATCTCAACAGCTTTTGGACCCCTGTGACGCATCCAAGGAATCAGGCGATCACCTATAAATACCATAGCGTCCAAGTCTCTCAGGTATGCATTCACTGGCTCTCATGCTGAAAAACTCTATTAAAGCTTCACCAGAGCTCCGAGCTCTCGAAAGAACACCCATATAGAGGAACTCTTCTGCGAGAGTCTTTTCTTCATATCTGCTTGCTGTGAATCTCCACTACTTGGGCGTCAGAGGGTCTTCTGCAGGGGGTCACCTCAGAAACACCCTCTGCGTGCAGACTGTCTTGCAGGTTCCATCTCGAACGAAGAGATCGGCGTTCGGACCTGGAGCTAGGGCGCATCCGAGTCAGAGAATGAATTTATGTGGCAATAGATTTATATCTGGAATTCTAATTATTTCATCTATTTGAGCTCAGGGAGGCAAAGATCATGCCAGCGCAAGGTATATCTATACTCGCTTATCACCCCTGACCCGATTCATGTTTCTCAAGGACGATGATATTCTTCTTGACTATTTAAATGAAGATGGACAATCAATTGAACAAACTTGGTAATAACATACGCAATATTGGTTTTTTAACTATTGTTTGATTGGTCCGGACTTTCTGAGGCCTCTGATGTGCACCCTCTCTAATAGGTACATGCCCATTATTCCTATGGTTTTGGTCAACGGGAGTGAAGGGATTGGTACAGGATGGAGCACCTTTGTTCCTAATTACAACCCAAGAGACATTGTTGCTAATGTTAGACGGTCGTTAAATGACGAGCAAATGCAGCCCATGGACCCATGGTATAGGGGTTTCAAGGTCAGTTAAGTTTTCTTTTGCATGATGTAACTGCATGGGAACATTATATTAATCCACAAGCTTCTGTTTTTTTTTTTTTCTATTTAATGAAACAAACAAGGTCTGATTGAGAAATCAGCAACAAAGGAAGCTGGTGTTACCTACACCATCGTTGGTCTCATTGAGGAGGTTGACAGCACAACATTAAGAATCACAGAGCTGCCAATGCAAAGATGGACTCAGGATTATAAGGAATTTCTCGAGTCGATAATGACTGGGAATGATAAGATTAAGGAACAATTTATCAAGGTAAACTTTTAAAGCAAAATATTATTTTTATTTACACATAGAATCTTATAATAAATCTTATCACTTGTTGCCCAGATGTAGCAACCCAAGAGGAAGATGAATTGGGTATTTAAAAATTAATTACTTGCGCAGATATGTGCTTTATCACTAATTAAAATTTAATTGACAACGGTGTAGTGAAGTGCATAGTGATGACGCCAAGTCACCTTCTTCAAGCATAGGGAAGACGGACGTCCTTCTCTCTGGACCCCTGCAAGAAAAGTCCCCAGAGACCGGATGCTCCGGTGGGGACCCTCCGACACTCAAGTTAGTTACTTGGGATCAGACAAGAACTGCTCAGCAGAAGGGAGCTGAGACAGTTAGGGTTTTTGCTAGTAGGAAGAAAGCTAGAAAAACAGAGTTCGAATCCCTACTTACAGCGCGGGCACGTGTTTTTATACCTGTCCGAATGTCCCATCTTTCTGTTCCAGAAGATTGTTATCGTACCATCACTATGCGCGCCGGAGGCGTTACCTGTCAATATGGCTTTACAGGTGTCTAGCAGCCGCGGTTGTATTTGGTGCGCACCGTTGCTTGACATGACGCGCACAGTTGCAAGTGGTAGTGAATCGTACTCCATAACGGGGCACAGTCATGCACAAGGACACATGCAATGCACCATACGCCGTTATGAGGTATGGCCGCAAGCAGCCATGGATGCACGTCGAGTCACGTGGGTGCGCCAGGTGGCCCGGAGTTGTCATTGGTTTGAAGGCTGGTTCACGTGCTGAACGTTGATGATGCTTGCGCACCCCGAGATCGGAGGGGGTCTCGAGGTGGAGATATAGTGACCTCTCCCCGAGACCGGAGGGGGTCTTGGGGGTGAGATGAGATGATGCTTGTGCACCCCGAGACCGGAGGGGGGTCTCGGGGTCGAGATATGATGACCTTACCCCGAGACCGAAGGAGGTCTCGGGGGTGAGATGGTGCTGGTGCACCCCAAGACCGGAGGGGGGTCTCGGGGTCGAGATATGGTGACCTCACCCCGAGACCGGAGGAGGTCTCGGGGGTGAGATGGTACTGGTGCACCCCGAGATCGAAGGGCGGTCTCGAGGTCGAGATATGGTGACCTCACCCCGAGACCGAAGGGGGGTCTCGGGGTTGAGATGGTGCTGGTGCACCCTGAGACCGGAGGGGGGTCTCGGGGTCGAGATATGGTGGCCTCACCCCGAGACCGAAGGAGGTCTCGGGGGTGAGATGGTGCTGGTGCACCCCGAGACTGGAGGGGGGTCTTGGGGTCGAGATGTGGTGACCTCACCCCGAGACCGGAGGGGGTCTCGGGGGTGAGATGATGCTTGTGCAACCTAAGACCGGAGGGGGGTCTCGGGGTCGAGATGGTGCTGGTGCACCCCGAGACTGGAGGGGGGTCTCAAGGTCGAGATATGGTGACCTCACCCCGAGACCGAAGGAGGTCTTGGGGTGAGATGGTGCTGGTGCACCCCGAGACCGGAGGAAGGTCTCGGGGTCGAGATATGGTGACCTCACCCCAAGACTGGAGGGGGTCTCGGGGGTGAGATGATGCTTGTGCACCCCGAGACCGGAGGGGGGTCTCGGGGTCGAGATATGGTGACCTCACCCCGAGACCGGAGGGGGTCTCGGGGTCGAGATATGGTGACCTCACATCGAGACCGGAGGGGGGTCTTGGGGTCAAGATATGGTGACCTCACCTCGAGACCGGAGGGGGTCTCGGGGGTGAGATGATGCTTGTGCACCCCGAGATTGGAGGGGGGTCTCGGGGTCGAGATATGGTGACCTCACCCCGAGACCAGAGGGGGTCTCGGGCCGGAGGAGGTCTCGGGGGTGAGATGGTGCTGGTGCACCCCAAGACCGGAGGGGGGTCTCGGGGTCGAGATATGGTGACCTCACCCGAGACTGGAGGGGGTCTCGGGGGTGAGATGATGCTTATGCACCCCGAGACCGGAGAGGGGTCTCGGGGTTAAGATGCGGTGACCTCTGTTAGCTGCTGTTACCTTTTATTCTAATGGCGCTGGATCAGCCACATCAGATGCCCCCTCACCCCTGAGGTGAAGCGGGCTCCACTGGCAAGGCGAAAGGGGTGCTACCTCCCACGTGGCTGATCCCTGTCCACATCTCTATGCGGACGACATGGGGAATGTGAAAAGGTGGCCGCTTCCGTACACTGAGGCCGCCACGATCGACCTCGAGGCGAGGTTAACTCTTCGAAGTCCACGTGGAAAGCTGCATCATCATTACCTCTCATAGCAGCGACGTCAGCGAAGTCCCATCATTGGTTGGAGTCGTACCGTATCATGCGCTAGGCAACCATCAAGGCGAACCAGCCTATGGTGGGGGCCCATGAGGCTGATGAGACGAGGCAGAACAATTTAAAACCCAATAAAACTCGAATGGGGGGTTGAATCTAGCCACACTACTGCTGCCATCGTCGTCTTCCTCTGAGCCTGCGTTTTGGTCCCCCTGAAACCTGAGAAGCTGCGCTTAGGTTCCCTTCCCTCAGGTCAGTTCTTTGTCCATTCTAGACTCCTCCATCCCTTCTTTTACCCATGAGTTCTCCATCTTGGACCTCGGAGGATGATTCGGAGAATCGTTCTCCTCTAAGAGGCACTGCGCTTCTCCTGTACCTTCCCCCTCTCCTCCACTTGAATGGTCCACTAATTCAGAGGACCGCGTTCCCCTGGCCCGACAATGAGTCACTGGTGGAGCCCCATCGAGGAGCCGCTAGTCAGAGGCCGGCACCTCCTCGAGGGTGGAGGGGTCCTCGGAGGGGACCGCCTCCACGGTAACAGGTCTGGATTTGGCAAAAATCCGGGCCCGTTACCAGATTCCCCGGGATGTCGAGCTTTTCCTGCCAACTCCCGATGATAGAGTTATCTCCTCCCGACCCGGCCGGGTGGCCCTTTATGAGATTTTCCTGAAGGCGGGTCTTCGTTCACCCTTTCCTTCCTTTTTCATCAACCTTCTTGACTACTACTCCTTGACTCCTTCCCAACTGATCCCAAATTCCTATCGGGTCATTAGCGCCTTTGTTATTCTCTGTCATTGTCTTGGCATCACCCCCCGAATCTCTCTTTTCCGGTCTTTTTATATCCTTGCTCCTAGAAGGGTTGGTGGCTGTTCCAGCCCCGACCCAATCGGGTCCTTAAGCTTTTTCTTCCTTCTTCGATCAAAGGATGGAAATCCCGATTCTTTTTTGCTGGCCTAGACCAAGTCAGGCCCCGGTGGGAAGACCCCGACCTTCGAGGCAATGTGAACTCCACCGTCCACCCTGGGGATCGGGAAGCATTGGGTCAATTGTTAGCTGCCGAGATCCCTCGGTACACCTTGCTCTTGACGAAAGATAACCTTCAGTCGGCGGGTCTTATCTCCCACCGGGGTAAGCCATTTCCACACTTAGCCAAAATTTTGCCTGCTTCTCTTCTTCTTCTTTTTTTTTTTAACCTTGACCGATATCATGCAGCCATGAAGATATCGACATAGAAACTCCTGAAGGCCGTCTCCAAGAAGAGGGCAGGGGAGGGGCCGAGTGAAGGCCAGCAAGCTCCAGCCCCAAAACGCCCGATAGCTCGGGTTCCCCGACCACCGGCACCACAAGACCCCTCGGCTGCTCCAGAAATCGATCTCACAGCCGACACCCCGCCAAAGATGGCGGTGCCCGTGGGGGTCCCAATAGAGGAGCCAGCTGCAGAGGAGCTGGCAGTGGCGGAGGAGCCCACAGTGGTGAAAGAGCTCCTTGCCCCTGGCGAACTGACTCCACCCGAGCGGTCAGGGACTGGGGCGAGGGGCCATCATGGATAGCAAGCCCACCCCCTGAGAGGACGCCTAGGAGCAGCCCGCGCGCCGAGCTGGAGGAGGCTGAGGCGGCCGAACGGAGCAGGGCCAAACCAGGGCCGCCCTGGGACTCCATCTTGAATGACGGTCGCTGGGCTGAACGGGTCCTTTCTCCAGTTTTCATGCCCAAGGTCCTGGAAGAGCTCAGCCACCTGAAAGCGAGTACATTCTTCCGGGAATCCTACGCGGCCCTTGTCAGGGTAAGCGGTCTTTCCACCCTTTGCCTTTATATTTCCCTCTTTTTTTTTTGCTAACCTAGAACTTTCATGCAGCTTGCGCATTCCCTAAGGGCCGCGAGGGAGGCGATCCATGGTGGAAGGCTGTTGGCCCAGATGGCAACCCAAGAGGGGGGGGGGGTGAATTGGGTACTTTAAAAATTATGCCTTTTAAAATAATTTAAACTATTGATGAGAAGATATACACAATTAATTCAAGTTAAAGCGCAATAGCAAGAGAGAGAGAGAGACAAATAAACATGGCAAACACAAAGTTTTTATAGTGGTTCGGTGTATCCAACACCTACGTCCACTCCCAAGCTCCACTTGGGTCCACACTATAATCTCCTCGATTACAGTCGAGTTGTTTTACAAGCTCACAACCCAAACTTGTTGTTTTCTCGGGATCACAACGAACCCAGCCGGTTTTACACGGGCTCACCAGCACAAAACCCAACACACAGGCTTTCCTTAGCTAGTGCTGAGGTAAACTACCTCCACTAATTCAATCCACTGATTGAATTAGCAAATCACAAGATAAAATATGAGTTTAGTACAAAACAGCTCCTTTTGAGCAAATATTTCAAAATAAAAGCAAAGTTTAGAAGGGCCTGTTTAGATTCGATTTGAGTGCAGACTTTTCTTCTTTTCTTCTTTTCCTCAACTCCTTTGAAGTGTGGAATCGGGCCTCAGCTCAGATTCTTCACGGATTGAATGTTGGAGTTGATTTGAACTTTTTCTCCCTTTCTTTGAATGTTGAAAATCTCTTGATTTGATCTTGATGGCTCTTGGATTTTCTTCTAGACTTTCTTGGATTGATGAACTTGAGCACAGATGAAGTCTCCTTTGATTTCACTCCTTCTCTTTCACTCTATTTTTGAATCTCGAATTTTTCAAATGATGCTCTGTTTTTCCTCTTTTGAAAGATTTTTCTTTTTCTCTCTTGATTATATGTGTCTTTGATTTGAAAACGGCCTCTCTATTTATAGACTCTGCAAAAATATAGCCGTTAGAAACAAAGAAATCTAGCCGTTATTGAAAAATATTACCGTTGGCGCTGAGTTGGCATTCAGAAAAAATCACGCCCAGATTTGTTGGAGTCGGCTCCAACTTTAGGCGAGTCGGCTCGAAGACGCGATGCCAAAATAGAAACATTCAGATAGTTAAGGGGTCGACTCAAGAAAAATAAGGTGTCGGCTCCTGACAGTCGGGGGTCGACTCATGAAAAGCAAGGGGTCGACTCGAGAAGTGCTCAGAAAAACAACTCTCTGGAGTCTGAGCGGAGTCGACTCTCACAGTCATGGAGTCGGCTCGACAATATCGGGGGTCGACTCTTGAAATCACAGGGGTCGACTCGAGAAAATCAGACATCTCTGTATACTGAGTGGAGTCGACTCTGAAACTCTAGAGTCGGCTCCGGAACGTATCAAAAATCAGAGAATTTTCTGATTGACTTTGAAATTCGTTCCAGATTAATTTTAAATCAATTTTTGACTTGAATATAATAAATTTGACATTAAGAATCAATTCAAGATATGTTCCAAAAACTCATTGATTGAAATATGAAGTATAAAAATTTCTTTTTGAAAGCTTAAACATGGAACTTGAAGCTACTTTCAATTGATTATAGTCATACTTAACAAACTCATTGATTATGAGAAATAAATTCATTGCTCATAAATAAATTCATTGCATCTTTTAATATACTCATGGCTTTTGGTAATCATCAAAATCAATAAAATTGGGGCAACAATTTCTCAACAATCTCCCAACAATCTCCCCCTTTTTGATGATGACAAAAACATTGAGTATATGCATGATTAATTGAAGAATTTATTTTATTTTCATAGTTAGGCTCCCCCTGAATGAGGTAGCTCCCCCTATGAAACTCAAATAAATATCCCATTCATTCAATTTAAACTCATACACAGTTTAATGTCAAAATTCAACATTTTCATCTAAATTGCATTTTCATCCATTCTCTGTATGTGTAATGTTTAATTATTACTCCCTTCTTCTCCCATTCAATTATTTATTATATGCATATACAATGACATTCGTTTAATTTCTCCCATGCATATAAAAACTCTCCCCCTTTTTTGTTATCAACAAAAAGGTAGAGAAGCATCAAACACAATCACATTCACGATTTAAGATATGCTTTAACATGAACTGAGATTCATTGATAAATAAGAGAAGTACATTCAAACTCAAACTTCATTCAAAACTAACTTTTCATTACTTCATTATATCAAAATGTAAATTATAATATAAATTTCATTACATTGCAAAGACTAAACATCCATTACATCAAAAATGTGTCCTTACAATTCTTGTTAAATGATCTACAATGTTCTTCATTCCATCAGTTTGAAGCTTGACATAATCTTTCAGTCTTTCGTCCACAAAAGTACAAGCAGTTAAAATTTGTCTTGAAGCTCGCATTGCACTTTGCATAAGTCTCACCATCTCCACAAATGTCTTTAAGTTCTTCAAAAATATTCTTTAAATCACCACTTAAAGACTCAGTAGAGGAGCTAAGAGTAGATTCAATCTTGGTAATCCGATCATCTAATGAATAGAGAGTTTCTTTAAGATTCATGAATTTACTGTCAAACTCAGTCTTCTTTATCATCTTGAGCATCAAGAAGACTCTTGAGCTGCTCTAACTGAAGATCTGAAAAACCAACTGATGAAGAAGATGGCTGATCAAACATTGGAGCAGGAGAAGGGGCCGGAACTGGAACAGAAGAACTAGGAGGCACAGGTGATGAATGTCTAACAGAAGGTCCAGGTGCCTCAACATCAGCGGCTCTATCTTCCAACTGACTTTTCCTTTCCCATCTACCATCTTTCTTCACAAAACCCATCCTATGAATAGTAGCCAAGCTATAGTAATCAGTGTGTCTCAAATTTCTCATTGGCTCACTATCGGAAATGATTATCCCTTGGCTTTGAAAAATCTTAGTTAATATCATGCCATAGGGTAGACTTGATTTCCTCTTGCTCCCACAGTCAGCTATGTACCAAATTATCATATTCGGAAGATTGATAGGTCTTAGTCACTATAGCATCCATAACAAAAATGTCTCTCTCAGATACATAATCAAACCTCCCAGTCTTAGGGAATAGAATCCTACTACATATGTTATGGAGAAGCCTTAATTCCAAAGATAGTTGATTTGCTTGGACTTCTTCAAAACCAACAATTTCTTTATTTAACAATCTTGATAAAGCTGGGCTCCTATCATCAGGTGAAAATGTAGAAGGACCAGACACTGGAAGATTCAACAGTCTTGAGAGTAAATCCACTGTGACATTTATCCTATTTCCTCTAATCACGCTGACCAATCCATTATCTCCTCTTGACAGATTTTTATAAAACTCTTTAACTAAGGCGGGGTAGGTTGGGCAATCTAATGAACACATTTTTTCCCATCCCATTTCAATTAACTGTCTTCCTACAAGAAAACCCTCCGCCTCAAATAGCTCAAAATCCACCTTTCTCCCGGTTGTAATAACTATATCGGCTAGGCGGTCTACCTGAGAGGTGGCCGCAGCAGGAGAAGCATTCGGAGTTGAAGAGGACGAGGTGGAATCCATGCTCGGAGACGGTTCGCGAGCGGGACGCCTCACCGTCTTCTTCCTTTTCATTCCGGCGCTCCAAGGCTAGAACCACGGGTTTTAGGTGCCATTTGATTTAGTGGAAAGGTTAATCAAGGATTTCTAAGGATTTGGTAGGTTGGGAAAAACTTTGAAGAGATTTTGATTGATTTGAGAAGATTGAAATGAACGAGGAGTCGACTCTGCCCTAGAAAATCGACCTGGGACCACTTCGAGTCGGCTCCCGCAAAGTGTGGAGTCGACTCCGGGTAGTCACAGAAATCTAACCCGAAGTGGAGTCGACTCGCACAGAGATGGGGTCGGCTCCAGAGTTTCAGCAGAAACATGGAGTCGACTCCGATACTGACCGAGTCGGCTCCGAGACCATTTCAGAGCAAAAACATAAAGTTTCAGAGAATCTGAAATGTGTCCGGACATTGATCATAGAAATTGAAAAAAAATCATTGGATTTTAATAGATCAATATGAATTCTAGATAAGATTTCCTTAAAGATCAAGGATTTGAAAGAATTTTAGATAAAATTTCCTTAAAATCAAAGGATAGAAAGAGTTCTAGATAATTTTTCTTAGGGGTTTCAAATTCATTCTAATGGATCACAAATCCCTAACTCTCCTCTAAGATAACAGAATCTTTCTTCACTTAAGGGTTTTGTAAATATATCAGCTAATTGATCTTCAGTATTAACATAATCAAGACATATTTCTCCATTAGTTACATGTTCTCTAATAAAATGATATCTAATTTCTATGTGTTTTGTCCTAGAGTGTTGAATTGGATTTTTTGTTAGATTAATTGCACTTGTATTGTCACATTTTATAGGAGTTTTGTCAAGTGTGATACCATAGTCTTCAAGTTGTCGCTTAATCCATAGGATTTGAGCACAGCAACTTCCAGCTGCAACATATTCAGCTTCAGTAGTTGATAATGCAACTGAATTTTGCTTTTTGCTAAACCATGAGATTAAGTTACTTCCTAAGAATTGGCATGCACCACTTGTGCTTTCCTATCTAACTTACATCCAGCATAATCAGAATCAAATATGCAATTAAGTTCAATGTTGAGTCTCTAGAATACCATAAACCTACATTTTTTGTTCCATTTAAGTATCTTAATATTCTTTTAACAGCAATTAAGTGAGATTCTTTAGGTTTGATTGAAATCTAGCACATAGACAAACAGAGAACATTATATCAGGTCTACTAGCAGTTAAGTAGAGTAGAGATCCGATTATACCTCGATAATACTTTTGATCAACTTTCTTACCTTCCTCATCTTTGTCTAACTTGCATGAAGGACTCATTGGAGTTCCAAGGGGTTTCATTGAATCCATACCAAACTTTTTGAGTAGTTCCTTCGTATTTGGTTTGGTTGATGAAAATCCCTTCCTTTTCTTGTTTGATTTGGAGTCCAAGGAAGAAGTTGAGTTCTCCCATCATGCTCATTTCAAACTCATCCCTGCATCAACTTAGCAAATTCTTGACATAGAAGATTGTTAGTAGCACCAAAAATAATATCATCAACATATATTTGAACTACTAATAAATCTTTATTTTTTCTTTTCAAAAATAATGTTTTATCTACATTTCCTCTTATAAAATCATTTTCAATTAAGAATTTACTTAATCTATCATACCATGCTCTAGGTGCTTGTTTCAAACCATATAATGCTTTGTGCAATTTAAAACGTGATTTGAAAATTCATGATCTTCAAAACCTGGTGGTTGTTCTACATACACTTCTTCATTTATAAATCCATTTAAAAAATACTCTTTACATCCATTTGAAATAAGTTGAAATTCATGTGACATGCAAATGCAAGTAATAATCTAATGGCTTCTAATCTAGCTACTGGTGCAAAGGTTTCATCAAAATCAATACCTTCTTCTTGATTATATCCTTTTGCAACTAATCTAGCTTTGTTTCTAATTACTATGCCATTTTCATCTAGTTTATTTCTAAATACCCATTTTGATCCTATAACAGAATGATCTTTAGGTCTTTCTACTAATGTCCATACATTATTTCTAGTAAATTGATTTAATTCTTCTTGCATAGCTAACATCCAATTATTATCTTTTTCAGCTTCTTCAATAGTTTTAGGTTCAATTTGTGATACAAATGCAAGATGATTACTAATATTTCTCATAGATGATCTAGTTCTTATTCCTTGAGATGGATCACCTATAATCAATTCCTTAGGGTGACTATAAGCGTATCTCCAATCTCTAGGAAGATCTATATCATTCTGATTAGTGTTAGTATCATCATCCTTAGGTGAATCATTATCTTTAGCCTCTTGCTCATGATCTGAAGATACATCAATATTTAATTTTTCAAGATCTTTCTCAATTATGTTTGTATCTTCCTCATCATCAAACTTTTCGGAACTAGTTGCTAAAGATTCATCAAAAACTACATGAATGATTCTTCAACAACTAAAGTTTTCTTGTTAAATACTCTATATGCTTTACTAGTTGTTGAATATCCTAAGAATATTCCTTCATCAGATTTAGCATCAAATTTGCCTAAATTGTTTTTACCATTATTATGAACAAAACATTTACAACCAAATGCATGAAAATATCTAATATTAGGTTTTTTGTTTTGCCATAGTTCATAAGGTGTTTTCTTAAGTATTGGTCTTATTAGGGCTCTATTTAAAATATAGCATGCCGTGTTTATAGCTTCCGCCCAAAAATACTTTGGTAGGTTGCTTTCACATAGCATGGTACGGGCCATGTCTTCTAAAGTCCTATTTTTCCTTTCTACAACACCATTTTGTTGTGGGGTCCTAGGTGCAGAAAAATTATGATTAATACCATTTTCAGTACAAAAATTTTCAAATAGGTGATTTTCAAATTCAGTTCCATGATCACTTCTTAAAGACACTATGGTAGTGTTTTTCTCATTTGTGACTTTCTTAAAGAATTTCAGGAATATCGAGAAAGTCTCATCTTTGTGAGCTAAAAATACCCAAGTGTATCTAGAGTAATCATCTACAATCACAAGACCATATTTCTTTCCTCCTAGACTTGTGGTTCTAGTTGGTCCAAAAAGGTCCATGTGAAGTAGCTCTAATGGCCTAGAAGTTGAAACAACATTTTTAGATTTGAAAGAACTTCTTGTTTGTTTTCCAAATTGACATGCATCACATATTTTGTTGTTTTCAAAATCTATTTTAGGTAACCCTTTAACTAAGTCCATTTTAATTAGTTTTGAAATTAGGTGTGTGCTTGCATGACCTAATCTACGATGCCATAACCATCCAATTTCATTCATATTAGCATTATCAGCAATTAAGCAATGATCACTCATAGATAATTTATCTAGATCAACCAAGTAAACATTGCCATGTCTATAACCAGTAAATACAATGCTATCATCAATGGAATTAGATACTGTGCAGAGAGAAGTTTCAAATGATACTTTAAAATCTTTATCGCACAATTGGCTTATACTAATTAAGTTATGCTTCAAACCATCAACATAAAGTACATTATCTATAAAAGTGGATGGAGTTATACGGATTTTACCAAGGCCCATAATTTGACCTTTACCATTATCACCGAACGTAACAACTCCTCCTTTCTTTTCTTCAAGGGTGATGAATTCTTCTTTGTCACCCATCATATGTCTTGAGCAGCCACTATCAAGATACCACTTTTTTTTGATCTTTTGGCCACAAGACATTTGCAATAAAATCAAACTTTATGTTTAGGTACCCAAGCTTTCTTGGGTCCTTCATGGTTAGTAGCAACAAATATTGTTCCTTTTGGAACCCATATTTTCTTCCCTTTAAAATTTAAATTCTTATTTTTTTTGTAAATTGCATTCAAATGATTTATGCCCTTTTAAATTGCATTTAAAACAAGTGATGTTACTTTGGCTAGTACGTACAAAAATATTTTTCAAAGATTTTTGTTTCCTAAATGTATTATATCCTAATCCAGCCTTATCAAAAATGGCTTTTTGACTTTCTAAAATTATGTTTAGTTTAGAAGAACTTAAGGTGAATTTATCAACAATATCTTTGTATTTTTTAACTTCTTTCTTTAGAAATTCATTTTCTACAATATGCTGTTCATTTCCCAAAGATAGAGTTTGTATTTGCTTTTTCAAGTCTTTTATTAGATTTTCGTTTTCAGATTTTAGTATATTAATTTCATGAGTAAAATCATCCATTTCTTTAAGAAACATCTCCTTTTTACCTTTTAAATCTTTAATTGCAAGCATCACTTTATTTTTCTCTTTAATTAAGTTTATGTTTTCAGTTTTCAGAGATTTATATTTCTTTTTCAAAATCTTAAAATCATCTACAAGTTCATTGAAGGCTTCAAATAATTCATCAAAAGCAAAATCATCACAAGGGTTTTCAGAACTTACCTCGTCGTCGTCGTTCGCCATAAAACAAATGTTGGCAACCTCTTTTTGTTCTTCTTCTTCGGAAGAAGATTCATCACTGTCGCTCCAAGTTGCAACATACGTTTCTTCTTTTTCTTGAAAGTCTTTTTCAATTGCGGACAATCATATCTATAATGCCCGGTTTCTTACATTCATAACAGATCAAGGGGTCTTTCTCTTTGTCCTTGTCCTTATCTTTTTCTTTTTCCCTTCCATCTTATTTCCAAATTTCTTTTTGTGAAGGGTTTCTTTCTCCTCATAAATTTCTTAAATTTTCTTGCTAGAAGAGCTGTGTCTTCATCATCATCCTCATCATCGCTGCTACTATCTTCAACTTCTGCAGCCTTGAGGGCAATTGTCTTCTTCCTTTTGCTATCCTCCTCCACATGTTGCTTCATTGTCAATTCATGGGTCATAAGGGATCCAAGAAGCTCTTCCAAAGGTAAAGTGTTTAGATCTTTGGCTTCTTGAATGACTGTCATTTTGGCTTCCCATGATCTTGGTAGTGACCTAAGAATTTTGCGAACCAAATCAGCATTAGTATAGGTTTTTCCAAGACTCTTCAAACCATTAACAATATCAGTAAATCTAGTATACATGCATGTTATTATTTCAGATTGTTCCATGCTAAACAATTCATATTTATGCACAAGTATATTAATCTTAGATTCTTTAACTTGGTTGGTTCCCTCATGGGTAACCTCTAATCTATCCCATATCTCTTTAGCGGAATTACAGGTAGAGATACGATTAAATTCATTAGCATCAAGAGAACAATATAAAACATTCATGGCTTTTGCATTAAGCTGAGCCATCTTCCTATCATTTTTCCAATCCCTTTCGGGCTTAGGAACTATAGAACCATCAACTAAGTGTGTGGGTGTACTAGGTCCATTAATTATGACACTCCACAATTCATAATCTGAAGCTTGAATGAATATCCTCATTCTTGCTTTCCAATATGAATAGTTGGAACCATTAAATAAGGGTGGTCTATTTGTGGAATGGCCCTCAGCAAAACTTGAGCTGGCTTGTGTTGCCATTTGGATCTTTCGCTCTTGATCGTGTGATCAATCAAAAACAAATGAGCACAAGCTCTGATACCAATTGTTGGCCCAGATGACAACCCAAGAGGGGGGGGGTGAATTGGGTACTTTAAAAATTATGCCTTTTAAAATAATTTAAACTATTGATGAGAAGATACACACAATTAATTCAAGTTAAAGTGCAATAGCAAGAGAGAGAGACAAATAAACACGGCAAACACAAAGTTTTTATAGTGGTTCGGTGTATCCAACACCTACGTCCACTCCCAAGCTCCACTTGGGTCCACACTATAATCTCCTCGATTACAGTCGAGTTGTTTTACAAGCTCACAACCCAAACTTGTTGTTTTCCCGGGATCACAACGAACCCAGCCGGTTTTACACGGGCTCACCAGCATAAAACCCAACACACAGGCTTTCCTTAGCTAGTGCCGAGGTAAACTACCTCCACTAATTCAATCCACTGATTGAATTAGCAAATCACAAGATAAAATATGAGTTTAGTACAAAACAGCTCCTTTTGAGCAGATATTTCAAAATAAAAGAAAGTTTAGAAGGGCCTGTTTAGATTCGATTTGAGTGCAGGCTTTTCTTCTTTTCCTCAACTCCTTTGAAGTGTGGAATCGGGCCTCAGCTCAGATTCTTCACGGATTGAATGTTGGAGTTGATTTGAACTTTTTCTCCTTTCTTTGAATGTTGAAAATCTCTTGATTTGATCTTGTATGGCTCTTGGATTTTCTTCTAGACTTTCTTGGATTGATGAACTTGAGCACAGATGAAGTCTCCTTTGATTTCACTCTTTCTCTTTCACTCTATTTTGAATCTCGGATTTTTCAAATGATGCTCTATTTTTCCTCTTTCTGAAAGATTTTTCTTTTTTCTCTCTTGATCTATATGTGTGTCTTTGATTTGAAAACGGCCTCTCTATTTATAGACTCTGCAAAAATATAGCCGTTAGAAACAAAGAAATCTAGCCGTTATTGAAAAATATTACCGTTGGCGCTGAGTTGGCATTCAGAAAAAATAACGCCCAGATTTATTGGAGTCGGCTCCAACTTTAAGCGAGTCGGCTCGAAGACGCGATGCCAGAAATAGAAACATTCAGATAGTTAAGGGGTCGACTCAAGAAAAATAAGGTGTCGGCTCCTGACAGTCGGGGGTCGACTCATGAAAAGCAAGGGGTCGACTCGAGAAGTGCTCAGAAAAATAACTCTCTGGAGTTGAGCGGAGTCGACTCTCACAGTCATGGAGTCGGCTCGACAATATCGGGGGTCGACTCTTGAAATCACAGGGGTCGACTCGAGAAAATCAGACATCTCTGTATACTGAGTGGAGTCGACTCTGAAACTCTAGAGTCGGCTCCGGAACGTATCAAAAATCAGAAATTTTCTGATTGACTTTGAAATTCGTTCCAATTAATTTTAAATCAATTTTTGATTTGAATATAATAAATTTGACATTAAGAATCAATTCAAGATATGTTCCAAAAACTCATTTATTGAAATATGAAGTATAAAAATTTCTTTTTGAAAGCTTGAATATGGAACTTGAAGCTACTTTCAATTGATTATAGTCATACTTAACAAACTCATTGATTATGAGAAATAAATTCATTGCTCATGTTAATAAGTTCATTGCATCTTTTAATATACTCATGGCTTTTGGTAATCATCAAAATTAATAAAATTGGGGCAACAATTTTTCAACAATCTCCCCAACAAAGGCCCTTCTGCGCGAGGCACAGAAGGAGGCTGAAGATGCCCAGCACCGGAGGTGGTCGAGGAGGCGCTGGAGTCGACCAGAAGCGCCTGGGCCAGTGAAACAAGGGCCGCCGAGAGCAGAGCGGAGGCTGATGCCAACCGTCTGCGGGCGGCGCTCCACCAAATGACGGAGGCTGAAAACGTCGTGATGGCCAGAGACCTGCACATCTTTGAGCTGACCTTGGCCATCCAAGAGATCGAGGGTTGGGCGGTCGCGGCTGAGGAGAGAGTAGGGTCTGTGGAGGAAAAGGCAGCGGCAGCGTAGGAAAAAGCAAGGGCCACGGAGGAGGAGGCACGGGCAGCGAAGGAAAAAGCGAACCAAGCCGGGGAGGAGGCGAGCCGCGCCCAAGAGGCCGAGAGGCCACGGAGGAAAGAGCTCGGGCCGCTGAGGTGGAAGTTGTCATCGTGGCTAGGACCGCAAGAATTATAGAAGAGTACAAAGCGTCCGAGCGCTTTACAGATGATTTGGCGGAAGCTTCGACGACAGTGTTCCTTCAAGGGTTCCAGCACGGGAAGGAGAAAATTGCCAGGGACTTGAACATTCCCCAAGCCCTGCAAGTCAAACCAGATCACTTCTCGGATTCGGCCCCCTCCGATGATGAGCCCACGCCAGCTGGACCGTGAGCTTCCTTGTATTTTTGTTTTTGCAAGTCCGACGACGTCGGCATTTTGTAATCCCTTCAAATTAATGAAATGCCTTTTTCCTCCAAGATAAATTGTCTATTTGCGACTCTTATCCCAAATTTGTTGGTTGAAAATGCGCGGCCCCTTGGTCCAATTAGTGCCAGGGGATAACTCTCAACTCACGCGAGCTATTCCATCTTAGCCACCTAGGATCGAAACTCGGGGCCAGGAAGGATAGGTTTCTTGGGGTTAAAGTACCGGTCATTGGAGGTTGAGGTAGACGGGTTCCTCAGGACCGATGGTGCACAGCTCTGTCAGGGGTATGTCGGGCCTTGCGCCAGTTAGGCACATGGCTTTAGGTGCTGACGGGGGTCGGACTTTATGCCTGGCTGGTCCAGGACTTTAAGTGCCGTCGGTGGTCGGGCTTTATGTGCCGTCGAGTGTTGGGCTTTAGGTGTCGTCGGGTATCGGCTTTATGTGCCGTCGGGTGTCGGGCTTTATGCCTGGCTGGCCCAGGGCTTTAGATGCCGATGGGTGTCGGGCTTTATGCCTGGCTGGCCCAGGGCTTTAGATGCCGACGGGTATCGGGCTTT
The DNA here is from genome assembly GCA_900491605.1 of Calamus simplicifolius. NCBI lineage: Eukaryota > Viridiplantae > Streptophyta > Magnoliopsida > Arecales > Arecaceae > Calamus > Calamus simplicifolius. Next base: position 248,368 of record UESW01004409.1, read on the forward strand.
ATGCCTGGCTGGCCCAGGGCTTTAGGTGCCGATGAGTGTCGGGCTTTATGCCTGGCTGGCCCAGAGCTTTAGGTGCTGACGGGTGTCGGGCTTTATGCCTGGCTGGCCCAGGGCTTTAGATGCCGACAGGTGTCGGGCTTTATGCCTGGCTGGCCCAGGGCTTTAGATGCCGATGGGTGTCGGGCTTTATGCCTGGCTGGCCTAGGGCTTTAGATGCCGATGGGTGTCGGGCTTTATGCCTAGCTGGCCCAGGGCTTTAGATGCCGACGGGTGTCGGGCTTTATGCCTAGCTGACCCAGGGCTTTAGATGCCGACGGGTATCAGGCTTTATGCCTGGCTGGCCCAGAGGGCTTTAGGTGCCGACGGATGTCGGGCTTTATGCCTGGATGGCCCAGGGCTTTAGGTGCTGATGGGTGTCGGGCTTTATGCTTGGCTGGCCTAGGGCTTTAGGTACCGATGGGTGTCGGGCTTTATGTTGGGAATTGTATCCTAAAGCCAATCATTTGATGATTGTGCTAATGTAAATTGTATATAAATTGATATATTAATAAAAGTTATTTGGCAGTTTATTCATTACAAGAACATCTTCTTAATACTCCTGATTGTAATGAAGCCCTTAGGATCTTCCTTCACGATAAAGAGGATTTATCTTTGAAGGTCCTTAAAAGAGTTCGCGACCAAATGATATACTATGACAGGGCCATAGTACTATCAATTATAGGACGTTGTATATCATATTTGTTGGTTGTCCTCTTAACCAAGGAGTGTAGAGACACTAGTATGACATACAGGTGGAAGTGTAGGAGTACATTTCACCGAACGTGACTCATTTCCGGATACTCTACTGTCAAGAGTTAATCCGAGAAGATATAGGTATAAGTATCCTTCAGACCTGAAGATCACAACCAGTGGCTTACAAGCAACTCATTGTACTTAGGTGCCGGACCACCTGGATTTCTAATCCAGCTACGAAAGGTTACTGGGTGCAGTCAAGTACTTGTGGTAGTCAGTTGTGGATCAAGATGGAATTTGACCTATCCCATTAAAAGGAGAAATGCTTGTGTTTCAATTTAGCAAGACCTTGGCCAAGGCACTTCATGTGAAAGTCACATGATCACTAAAGTTGAAATCACTTTATGGATTTGCTATTTAGAGTTGACAGGCTCTTAAGCCATCCTTAGCATTTGTGGTCAAGAGGATGAATTATACGGTAACTGTTTCTTAGGGTTCTTGGAGTTTGCTCGGCAACTCTTCGACCTATCCGGACGTCGGGTTCCATTGCTAGATGGGCACATCGATTAGTATAGAAAGTTGTTTCTATGCTACCGGCTTAGGTTCGAACCTAGAGAGTCACACGCATAGAAGTTTCCTAGGATGATCTGTTTGCTGATCAACGATTGAGAATCGTATATGATTTAATTAATCAATTTGATTGATGAATTATCTCAATTGGGTTAAGTACAAGTGAATAAGATTCAATTTGGTTTAAGTCTATTAGAAGGACTAGTCAATTTCAAATATTGATTTGAAATTAGACTTGATTTGGATTTAAATAGATTCAGGACTAGCCAAATTTGATTTGGGCTTGGACCATGATCTATGTGGGTTCAGTCAAATAAATTCAGATCAGATTAAACCATCACCTGAACCCAAACCTCTCGCATAAGGATCTCATATGATGAGATGGCTAAAATCTCATCTCATGAGAGATTAAATTCTCATGTAGAATTTAATGCCTAACATTAATTTTCACCGAACGTCGGATTTAGCCATGACTCTTTGGTTTTCACCGAACGTCGGATTTAGCCACGTCTCTTTGGTTTTCACCGAACGTCGAATTAAACCAAGCGCCGCCTTCGGCGTCTCTTCGCTTTTACCAAACGACGGAATTCTTAATGTCAGAATTCAATGTTAAGGCTAAATTGAGACTATAAATAGAGGGCATTCCCTCACCAGAATACACAGAACAACAATACACGATATGTCATGGATTGTAATTCTAAAAAGGTTAGAATAAAAAATCCTGGTGATTCTGGTGTTAGCGGAAGCGTGGTGGATCTTAGAGGAAGATTCAAGTGGGAGGATTCAAGATCAGCAAAGCTATTTTTCCGAGCTAGCACTCCCGAAAATCCGATCATTCGGGGCTTCGCGTGGACGATACTAGAGGCCGGACGATTGAACGGCTGCAGAGCAATAAGGATTTACCTACTGTTCTTAAGGTAAGTGATTTGATCCCTAGATCTTAAGGCAGGCTTCAAGATAAGTAGTATGACTAGTCATCTTGAAGATCAAGATATGATCTTGATATTTTTATTTATATGCATATTTTGGATCAATCGATCCTATATATAAGGCAAAGATATGATCTTGATGCATGTTAGATAGATTAGTATGTAATCTTTAAAATTCCGCAATGATAATTGTTATCAAATTTTTTAAAATATGCATGCCTCGGGGATTGTTTCTCCCTACAAATGGTATCAGAGCGATGGTTTCGTATTGATCTAATTTATTGCATGTAAATTAATGCTCCTATTAATTGTGTAATCAAGGCTAAACAAATCTCAGGTCTATTCGGTCACAGATGGATTGAAAATCCAAATTACCCATTCAACGAGGTATTCTGTGACATATTGCCGTGATAATTTAAATTGATCTTTGGCTTCAAAACACTGATTACACACTCTCAAAATATGTTTTATATTTGATACATGTTGATGTTATATAAAACATGATATTTGCATGTTTAGTATAAAACATAGATATGATATATGATGGCATGATGTCTATGTTATGAAACATACAAATATTTATGAGAGTCTAATTTGAATGTCAAATGTTAATTCATAATCTCTTTAGATATGATCTAAATATAGGAATTATGAGTAGTAACATAATACATATGATGCTTGATTGAAATATATGACATGTAAACATGAAATATATTTAATCCTTTGGGTTAGCTAAATCGGGTCCATAAAGGGTTAGACCCTAAGGTTTAAATCAACTGGACTGTAAGAGTATTTGATCAAATCTAATTAGATTAGGTTAAGAATGCTCTAAATCAAACAATAGTTGTAGTTGATCATGTCCTTCTCTTTGATTAAACCAAATGGAAGTAGATTAGGCTCCGTGGTTGAGCATGAATCTCTTAGATGGTCAAATCAGAATTGGTTAACCATATGATGTCAAGGTGAGTTGGCAAGTTGCTCTAGGATCAACGATCGAATGGTTTTTAATTGGGAGCTACTCGTATTGATGCGTCTTTAACGAGTTAATGGCATATCCCTCCCATCGATCTCACTCACCTGGTCAATGTGGTGAACCATTTATGATTCAGATCATTTACCTGATTCGGGTTGACCCATGCCTGTAAGGAAATCAGTCTGACTGATTTAGGTGCCACTTAACCTGACTTAATCTTGTTTCATTCTACCGATTTCATAGATTCAGTGGGAGAACTTGATTAGTCAATTTATCTTCATATTATTAAAATCCTCTAAAATTATTAGGTCCTTAAAATGAAATAGTTATATGATAACTAGATCATAGCCTCCCATTAAGGTGGGTGATAATGAGTCCGATGTCTTGATAATCATTGGAGGCACTCCATGCCTGGTGCTTGTCAACCATCGGAATTATCATTCATTATATGATAAGTCAGCGTAACTATTAAATAAACAGTCAGGTGAGCCGAGCTTCACTCGGGCTTGGTTGTCTATTGATAGGTTACACTGATTATATCATTTAATGGTTGGACCTAACCAGAACTTTCAGTGGAGGCACTTCATGCCTGCTGAAGAGGTATATGGGGCAAAACTGAACACTAAGAATTGTTTGGGGAAACAATTGGTTTTAAACCTACTCTTAGATGCATATGGGTTAGCCAAGCTTCACTTGGGCCTGTATGTAGTTTATGTAGATCTTAGTGCCCGCTAAAGAATTAAGAATAATTCTTCGAATTGGGGTGTAGAGGCTGCCAATTTGAACAAAATAGTGGGAGAATCTTTAGACTAAAGTCCAAGTCTTTAGACTGAATCAATTTATATACTAATAAACTTTAGTTTTTCCTTATGCAGAAAATGGCCACTAATTTATCATTAAGGTCCCTATTGGATAGTGACAAGTTGAATGGTTCCAATTTCAATAGCTGGTTCAGAAAACTTAAGATCGTCCTTGAGCATGAGAGGATTCTATATATTCTGAATAATCCTGCACCAAAGATACCTGATGCAAACACCTAAAGTTATTATGAAATTTCAATAAAGGATGTTACTTTGAATATCATTATGAATGGAGTCACTGTCAATGACTGGGCATTTATCTAATGGACATTTATATATTATCATAGCATGTAAATGTAGTACAATTCAAGTAAGCGCCCTAGAACAACTGATGTCACAGATATTTATCTTTGGCACCATCGGCCTGGGTACATATCAATAAGAACAGATTAAACAGGTTAACTCAGGAGGGCAATCCTTCGAGTTGATGATTGTGAATCATTAACTACCTGTGAATCATGTCTTCTTGGTAAAATGACCAAGTCATCTTTTACTGGAAAAGGTGAAAGAGCCAAAGAGCTATTGAGTCTAGTACATACTGATGTATGTGGACCAATGAGCACTTGTGCCAAAGGTGGATATTACTACTTCATTACTTTTACAGACGACCTTTCTAGGTTTGGTTATGTCTATCTTATGAGACATAAATCTGAGTCGTTTGAAATGTTCAAACTATATCATAAAGAAGTAGAAAAACAAACAGGAAAATGTATTAAGACCCTTCGATCAGATCGAGGAGGCGAATACCTTTCCAATGAATTTGTGACATATTTAAAAGAGAATGGGATTCTCTCCCAATGGACTCCTCCTGGAACACCGCAGCATAACGGTGTGTCAAAAGAAGGAATCGAACTCTGTTAGACATGGTTCGGTCCATGATGGGTTTTGCAAGCTTGCCAATATCATTTTGGGGATACGCATTAGAATCAGCTTGTCATATTCTTAATAAGGTTCCAAGTAAGTCTGTTTCTAAAACTCCACATGAGATGTGGTATGGACATAAACCGGTTATTACCTATCTGAGAGTCTGGGGGTGTCCGGCTTATGTGAAACGTGCAAAATCAGACAAACTTGAACCCAAATCTGACAAATATTTTTTCATCGGCTATCCGAAAGAAACCAAAGGATATTACTTCTACAATACTGAAGAACAAAAGTTGTTCATTAGTAATAGAGCAGTTTTTCTTGAAAAGGAGTTCCTTAGTGAAGGAACAAATAGCTCTAATGTTGAACTTGAGGAAGTTCATCAAGTAGAAGGAACAACACAAACCAGTGAACCCTTAGAATCTGAGTTGATTAGATCAAACTCAAAACCCATTTTAGATGCACCATTAAGGCGATCTGGTAGAGTACCACATCAACCGGACAGATACTTAGGTTTCTTGGTCCAGAACGATGATCCTGTTGAACTCGATGAGAACAACGAGGATCCGATCACCTATATGGATGCTATGCAAAGGACTGACTCTAATAAATGGCTTGATGCCATGAAATCCGAACTTGATTCCATGAAGGACAATAATGTATGGACATTAGTTGACCCACCCGAAGGGATAAAACCCATAGGGTGTAAGTGGGTTTTCAAGAGGAAAAGAGGCACAGACGGAAAGGTTGAGACCTATAAAGCACGTCTGGTTGCTAAGGGGTATCGTCAACGTTATGGTATTGACTATGACGAAATTTTTCTCCTGTGGCAATGCTGAAATCCATTCGGATTATGCTAGCTATAGCAGCACACTTCGATTATGAGATTTGGCAGATGGATGTTAAAACCGCTTTTCTAAATGGTGATTTAGAAGAATAGGTGTATATGATACAGCCTGAAGGTTTTATATCTGAAGACGAGTCTAAAGTGTGCAGGCTACAGAAGTCTATTTATGGACTTAAGCAAGCATCTAGGAGTTGGAACATACGATTTGATAAAGTGATCAAATCTTATGGCTTTATTAAAAATAAAGAAGAACCTTGCATTTATAAATGGGCTAACGATTCTGTTATTGTATTTCTTGTATTATATGTGGATGATATTCTCTTAATCGGGAATGATATCCCTGCATTACAAGGAATAAAGACATGGTTATCATCACAATTCTCCATGAAAGATCTGGGAGAAGCATCATACATCCTAGGGATGAAGATCTATAGAGATAGATCTAAGAGGATGCTTGGTTTATCCCAATCTACGTACATTGACACCGTGCTAAAAAGGTTTAGCATGGAGAATTCCAAGAAAGGCTATCTTCCGATAGGCCATGGAATTCATCTTTCTAAGAAGGATTGTCCGACAACTCCTAATGAAAGAGAACGTATGAGTCGAATTCCATATGCTTCGGCAGTGGGATCGATTATGTACACCATGACATGTACAAGACCAGATGTGGCATACTCACTAGGAGTAGTGAGTAGATACCAATCTGATCCAGGAGAAAAACACTGGCAAGTTGTTAAGACAATCCTTAAGTATTTGAGAAATACTAAGGACCAGTGGTTAGTCTATGGAGAGTCTGATTTGAAACTTGTTGGATATACTGATTCCAGTTTCCAATCAGATCATGATGATAGCAAAAGTGTATCGGGTTTCATGTTTATCCTGAATGGTGGAGCTGTTTGCTGGAAAAGTTTCAAGCAACATACAGTGGCAGATTCGGTGCGAGGCAGAGTACATCGCTGCATCAGATGCTGCGAAAGAAGCTGTGTGGCTGCAAAAGTTTATCTCCGAGCTTGGAGTGACACCTTCCATAGATGGACCAGTCCTGTTGTACAGTGACAGCACTGGTGCCATAGCTCAAGCAAAGGAACCACGAGCACATCAGCGCACCAAGCACATACTGCGCCGGTTTCATCTTATTCGAGAGATTGTAGACCGAGGTGACATAAATCTTCAGAAGATTGATGGAAAGGAAAACCTAGGTGACCCATTTACTAAAGCACTCAGCATCAAGGAGTTTGACAACTATAAGTTGAAGATGGGTATTAGATACTGTAATGAGTGGCTTTAGGCTAAGTGGGAGTTTGTTGGGAATTGTATCCTAAAGCCAATCATTTGATGATTGTGCTAATGTAAATTGTATATAAATTGATATATTAATAAAAGTTATTTGGCAGTTTATTCATTACAAGAACATCTTCTTAATACTCCTGATTGTAATGAAGCCCTCAGGATCTTCCTTCACGATAAAGGAGGATTTATCTTTGAAGGTCCTTAAAAGAGTTCGCGACCAAATGATATACTATGACAGGGCCATAGTACTATCAATTATAGGACGTTGTATATCATATTTGTTGGTTGTCCTCTTAACCAAGGAGTGTAGAGACACTAGTATGACATACAGGTGAAAGTGTAGGAGTACATTTCACCGAACGTGACTCATTTCCGGATACTCTACTGTCAAGAGTTAATCCGAGAAGATATAGGTATAAGTATCCTTCAGACCTGAAGATCACAACCAGTGGCTTACAAGCAACTCATTGTACTTAGGTGCCGGACCACCTGGATTTCTAATCCAGCTACGAAAGGTTACTGGGTGCAGTCAAGTACTTGTGGTAGTCAGTTGTGGATCAAGATGGAATTTGACCTATCCCGTTAAAAGGAGAAATGCTTGTGTTTCAATTTAGCAAGACCTTGGCCAAGGCACTTCATGTGAAAGTCACATGATCACTAAAGTTGAAATCACTTTATGGATTTGCTATTTAGAGTTGACAGGCTCTTAAGCCATCCTTAGCATTTGTGGTCAAGAGGATGAATTATACGGTAACTGTTTCTTAGGGTTCTTGGAGTTTGCTCGGCAACTCTTCGACCTATCCGGACGTCGGGTTCCATTGCTAGATGGGCACATCGATTAGTATAGAAAGTTGTTTCTATGCTACCGGCTTAGGTTCGAACCTAGAGAGTCACACGCATAGAAGTTTCCTAGGATGATCTATTTGCTGATCAACGATTGAGAATCGTATATGATTTAATTAATCAATTTGATTGATTGAATTATCTCAATTGGGTTAAGTACAAGTGAATAAGATTCAATTTGGTTTAAGTCTATTAGAAGGACTAGTCAATTTCAAATATTGATTTGAAATTAGACTTGATTTGGATTTAAATAGATTCAGGACTAGCCAAATTTGATTTGGGCTTAGGACCATGATCTATGTGGGTTCAGTCAAATAAATTCAGATCAGATTAAACCATCACCTGAACCCAAACCTCTCGCATAAGGATCTCATATGATGAGATGGCTAAAATCTCATCTCATAAGAGATTAAATTCTCATGTAGAATTTAATGCCTAACATTAATTTTCACCGAACATTGGATTTAGCCACGACTCTTTGGTTTTCACCGAACGTCGGATTTAGCCACGTCTCTTTGGTTTTCACCGAACGTCAGAATTAAACAAGCGCGCGCCTTCGGCGTCTCTTCGCTTTTACCAAACGATAGAATTCTTAATGTCAGAATTCAATGTTAAGGCTATAAATAGAGGGCATTCCCTCACCAGAATACACATAACAACAATACATGATATGTCGTGGATTGTAATTCTAAAAAGGTTAGAATAAAAAAATCCTGGTGATTCTGGTGTTAGCGGAAGCGTGGTGGATCTTAGAGGAAGATTCAAGTGGGAGGATTCAAGATCAGCAAAGCTGTTTTTCCACGAGCTAGCACTCCAGAAATCCGATCATTCGGGGCTTCGCGTGGACGATACTAGAGGCCGGACGATTGAACGGCTGCAGAGCAATAAGGATTTACCTACTGTTCTTAAGGTAAGCGATTTGATCCCTAGATCTTAAGGCAGGCTTCAAGATAAGTAGTATGACTAGTCATCTTGAAGATCAAGATATGATCTTGATATTTTTATTTATATGCATATTTTGGATCAATCGATCCTATATACAAGGCAAAGATATGATCTTGATGCATGTTAGATAGATTAGTATGTAATCTTTAAAATTTCACAATGATAATTGTTATCAAATTTTTTAAAATATGCATGCCTCGGGGATTGTTTCTCCCTACACTTTATGCCTGGCTGGCCCAGGGCTTTAGGTGCCGATGGGTGTCGGGCTTTATGCCTGGCTGGCCCAGGGCTTTAGGTGCGACGGGTGTCGGGCTTTATGCCTGGCTAGCCTAGGGCTTTAGATGCCAACGGTGTCGGGCTTTATGCCTGGCTGGCCCAGGGCTTTAGGCAAAAAGAACTCAGGAGCTAAAATTGGAATTTGTTAATATAGAATGAGGGGCGAAAGCCCAAAAATAATATAGGCACGGTATTTAATGTGAGAGGAGAAATGCGTTACTGATAATACCGATGAAGGTTGTTTGCATTCCATGTCCTAGGAAGCGGCTTCCCATCAAGCTCTTCAATCTTGTAAGCTCCGTGACGAAGTGTCTCGGCGATCCGATAGGGTCCTTCCCAATTTGGGGCTAGCTTGCCTCCCTCCGCCGGCTTCGAGACTTCAGCCCGTCGAAGGATCAGGTCCCCCGACAGGAAAGTCCTGGGACACACACGGGCGTTGTAATATTTGGCGGCCCGTTGCCGGTAGACCGCCATCCGAAGTCGCGCTCAGTCTCGCATTTCCTCCACCAGGTCGAGGTTGGCTTGCAGCTGGTCTGGGTTGCCTCCCTCGTTGTACGACTCCACCCGAGGGCTCGGTGAGCCAACCTCTACCGGGATGATGGCTTCGGATCCAAAGACTAAGCTGAATGGGGTCTCGCCGTGGGGGCTCGTGGCGTTGTGTGGTAGGCCCACAGCACGTTGGGGAGCTCCTCCACCCATCGTCCCTTACAGTCATCCAGTCAAGTTCTCAGCCCTTGAAGAATGATTCGATTAGTTACCTCGGCCGCCCCGTTGGTCTGAGGGTGCCCGACGGAAGTGAATTTCTAACGAATGCCCAATTCAGAGCAGAATTCCCGAAAGGGCGCGTTGTCAAACTGCCGGCCATTGTTGGTGACCAGGGTGTGCGGCAGTCCGAACCGGCATATAATGGACTTCCAAAAGAAGGATCTCACTTTGCTTTCCGTGATCTTAGCAAGGGCCTCGGCTTCAACCCACTTGGTGAAGTGATCAATGGCTACCAGGAGGAACTTTCGCTGTCCGAAGGCCGGGGGGAATGGTCCCAGGATATCCATACCCCATTGGGCGAAGGGCCAGGGTGCCACCAAGGGGGTTAACTGAGACGTCGACTGTCGCTGGATATTAGCATGGTGCTGACAGCTATCACATCTCTTAACGAGCTCGGCTGCGTCCTCCTTAATGGTCAGCCAAAAGTACCCCTGTCGTAGGGCTTTGTAAGCTAGGGCTCTGCCCCCCATGTGACTTCCACAGATGCTTCATGGATCTCCGCAGGATATAGTCTGATTCTGTTGGTCCCACACACCTGAGGATCGGGTATGAGAATGATCTTCGATAAAGCTTCCCATCCATCATCAAGATCTCGGGGCCCTCCGCCTGAGTAACTTGGCCTCAGCGGGGTTCTCTGGGAGAGTGCCATCGGTCAAATATCGATGTAGGCATCCATACAGGAGGGCTCTTGCTCCACCGGTAACGCTTCATCCGCAACTTCAATGCTTGGGGCCTGGAGGTGCTCCACATATGTTCTTCCCAGCGTCCCGTCGACCGAAGTGGCTAAACGGGATAATGCGTCGGCCCTGGCATTCTCCGCTCGGGGAATGTAGCTGACACGGAAGTAAGAGAATCGAGAGGCTTGGGATTGCACCTTGCCCAGAAAATGGGACATGGTTGGGTCCCTAGCTTCGTACTCCCCAGTGATCTGCCAGAAACAAGCTGAGAGTCCGTGAAGGCCCTCAAACGCCTCGCGCCTAACTCCTCAGCCAACCTCATTCCCGCTAACAAAGCTTCATACTCCGCCTAGTTGTTGGTTGCTGAGAACTGGAATCTAAGAGCATACTCCACCACCTCCCCTTCAGGGCTCGCAAGAATGAGCCCGGCTCCGCTTCCTTGAGAATTTGCTGCCCCATCCACATGCAAAATCTAGTCATCTTTTTCTGCCTCCTCGGTTGAGGAAGGGTCCACACACTCCTCCGGGCGTATCTCCTCCACACCCTTCTCGGTCCAGGAACACTCAACCAGGAAATCAGCTATCACCTGAGACTTCATGGCCGACCTTGGTCGGATGGACAGGTCAAATTCACTTAGTTTAATGGCCCATTTGGCTAGCCGAACGGAGGTGTCAGGGCAAGACAAGATGGTCCAAAGAGGTTGGTCCGTGAGCACCACGATGGGATGAGCTTGAAAGTAGGGTCGGAAGCGTTGGGCAGAGACCATCAGGGCAAAAATGATCTTCTCGGTTCTAGAGTATCTGATCTCGGCATCATGAAGTACCTTGCTGGTGTAATAGATCAGCCTTTGGACTCCATCAACATCCATGCGCACGAGCACAGAGCTGACAACTTCGGGGGAGGCTGCGAGATATAGGAAGAGCTCCTCCCCACTCTTTGGCTTGGACAACAGTGGGGGAGTGGATAAAAATTGCTTTAACTCCTCGAAGGCATCCTGACACTCCTTTGTCCACTCGAAGCCATTGACCTTGCGCAGCGCCTTAAAGAAGGGCAGGCACCTTTCTGCCGATCTTGACATGAAGCGACTCAAAGCCGCCACCCTTCCCATTAGGCGTTGCACCTCCTTCTTATTAGCTGGGGGCCTCATCTCCAAGATAGCCCTGATCTTGTCAGGGTTGGCTTCAATCCCTCGTTGGGTTACCATAAAGCCCAGAAACTTGCCTGCCGCCACTCCGAAGGCGCACTTATGGGGGTTAAGCCTCATTTGATACCGGCACAGGTTGTTGAAGGTCTCTTTGAGGTTGGCGATATAGTCAGCAGCACTGGTGCTCTTGGTCAGCATATCATCCACGTACACCTCCATGTTATGCCCTATCTGGTCCTCAAAAACCTTATTCATCAACCTTTGATAGGTGGCTCCAGCATTCTTTAGCCCAAACGGCATCACCTTGTAGCAGTAAATCCCTTTTCTATAATAAAAGAGGTGGCTTCTTTATCCGCCGGGTTCATCCTGATCTGATTGTACCCCGAGAATGCGTCCATGAAGCTAAGAGTTTCGTGCCTGGACGTGGCATCCACTAGCTGGTCAATCTGGGGTAACAGGAAGCTGTCTTTGGGGCATGCCTTGTTGAGGTCGGTGAAGTCCACGCACATCCTCCAGCTCCCACTAGCCTTGCGAACCATCACAATATTTGCCAGCCAGTCCGGGTAGTGCACCTCGCGGATGTGACCGGCCGCCAGTAGCTTCCGCACCTCATCCATGGCCTTCTGTCGATCGAGGGCGAAACTCCTTTTCTTCTGCCGGATAGGTCGGCACTCCACCCGAATGTTAAGTTGGTGGGTAATCACCTTTTCTGGGATTCCTGGCATATCGGACGCCGACCAGGCAAAGACATCCGCATTAGCTCGTAGAAAGGTGAGGAGTCGGTCACGAGCCTCCTCCGGGAGTAGGGCTCTAATCCGGACTGTTCTCGTTGGGCCCTCCCCGAGGGGAAAAGTAAGCAGTCGCTCGGCTGGCTCTCCTCTTCTCTCCAGGTCTCGAGGATCCAGTGTCTCAAGTACCGCACGGGTGCCACCCCCTGCGGATAGGGGACATGTGGTAGCAAAGTGAAGGTGGATTCTGCTCTCCCCGCATCTCCCCGACTCCTTCGTTGGTAGGAAACCTCACGAGGAGCCTTGTTGGGGAGATTGTTGAGAAATTGATGCCCCAATCTTATTGATTTTGATGATTACCAAAAGCCATGAGTATATTAAAAGATGCAATGAGTTTATTTACATGAGCAATGAATTTATTTAGAACAATCAATGAGTATGTTAAGTATGACTTTAATCAATTTGAAAGTTACTTCAAGCTCCATGTTTAAGCTTTCAAAGAAATTTTTATACTTCATATTTCAATCAATGAGTTTTTGAAATATTTCTTGAATTGATTCCTAATGACAATTTTATTGTATTCAAGTAAAAAAATTGATTTAAAATGAATTTGGAACGAATTTCAAGTCAATCAGAAAATTCTCTGATTTTTGATACGTTCCGGAGCCGACTCTAGAGTTTCAGAGTCGACTCCACTCAGTATACAGAGATTCCTGATTTTCACGAGTCGACCCCTGTGATTTCAAGAGTCGACCCCCGATTCTGTCGAGCCGACTCCATGACTGTGTGAGTCGACTCCGCTCAGACACCAGAGCAGTGTTTTTCTGAGCACTTCGTGAGTCGACCCCTAACTTTTCATGAGTCGACCCTCGACTGTCAGGAGTCGACACCTTATTTTCTACGAGTCGACCCTTTAACTTTCTAAATATTTTATTTTGGTATCGCGTCTTCGAGCCGACTCGCGGAAAGCAGGAGTCGACTCCAACAAATCTGGGCGTGATTTTTCTGAATGCCAACTCAGCGTCAACGGTAAGATTTTTCAATAACGGCTATATTTCTTTGTTTCTAACGGCTATATTTTTGTAGAATCTATAAATAGAGAAGCCGTTTTCAAATCAAATACATACACATAGAGAAGAGATACACATCAAAAGAGAAAAAGAAAAATCCTTCGAAAAAGAGAAAAACAGAGCGTCATTTGAAAAAATTCGAGATTCAAAAATAGAGTGAAAGAAAAGGCATGAAATCAAAGGAAGCTTCATTCGTGCTCAAGTGTATCTATCCAAGAAAGCTTCAGAAGAAAATCAAGAGCTACTCAAGAGCAAATCAAAAGATTTTCAACATTCAAAGAAAGGAAGAAAAAGCTCAAAACCTTCTAAACTGCTTCAACTGTGAAGAATCGGAGCTGAGGCTTGATTCAATCTAGCAAGGAGAAGAGGAAAAGAAGAAAAGAAGAAAGCTCAAAAGCCAACCAACTACAAATCAGGCTTTTCTAAACTTTATTTTTTTAATTGATTATCTGCTCATTGAGGAGCTGTGTACTTGAAAAACAATATTTCTATTATTTGTGTCTAGTTCAATCTGGGGGATTGAACTAATGGAGGTAGTCTTACCTCGGTACAAGCTTGGTATAGCTTGTGTTAGGGTTTTTGTGCTGGTGAGCCCAAAAAACCGGCTGGGTTTGTTGTGATCTCGGAAAACAACAAGTTTGAGTTGTGAGCTTGTAAAACAACTCGGCTATAATCAAGGAAGATTATAGTGTGGACCCAAGTGAATCTTGGGAGTGGATGTAGGTGTTGGATACACCGAACCACTATAAAATCTTTGTGTTTGTCGTGCTTCCATTGACTCTATCTCTTTCTCTTTTTATTCACTGCACTTTGTATTTACATTGCATTTGCTTTCATTCTTCTTAAGCAAACTAATTTAAAAGGCTAATTTTTTAAAAGAACCCAATTCACCCCCCCCCCTCTTGGATTGTCATCTGGGCCAACAAGCCTCTTAGTGGATATGACAGCATCCAAAAGATTGAGCCCGGGTCTCTTGAGGATCGCGTTGTAAGCAAGGGGCACACGAACCACCAAGAACTTCATGAAAACCGTACTTTGACATGGGGCTGTGCCAGCCGTAACAGGGAGAGTGACCTAGCCCTAAAGGGGAGGTGGTGGAGTATGCTCTTAGATTCTAGTTCCCGGCAACCAACAACCAGGCGGAGTATGAAGCTTTGTTAGCGGGAATGAGGTTGGCTGAGGAGTTAGGCGCGGGGCGTTTGAGGGCCTTCACAGACTCTCAGCTTGTTTCTGGGCAGATCACTGGGGAGTACGAAGCTAGGGACCCAACCATGTCCCATTATCTGGGCAAGGTGCAATCCCAAGCCTCTTGGTTCTCTTACTTCCGTGTCGGCTACATTCCCTGAGCGAAGAATGCCAGGGCCGATGCATTATCCCGTTTAGCCACTTCGGCCGACGGACGCTGGGAAGAACATATGTGGAGCACCTCCAGGCCCCAAGCATTGAAGTTGCGGATGAAGCGTTACCGGTGGAGCAAGAGCCCTCCTGGATGGACGCCTACGTTCGATATTTGATCGACGACACTCTCCCAGAGAACCCCATTGAGGCCAAGTTACTCAAGCGGAGGGCCCCGAGATTCTTGATGATGGATGGGAAGCTTTATCGAAGATCATTCTCATACCCGGTCCTCAGGTGCGTGGGACCAGCAGAATCAGACTACATCCTATGGGAGATCCATGAAGGCATATGTGGAAGTCACCTGGGGGGCAGAGCCCTAGCTTATAAAGCCCTACGATAGGGTTTTTAGCTGACCATGAAGGAGGACACAACCAAGCTCGTTAAGAGATGTGATAGTTGTCAACGCCATGCTAACATCCAGCGACAGCCGACGTCTCAGTTAACCCCCTTGGTGGCACCCTGGCCCTTCGCCCAATGGGGTATGGATATCCTGGGACCATTCCCCCCAGCCTTAGGACAGCGAAAGTTCCTCCTGGTGGCCGTTGATCACTTCACCAAGTGGGTTGAAGCCGAGGCCCTTGCTAAGATCACGAAAGCAAAGTGAGATCCTTCTTTTGGAAGTCCATTATATGTCGGTTCGGACTGCCACACACCCTGGTCACGGATAATGGCCGGCAGTTTGACAAAGTGCCCTTCCGGGAATTCTGCTCCGAATTGGGCATTCGTCAGAAATTCACTTCCGTCGGGCACCCTCAGACCAACGGGGTGGCTGAGGTAACTAATCGAATCATTCTTCAAGGGATGAGAACTCGACTGGATGACTGTAAGGGATGATGGGTGGAGGAGCTCCTCAACGTGCTGTGGGCCTACCACACAACGCCACGAGCCCCCACGACGAGACCCCATTCAGCTTAGTCTTTGGATCCGAAGCCGTCATCCCGGTAGAGGTTGGCTCACCGAGCCCTCGGGTGGAGTCGTACAACGAGGGAGGCAACCCAGACCAGCTGCGAGCCAACCTCGACCTGGTGAAGGAAATACGAGACCGAGCGCGACTTCGGATGGCGGTCTACCGGCAACGGGCCGCCAAATATTACAACGCCCGTGTGCGTCCCAGGACTTTCCCGCCGGGGGACCTGATCCTTCGACGGGCTGAAGTCTCGAAGCCGGCGGAGGGAGGCAAGCTAGCCCCAAATTGGGAAGGACCCTATCGGATCGCCGAGACACTTCGTCATGGAGCTTATAAGATTGAAGAGCTTGATGGGAAGCCGCTTCCTAGGACATGGAATGCAGACAACCTTCGTCGGTATTATCAGTAATGCATTTCTCCTCTCACATTAAATACCATGCCTATATTACTTTTGGGCTTTCGCCCCTCATTCTATATTAACAAATTCTAATTTTAGCTCCTGAGTTCTTTTTGCCTAAAGCCCTGGGCTAGCCAGGCATAAAGCCCGACACCCGTCGGCACCTAAAGCCCTGGGCCAGCCAGACATAAAGCCCGACACCCGTCGGCACCTAAAGCCCTGGGCCAGCCAAGCATAAAGCCTGACACCCGTCGGCACCTAAAGTCCTGGGCCAGCCAAGCATAAAGCCCGACACCCATCGGCACCTAAAGCCCTGGGCCAGCCAGACATAAAACCTGACACCCGTCGACACCTAAAGCCCTGGGCTAGCCAGACATAAAGCCCGACACCCATCGGCACCTAAAGCCCTAGGCCAGCCAGGCATAAAGCCCAACACCCATTGGCACCTAAAGTCCTCTGGGCCAGCCAGGCATAAAGCCCGATACCCGTCGGCATCTAAAGCCCTGGGGCAGCCAGGCATAAAGCCCGACACCCGTCGGCACCTAAAGCCCCGGCCAGCCAGGCATAAAGCCCGACACCCATCGGCATCTAAAGCCCTTGGCAAGCCAGGCATAAAGCTCAACACCCATCGGCATCTAAATCCCTGGGCCAGCCAGGCATAAAGCCCGACACCCGTCGGCATCTAAAGCCTTAGGCCAGCCTGGCATAAAGCCCGACACCCATCGGCACCTAAAGCCCTGGGCCAGCCAGGCATAAAGCCCGACACCCGTCGGCACCTAAAGCCCTGGGCCCCAGGCATAAAGCCCGACACCCATCGGCATCTAAATCCCTGGGCCAGCCAGGCATAAAGCCCGACACCCGGCATCTGAAGCCCTGGGCCAGCCAGGCATGAAGCCCGACACCCGACGGCACATAAAGCCTGACACCCGATGGCACCTAAAGCCCAACACCCAACGGCACATAAAGCCCGACCACCGACGGCACTTAAAGTCCTGGACCAACCAGGCATAAAGTCCGACCCCCGTCGGCACCTAAAGCCATGTGCCTACCTGGCGCAAGGCCCGACATACCCCTGGCAGAGCGGTGCCCGTCGGTCCTGAGGAACCCGCCTACCTCAACCTCCAATGACCGGTGCTTCAACCCCAAGAAACCTATCCTTCCTGGCCCCGAGTTTCGGTCCTAGGTGGCTAAGATGGAATAGCTCGCGTGAGTTGAGAGTTATCCCCTGGCACTAATGGGACCAAGGGTCCGCGCATTGTCAACCAACAAATTTGGGATAAGAGTCGCAAATAGACAATTTATCTGAAGGAAAAAGGCATTTCATTAATTTGAAGGGATTACAAAATGCCGACGTCGTCGGACTTGCAAAAACAAAAATACAAGGAAGCTCACAGTCCAGCTGGCGTGGGCTCATCGTCTGAGGGGGCCGAATCCGAGAAGTGATCTGGTTCGACTTCTGTTGACCCAATTATTGATTTTGATGATTAATAAAGGAATTAAGTATATTTATTTGATTACTAATGGATTTGAGAAGTGTTTTAGGAGTTAAAATTATTTGATCAATTTAAATGAATTAAGAAACGTGTTTTGAATCAACTGCAAAACTTCAATTTCAAAGTTTCAGTACCTGGAGTCGACACTTAGAATTCTTGGAGCCGACCCCATGGTCATTCAAATTTTATTCTGATTTTTGATACGGTCTGGAGCCGACACCCAGAGTTTCAGAGCCGACACCCAGAGTTTCGGAGTCGACACTTACAGTGTCTGGAGCCGACTCCGATGCGGGAAAGAACGTTGATTTTTTGAGCATCCTGGAGCCGATACCTAAAGTATTTGGGAGCCGACACTTGGCGATGGCGAGCCGACACTTACTTTTTTGGAGCTGACTCCTTAACGAACTCAGAAATTTCTATTTTTGGAAAAACGACCTGGAGCCGACACCTGAAAAGTTGGAGCCGACACCAACCTGACTGGAACGAAAATTTAAATTGCCAGATCAGCTCTAACGGTAATATTTCCTTTTTACCTAATTTTAATGGATATATTTTGTTTTCAGGTACACTCCAACGGCTAGTTTCATCCCAAAAATGGATTGAAGAAAATCTATAAAAAGGGGAAAACACCAGTTTGAAAAGAAGATGAAAAAGAGACAAAAATTTCAAATCAAAATCCAAGAAAGCCTGAGCCTGAATCTCAAGAGAAAAGCATTCAAACTCAAATCCTTCCACTCCAAAAAGCTCAAAGAGGAATCCAACGCGCTCAAATAAAAAAATCGGTGGATTTCCCAAATTGAAGAAAAAGCTCCGTTTCTTCCATTTCCAATCTTCTCAACCGCAATAACTGTGAGGGATTAAAGCTGAGGCTTGGTTCATCATTCCAAAGGGAGAAGAGGAAAAGAGGAAAAGAAGAAAAGCTCAAATTCAATCATCTCCAAACAGGCTTTTCTAAACTTGTTTACTATATTTTGAATATTTGCTCAACTAAGGAGCTGTGAATCATTGTAAAACATTCTTATATTTGTTTATGCTAGTTCTATCAAGGGGATTAAACTAGTGGAGGTTGTTAACCTTGGGTCAAGCTAGATTAGCTTGAGTTTAGGGTTTTGTGCTGGTGAGCCCGAAAACCGACTGGGTTCGTTGTGATCCCGGGGGAAAAACAACAAGTTGTGAGTTGTGCTCTTGTAAAATAACTCGGCTGTAATCTAGTCGATTATAGTGTGGACCCAAGTGAATCTTGGGAGTGAACGTAGGTGTTGGATACACCGAACCACTATAAAATCCTTGTGTTTGTCGTGCATTCATTATCTCTATCTTTATCTACTTGTTTGTGCTTTATATTTGCATTGCTATTAAATTCGTTTAACTTAAAGCAGATAAGTTTTCAAAAGGTTTAAATTTTTTAAAAGAACCCAACCCCCCCTCTTGGGTTGCCATCTGGGCCAACAATTGGTATCAGAGCAAGTGCTCATTAGAATTTGATCACATGATCAAGAGCTAAAGATCCAAATGGTAGCTTATGTTGGATCATTTGCCGAAGGTCATTCTACGAATAGACCTCCCTTATTTAATGGTTCTAACTATTCATATTGGAAAGCAAGAATGAGGATATTCATTCAAGCTTCTGATTATAAATTATGGGGTGTTATAATTAATGGACCTAGTACACCCACACACATTGTTGATGGCACTATTCACTACAAGAAAATAGTATAATAGTGATGAAAATTTCCATCACTATTCCGTCACAAACTGAGTTTAGTGACGGATTAGTGATGAAAATCTTATCGTCATCATTTTTGTCGTCACTAAATTTAGTGACGAAAAGAGCATCCGTCACAAAATAATAGTGACGGATTTGTGACGAAATATTTCGTCACAAATTTATGATGAAATATTCCGTCACAATTTGTGACGAAATATTCCATCAAAAATTTATGACGGAACATATTTTTCGTCACTAAATTGTGACGGATTAGTGACGAACCATCCGTCACTCATCATTTCACTATTACATCACAAATATTTTCGTCACTATTCCATCACAATTTAGTGATGAATTATTGACAAAAAATTTAGTCACTAAAACTTTCGTCACTAGTCCGTCACAAATATTCCGTCACGGTTTAGTGATAGATTGTTGATGGAATACATGTCACTAATAGCTCCATCACTATGCCATCACAATTTGCTGATGGATTAGTGACGAAAGAATCCATTAATCATCCGTTATTGTTCCATCACTAATCAATCACTAATATTTTCGTCACTAATCCATCATTATTATTTTTATCAGAAATTCATCACTAATCCATCATTAACCTAATAAAATTTCATCCAAAAAGGATCCACCGCCAAGTAGTAGATTCTGGAATCATTTCCGATATATCTAATTAATGCAGTACTAAGTCAGAAAAGTCCATAGTCAACTGTGGAACTTTGAATAAATTCATTGAAACGGTGAGCTACCACCAACTCCATTAATTAAAATGGGCCAGCCGAGTAGCCGACTTCATTAAAGCCATTATAGACATTTCCACACATGAACCCCTGGTATGAGCACAGCACTAATCTCAAGTTAGAATCACTCCCTTTTTAAAACAACAAGCTTAGCCAATCTTGGCTTAATTTATCATTTACTAAATTTCTAACCAAGAAATTAAAACCTTCTAACTGATGGGGCTTCATTTGCTTCAAATGCCTTGGATGGATAGAAATTTCAGCTGCTATAAAATCTTCTGAAACTTTAGGTGCAGAGTAATGAAACATTTTATCCTTGTGTTTCGTGATCCGGACAAGTGAGTCCTTGCTTGCCGTGAACCCTGAAAATACAAAAGAGCAACAGTCAAATTGATGATATGCATTCATGAACATAAGAAGTATAAAATCCTTTACAATCAATGTTTAATAAGCTGACTAATTACTATAACAATTAAGAATAGATAAACTGTAGTTACGTCTTTGCATCCATCTATACTGAGATCATGATATTGGTATCGCAAGCAATGTTTTAATTGTTGAAGCCTTATATACAACATTGGCTCTTTCCCTAACATAACAGCTTAAGATTTTGAGGTCCAGTGGTTAGTTAACATTCATGATAGAATGCATGGCATGCCACTCAAACTGAGAGATCGCAATGGCATTGTCATCTCCAAAGAGATACAAATTAGATTTTCACTAAAACTAGATTCTATACACCGTGTTCTTTTTTTCATTTTGACTTTTGAGCTTTTCTTCTCTATTGTTTTCTTTCACAACCTAGTTTAGCATTTGATTTATTTCTCACAAACCAAGAGGTAAAGTCAGAAAAAAAAAAAAGGTTCTCAGGTTTATTCAATCAATAGAGGTACCATAAGAAAGATTAACTCCTTGCTTGTTGGTGGATTCCCACAACAAACAACAAAATAGACACTATATCATTTTACACCAAGGAACACCTTCTGAAATATTAGCAACAAATTCATCTATAATTAGTATCAAAATTGGCTTAGTGCCAATCCTATTGTCACGGGAAATATATTGACTAAACAAGAAGATGGCCTCTATTCTTGACCTTTAAGTATATATTAATATAATATATTTTTAAAATTTTTTGTTCAATTACTCTTTCTCACAACTAAATAAAGTCACTCCAATTTAATTTCTTATTACTATAACAATTTTGAATATCATCTCCATTCTTATAAATAGGCATCACAATACTTACTCCAATCATATGATACCTTCTTGGTTTTCAAAATATCAATGACTAACTGAGAATGGCAAGTTAACCCA
Source organism: Calamus simplicifolius (assembly GCA_900491605.1). Classification (NCBI taxonomy): domain Eukaryota; kingdom Viridiplantae; phylum Streptophyta; class Magnoliopsida; order Arecales; family Arecaceae; genus Calamus; species Calamus simplicifolius. The sequence goes on from UESW01004409.1 coordinate 269,856, forward strand.
ATATGTCCCATAACTAACCAACTCAATAGATATTTCATGTGGCCCTATATAGGTTGACGAATATGGAAAATTATTGTTATCATAGTCAACACAACAAACTATAATAGTCCAATAGAGTCCAAAATTGGTCATTTCTCCCTCTGAAAACTAGAAAATAAGAAATTTGCACAAAATTGGTCCTCTACTTGAGTATATACAGCAGTGCATGCTTCTACCTTTGCCTTCACTTCCAAACAAAGATGTTGGCAAAATATAGCAACAACAGGCAATCAAGAGATAACTGGGTAACAGTGTGATACAAAATCTCTACTGCTAGAATTACACATAATCCAAAGAAATAGAACAAATAGATATCATTCAGCTTGTCTCACACCAATGTATGGATTCCCATACAAATGTTCATGGGCATATCAGGTGTGTTTGCAGGCTGATAAGCATAAATATACATAAGATAAAATTAAATAGAGAAATTCTTTACTTATTATCTTCAACTCTAATCAATATCCTGCTACTAGGATTTGTGGATGATATTTCAGAAGGTGTTGTGACTGCAGTATATGCTGAAGACGGTACTGTGAAGACATTCTCACCATGTCCACTAGAACTGGATGGTAAGCTGCTCATAGCTATAAAAAAAATAGATAACAATAAATTTAATGTTATTGTTTAAGATCATATTACTTTGCAATATAAAAAAATACAATAAGAATATTAAAGTATAGTGCACTTACTGAATGTATGGTTTAACTTCTGGACAATTCAATAATATGTATGTGTGAGCTGCATTATATTATAATATGGTTTAACTTCTGGACAATTCAATAAACCATAGTGCTTCGGCACCTGTTCTATCTTGTATCTCTCCTCCATCTCTGAGAACAACCTCCGGCCATCCTCCACTAATCCCAGATTCGCACAAGCCGAGAGCAATGATACGAAAGTGACTTGGTCTAGCAGCACCCCTGAATCCTCCATGCTCTGAAACATGGTAAGCACCCGATGATCTCTACGGTGAGCAGAGATTATAGCATTCCAAGACACCAAATCCTTTTTTGGCATTGTTTCAAATACTGACCGAGCTCGATCCAACTGGTTGTGCTCGGAATACATCCCGACCAAAGAATTTGCGACCGATAAATCCCACTGGAGCCCATGTCGGAGAACCCAACCATGAATTTGAAGCCCAAGCTTATTACTAGAAGACAAGGAGATCCCGGAAAGCATTGATGAGATGGTAAAGGAGTCTGGCTCGATCCTATCTCCAAGCATTCTTCTACAGATGTCCGAGGCCTCGTGCAGAAGTTCATGTCGTATGTAACCTATTATCATCGAATTCCATGAGACCGGATCTCGATCGGGGATTTGTCGAAAATCTGCCGGGCTTTCTGGATATCGCCGCACTTGGAGTACATGTCGACGAGCGCATTCAGCACAAAGATATCAGTGCCGAAACCCGAGCGAATAATGTGGCGGTGGACGGCCTCGCCGTGGCTCACCGACCCGATTCCAGCACAGGCCTTGAGAACTCGAGGGAAGGTGAACCGGTCGGGCTCGACGCCCTCCTCCTCCATCTGGTAATATAGAGCCATATCGTCTTCGTAGAGGCCCAGGTCGGTGTAGCCGGAGATTAGGGAGTTCCAAGGGAAGGCGCTGTCCTTAAATCGCTGCGGCATTTGGTCAAACAGTCGGTGAGCCTTGTCGACGCAGCCACACGAGGCATACAAGCGAGGAGCCTGGCGAGAGGTCGGGGCTCCGGCGGAGGAGGGCGGAGGGGATGAGGCGGCAGAGGCGGGCGCCGTGGCGTAGGGAGCGCATCTGGGAGAATGTCTCGAGGAGGGAGGCGAAAAGGGAGGCGTCGACGGGGACGCCATGGGCGAGGGCAGAGTCGAGGTCGGCGAGGACGCGGTCGAGCGCTTGGTCGCGGGTGAGCGGGGTGCGGTGGGGAGCGAGGAGGAGAGGAGTGGGAGAGGATTTGGGGTAAGCGAGGGTTTTGATGTGTTTGGGAGCGAATTTAGGGGGAGGTTCGCCCCGTTTCCGCTTGCTTCTGCAACAGACGATTTTAACCTAAAATATGACCATTCTCATGCTTAAAATTTTTTGGAATACAGCTACAACGGTGTGCTATTGAACAAATGCTTTCTATGTGATAATATATTTTTAAAAAAATTTAAGGTTGCCTACGTGATGGCATCATTCATCTACACATTTTTTAATTATATAATACATAATATATAAAAATAATAAAATTTAAAAATATTTTATTATTTTTTATTTTAATATTAATTCTTTAAAAAAATATTAGACATGCAATTATTTATAATAAAAATTATTATTATTATAAATTATAATTTTTTTTATTTTACTTTCTTTCTTCTCATTCAAATAAAAAAATATTAAAAATATAAATTTGTGACGGAAGGGCAATCCGTCACTAATCCGTTACTAATATAGTGACGGATTGCTCTTTCGTCACTAATTTTGTGATGGATTAGTGACGGAAGGGCAATATGTCACTAAATTAGTGATGGATGAAGAAATCCATCACTAAATTAGTGACAGATTGCTCTTCCATCACTAAATTAGTGATGGATAGGTAATTCGTCACTAAATTAGTGACGGAAGGCCAATCCGTCACTAAATTAGTGACGGATGGGGCAATCCATCACTAATTTAGTGATGGATTGCTCTTCCATCACTAATTAGTGATGAATTAGTGACGAAAGGGCAATTCATCACTAATCACTAATTTGTGACGGATTAGTGATGAAAAAGTAATCCATCATTAAGTTAGTGACGGATTGCCTCATCCGTCACAAAATTAATGACGGATTGCCTCATCCGTCACAAAATTAGTAACGGATTGCCCAATCCGTCACTAAATTAGTGATGGATTAGTGACGGACGTCACTAATCCATCACTAATTTAGTGACGGATTGCTCTTTCATCACTAATTTGTTATGGATTAGTGACGAAGGGCAATCCGTCACTAAATTAGTGATCAATTTTCCATCCATCACTAATTTTGATGATTAGTGATGAAAATAATTCGTCACTAATTAGTGATGATTATTTTCCATCACTAATTTGTGACGGATTAGTGACGAAAAGCAATCCATCACCAAGTTAGTGACGGATTACTCTTCCGTCACTAATTTGTTATGGATTAGTGACAAAAGGGCAATCCATCACTAAATTAGTGACGAATGTGATAGTCTGTCACTAATTTAGTATAGTTTAGTGACGAAAAAACTAATCCATCACTATTTTAATTTTTTGTCACTATTTTGTTACTAAACCGTCACAATTTAGTGACGAAAATTTCCATCACTAATTTTCGTCACTATTTTGACATTTTCTTGTAGTGATTGTTCCGAAGCTCGAAAGGGATTGGAATGATAATGATAGGAAAATGGCACAGCTCAATGCTAAGGCTATGAATGTTTTATATTGTTCATTAGATGCTAATGAATTTAATCACATTTCTACATGTAATTCCGCAAAAGAGATTTGGGATAGATTAGAGGTTACCCATGAGGGTACAAACCAAGTAAAAGAATCTAAAATAAATATTCTTGTTCATAAATATGAACTATTTAGTATGGAGCAAACTGAAACTATAGCTTGCATGTACACTAGATTTACCGATATCGTGAATGGTTTGAAAAGTCTTGGAGAAACCTATACTAATTCTGAACTTGTTCGCAAAATTCTTAGGTCACTTCCAAGGACTTGGGAAGCAAAGGTGACAGCAATCCAAGAAGCCAAGGACCTCAACACATTACCCCTGGAGGAGTTACTTGGATCCTTGATGACTCATGAGCTAACCATGAAACAACATCAAGAGGAGGAAGTCAAAAAAAAGAAGACCATAGCTCTTAAGGCTGCAGAAAGTGAGGAAAGCTACAGTGATGATGATGATGATGATGACAGCTCTTCTAGCAAGAAAATTCAAAAAATTCATGAGAAGAAGGAGACCTTTCAAAAAGAAGAAATCTGGATTTAAGATGGAAGGAGAAAAAGAAAAGGAAAAGGACAAGGACAAAGATAAAGACCCCTTGATTTGCTATGAATGTAAGAAACCGGGGCACTTTAGATACGATTGTCCTCAACTAAAGAAGACTTTCAAGAAGAAGAAGAAAGCCTATGTTGCAACTTGGAGCGATAGCGATGAATCCTCTTTGGAGGAAGAACAAAAAGAGGTTGCCAACATTTGCTTCATGGAAAACGAGGATGATGAGGTAAGTTCTGAAAACCCTTGTGATGATTTTGCTTTCGATGAATTATTTGAAGCTTTCAATGAACTAGTAGATGACTTTAAAATTTTGAAAAAGAAATACAAGTCTTTGAAAAATGATAGCTCAATTTTATCAAAGAAAAAGACAATCTTACTAATGAGATTAGAACACTAAAATCTGAAAATGATAATTTGACAAAAGAAAAGAAATCAATTTCTAATGAAAATGATAAATTAAAGAAGGAAGTTGATAAATATAAAAGTGTTGTTGATAAATTTACTTATAGTTTGAAAAACTTAATTTATTGTTAAGTAATCAAAGAGCCATATATGATAAAGCTGGTTTAGGATATAGACCTAACTTAAAACAAAAATTTATCAAAAACTTTTTTAGAAAAGAACAAAATAGAGATAATGTTACATGTCATTATTGTAACAAGAAAGGTCATAAAACCTATGAATGTAATATGAGAAATAGTAACAAAAATTTAAGTAATAAAGGCAAGAAAATTTGGGTTCCCAAAGGAATAATTTTTTATGCTACTAACCATGAAGGACCCAAGAAGGCTTGGGTACCTAAATATAAGACTTGATTATTTTTGCAGGAGTGTCTTGCGGCCAAAAGATTAAATCGAAAGTGGTATCTCGATAGTGGCTGCTCAAGACACATGACGGGTGACAAGGATCAATTCATCACCCTTAAGAGCAAAAGAGGAGGAGTAGTTACATTTGGTGACAATGGCAAAGGCCAAATCATGGGGTTTGGTAAAATTCAAATAACTCCCTCCACATATATTGAAAATATCTTATATGTTAATGGTTTAAAACATAATCTAATAAGTATTAGTCAATTATGTGATAAAGGTTTTAAAGTATCATTTGAAGCATCAATCTGCACTGTTTCTAATCCCATTGATAATAGCATTATTTTTATTGGAAATAGAAATGGCAATATATACTTGATTGATTTAGACAATTTGTTACTAGTAATCATTGCTTAGTTGCTAATAATGCTAATATGAATGAGATTGGTTGGTTATGGCATCGTAGATTAGGTCACGCAAGCACACACCTTATTTCAAAATTAATTAGAATGGATTTAGTAAAAGGACTTCCACAACTAGATTTTGAAAATAACAAAATTTGTGATGCATGTCAATTTGGAAAACAAACTAGAAATTCTTTCAAAACTAAAAATATTGTTTCCACTTCTAGGCCACTTGAACTACTTCACATGGATCTTTTTGGACCTACTAGAACCACAAGTCTAGGAGGAAAGAAATATGGTCTTGTGATTGTAGATGATTATTCTAGATACACTTGGGTATTATTTTTAGCTCATAAGGATGAGACCTTTCCATTATTTTTGAAATTCTTCAAAAAGGTCACAAATGAGAAAAATAACACCATAGTGTCTCTAAGAAGTGATCATGGCACTGAATTTGAAAATCATTTATTTGAAAACTTTTGCATAGAAAATGGCATTCATCATAATTTTTTAGCACCTAGAACACCGCAACAAAATGGAGTAGTTGAAAGAAAAAATAAACCTTAGAAGACATGGCCCGTACCATGCTATGTGAAAGCAACCTACCAAAATATTTTTGGGCAGAAGCTATAAACACGGTGTGCTACATTCTTAATAGAGCTCTAATTAGGCCAATCATTAAGAAAACTCCTTATGAACTATGGAATAATAGAAAACCAAATATAAGTTACTTTCATGCATTTGGTTGTAAATATTTCATTCATAATAATGGTAAAGATAATCTAGGAAAATTTGATGCAAAATCTGATGAAGGCATTTTCTTAGGGTATTCAACATCTAGTAAAGCCTATAGAGTGTTTAACAAGAGAAACTTAATTGTAGAAGAATCTATTCATGTAATTTTTGATGAATCTTTAGCATCAAGTTCTGAAAAGATTGATGATGGGAAGATACAAACATTCTAGAAAGAGATATTAAAAAACTGAATATAAATGTATCTTCGGATCATGAACAAGAAGCTAAAGATAATGATTCTCCTAGTGTTGTGTTGTTGATGCAAATCACAATGATAGATCTTCCTAGAGATTGGAGATATGCCTATGGTCATCCAAAAGAATTAATTATAGGTGATCCATCTCAAGGAGTAAGAACTAGATCATCAATGAGAAACATCAATAATCATCTTGCATTTGTATCTCAAATTGAACCTAAAACTATTGAAGAAGCAGAAAAAGATAATAATTGGATGTTAGCTATGCAAGAAGAATTAAATCAATTTACTAGGAATAATGTTTGGACTCTTGTAGATAGACCTAAAGATCATTCTGTTATAGGATCAAAATGGGTATTTAGAAATAAATTAGACAAAAATGGCATAGTAATTAGAAATAAAGCTAGATTAGTTGCAAAAGGATATAATCAAGAAGAAGGAATTGATTTTGATGAAACTTTTGCACCTGTAGCTAGACTTGAAGCAATTAGATTATTACTTGCATTTGCATGTCATATGCATATCAATTTATTTCAAATGGATGTTAAAAGTGCATTTTTAAATGGATTTATAAATGAGGAAGTTTTTGTTGAACAACCACCTGGTTTTGAAGATCATGAATTTCAAATCATGTTTTTAAATTACACAAAGCACTATATGGTTTAAAACAAGCACCTAGAGCTTGGTATGAAAGATTAAGTAAATTTCTAATTGAAAATGATTTCATAAGAGGAAATGTTGATAAAACATTATTTTTGAAAAGAAAAGACAAGGATTTATTAGTAGTACAAATATATGTTGATGATATTGTATTCGGTGCTACTAACAATTTGTTATGTCAAGAATTTGCTAAGTTGATGCAGGGTGAGTTTGAAATGAGTATGATGGGAGAACTCAACTTCTTCCTAGGCTTCAAATCAAACAAAGCAAAGAAGGAATTTTCATCAATCAAGCCAAATACACAAAAGAACTGCTCAAGAAGTTTGGAATGGAGTCAATCAAGCCACTTGGAACTCCTATGAGTCCTTCATGCAAATTGGATAAAGATGATGATGGTAAGAAAGTAGATCAGAAATATTATAGAGGTATGATCGGATCTCTTCTTTACTTAACAGCTAGTAGACCAGATATAATGTTTGTTGTATGTTTGTGCGCTAGATTTCAATCTGAACCTAAAGAATCACATTTAATTGCCGTAAAAAGAATCTTAAGATATTTAAGCGGAACTAAAAATGTAGGCTTATGGTATTCTAGAGACTCAACATTAAACTTGATTGCTTATTCTGACTCTGATTATGCTGGATGTAAATTAGATAGAAAAAGCACAAGTGGAGCATGTCAATTCTTAGGTAGTAACTTAATCTCTTGGTTTAGCAAAAAGTAAAATTCGGTTGCATTATCTACTGCTGAAGCAGAATATGTTGCAGCTGAAAGTTGCTGTGCTCAAATCCTTTGGATTAAGAGACAACTTGAAGATTATGGCATAACACTTGATAAAACTCCAATTATGTGTGATAACACAAGTGCAATTAATCTAACTAAAAATCCAATTCAACATTCAAGAACAAAACACATTGAAATTAGATATCATTTTATAAGAGAACATGTAGCTAATAATGAAATTTATCTTGAATATGTTAATACTAAGAATAATTAGCTGATATATTTACAAAACCTTTGAGTGAAGAGAGATTTTGTTATCTTAGAGGTGAATTAGGGATATGTGACCCTTTGGATTGATTTTGAAATTATAAGGAATGACTTTCTAGATCTATATTAATTTCTTGATATTCCTTTCATAATTTTAAGGATAAATTATCTAGTCATCTAAGGTATTTGATTCTTAATTCTCCAAAATTTTATCAAGATTTTATAAAATACATTCTGACGAGTTTCATATGGTTGAATTTTAATTATTTTTCTCTGAAACTGTCATTGGAGTCGACACCTCAGAATGAGGAGTCGACACCTCTGACTGTGTCGCTCTCGGTCCCTGACCTTGGAGCCGACACCCGTGTAAGTGGAGCCGACTCCAGTTCGAGCGCTGACAGTGTTAGCGATTTGGAGTCGACACCGACTTTGCGGGAGTCGACACCTGGGATTCCAAAATCGATTTATTAGGGCAGAGTCGACACCTCGTCATTTCATTGCTCTTCGAATCCTCCACCAAATCCCTCCAAAACTCTTCCAAAACCTCCCCATCTCTAATTCCACTTCTATCAAGCCTTCCTACGGATTCAATGGCGCCTAAGAGGAAAGGTTCGGTGATTGGAGCGACCGTGGTGACCGGGAAGCGTTCCGCAAGGCGACCCATCCGCGAGCCGTCTCCAAGTGAAGACTCCTCCACTGATTCAGACAATCCTAACGCCACTTCACCACAGGTAGATACCCTAGCCGGGAGGGTAATCACAATGGGAAGAAAAGTTGATTTCAAACTTTTTGAATCCGAGGGTTTTTCGATTGGTAGGCAACTTAAGGAGCTTGGATGGGATAAAGTATGTTCGCTTGATGTACCCACTTACCCAGCTTTAGTGAAGGAATTTTACTTTAATTTAGCAAGAGGAGATGGTGGTTTAGTAAGCACTGTTAGAGGAAAAAGGATTCACCTTACATTTCACAAGTTAGGAAATCTCTTGAGCTTCCCAATTACTGGATTGGCTGCTAATGTGCACAATGAGAGATCAGCTGCCCTATCAAGGATGTTAGGGAGAGAGGTTATGAGTTTGAGGAAATCAGGGCTAATCAGTTGCCCTTGGAATTAAGGTTGTTACACAACATATGCAGCAGAATTTGTTTCCGAAGACCGGACGCTTTGAGTATGTCTCCGAGCGGGACATCGTTGTGATGGATAGTGTATTGACCGGTCAGCCCATTAATCTTGCTGCTATGATGGTATTTTACATGGCCGAGGCTGGAGGAAGGAGAAGATCGTCACTACCCTACGGCATGATCTTAACGATGGTATTCAGAAGCCAAGGCCTGAGACACACTGATTATTATAGCTTGGCCACTTTACATCGAATGGGTTTTGTCAAAATTAATGGTCAGTGGGAAAGGAAAGGGAACTTGGATGAGAGAATCCCCGAGCCTAGACATTATGTATCTTGTGAGGCTGGTCCGTCTATGAGGATTCCATCTCCACATCCTAGTAGTCCTGCCCTGCTCTTGTCCCAGTACCAGTGATTCCATCTACTTCATCTACTTCTTCAGTCGGATTTCAGACCTTCAGTTAGAGCAACTTAGAAATCTTCTTGCTGCTCAGAAGGAAGAATTAAAGACTGAGTTTGACATCAAATATATGAATCTTAAAGAAACTCTCTATTCATTAGATGATCGGATTGCCAAAATTGAATCAACACTTAGCTCTTCCACTGGATCTTTGAGTAGTGACTTGAAGAACATTTTTGAAGAACTCAAAGACATTTGTGGAGATTCTGAAATTTATTCAAAGTGCAATGCCGAGTTACAAGATAAAATTATCACTGCTTGTACTTTTGTTGATGAAAGATTAAAAGACTACGTCAAGATTTAGTCTGAAGGAATGCAGAAGATTGTAGATCATTTAACCAGGATTATTAGAACTAATTTTTGATCTTCATGTAATGATGTAATGAATTCTGATGTAATGGAAATACAATCTTGATGTAATGAAAGTTTTTGATATAATGATGTGCAGTTTAATGTAATGTCAAAGTTTAGTTCCATTTTGTAATACTTTTGATACAATGAAATTACCTTTTGATCTATCAATTTATATTATGACTTAACTTTTCTTTTTGTTGATTACAAAAAAGGGGGAGAAAGTTATGTCGTATATGCATTGGTTAATATGTGATTGAAATAGTAAGAATAAGAATAACTTGTTTAAAGCTTATTTGATTAGTATAAAGTTTGTTTGAAATTGCATAAATATTAAGTATCAAAGGAAGAACAATTGATAATTTGAACTTCATAGGGGGAGTTACCTCATTCAGGGGGAGCCCACTTGTGAAGGTTATTTCCTTAAAAATTTGAATTTAAGAATACTATGCATATACTCAATGTTTTTATAATCATCAAAAAGGGGGAGATTGTTGACCCAATTATTGATTTTATGATTAATAAAGGAATTGAGTATATTTATTTGATTACTAATGGATTTGAGAAGTGTTTCAGGAGTTAACATTATTTGATCAATTTAAATGAATTAAGAAACGTGTTTTGAATCAACTGCAAAACTTCAATTTCAAAGTTTAGTACCTGGAGTCGACACTTAGAATTCCTGGAGCCGTCCCCATGGCCATTCAAATTTTATTCTGATTTTTGATACGGTCCGGAGCCGACACCCAGAGTTTCGGAGTCGACACTTACAGTGTCTGAAGCCGACTCCGATGCGGGAACAGAACGTTGATTTTTTGAGCATCCTGGAGCCGACACCTACAGTATTCAGGAGCCGACACCTGGCGATGGCGAGCCGACACTTACTTTTTCGGAGCCGACTCCTCAACGAACTCGAAAATTTTATTTTTGAAAAAACGACCTGGAGCCGACACCTGAAAAGTTGGAGCCGACTCCAATCTGACTTTAAATTGCCAGATCAGCTCTAACAGTAATATTTCCTTTTTACCTAATTTCTAACTGATATATTTTGTTTCTAGGTACACTCCAACGGCTAGTTTCATCCCAAAAATGGATTGAAGAAAATCTATAAAAAGGGAAAACACCCATTTGAAAAGAAGAAAAAATAGACAAAAATTTCAAATCAAAATTCGAGAAAGCCTGAGCCTGAATCTCAAGAGAAAAGCATTCAAACTCAAATCCTTCCACTCCAAAAAGCTCAAAGAGGAATCCAAGGTGCTCAAATCAAAAAATCGGTGGATTTCCCAAATTGAAGAAAAAGCTTCGTTTCTTCCATTTCCAATCTTCTCAACTGCAACGACTGTGAGGGATTAAAGCTGAGGCTTGGTTCATCATTCCAAAGGGAGAAGAGGAAAAGAGGAAAACAAGAAAAGCTCAAATTCAATCATCTCCAAACAGGCTTTTCTAAACTTGTTTACTTTATTTTGAATATTTGCTCAACTAAGGAGCTGTGAATCATTGTAAAACATTCTTATATTTGTTTGTGCTAGTTCTATCAAGGGGATTGAACTAGTGGAGGTTGTTAACCTTGGGTCAAGCTAGATTAGCTTGAGTTTAGGGTTTTGTGTTGGTGAGCCCGGAAAACCGGCTGGGTTCGTTGTGATCCCGGGGGAAAAACAACAAGTTGTGAGTTGTGCTCTTGTAAAACAACTCGGCTGTAATCTAGTCGATTATAGTGTGGACCCAAGTGAATCTTGGGAGTGGACGTAGGTGTTGGATACACCGAACCACTATAAAATCATTGTGTTTGTCGTGCATTCATTATCTCTATCTTTATTTACTTGTTTGTGCTTTATATTTGCATTGCTATTAAATTCGTTTAACTTAAAGCAGATAAGTTTTCAAAAGGTTTAATTTTTTTAAAAAGAACTCAATTCATCCCCCCCTCTTGGGTTGCCATATGGGCCAACAACTTCCAAGGCTTGGGGAATGTTCAAGTCCCTGGCAATTTTCTCTTTCCCATGCTGGAACCCTTGAAGGAACACCGTCGTCGAAGCTTCCGCCAAATCATCTGCAAAGCGCTCGGACGCTTTGTACTCTTCTATAATTTCGGCGGTCCTGGCCACGATGGTAGCTTCCACCTCAGCGGCCCGAGCTCTTTCCTCCGCGGTGAGAGCTGCCACTGCAGCCTTCTCGGCCTCTTGGGCGCGACTCGTCTCCTCCCCGGCTTGGTTTGCTTTTTCCTTCGTTGCCCGTGCCTCCTCCTCCGCGGCCCTTGCTTTTTCCTCCGCTGCCGTTGCCTTTTCCTCGTACACCCTACTCTCTCCTCAGCCGTGACCGCCCGACCCTCGATCTCTTGGATGGCCAAGGTCAGCTCAGAGATGTGCAGGTCTCTAGCCATCATGGCATTTTCAGCCTCCGTCATTTGGTGGAGCGCCGCCCGCAGATGATTGGCATCAGCCTCCGCTCTGCTCTCGGTGGCCCTTGTTTCACTGGCCCAGGCGCTTCTGGTCGACTCCAGCGCCTCCTCGGCCGCCTCCGCGCGGTGCTAGGCATCTTCGGCCTCCTTCTGTGCCTCGCGCAAAAGGGCCTTCCCACCATGGATCACCTTCCTCGCGGCCCTTAGGGAATGCGCAAGCTGCATGAAAGTTCTAGGTTAGCAAAATAAAAGAGGGAAATATAAAGGCAAAGGGTGGAAAGACCGCTTACCCTGACAAGGGCCGCATAGGATTCCCAGAAGAATGTACTCGCCTTCAGGTGGCTGAGCTCTTCCAGGACCTCGGGCATGAAAACTGGAGAAAGGACCCATTCAGCCCAGCGACCGTCATTCAAGATGGAGTCCCGGGGCGGCCCTGGTTTGGCCCTGCTCCGTTCGGCTGCCTCAGCCTCCTCCGGCTCAGTGCGCGGGCTACTCCTAGGCGTCCTCTCGGGGGGTGGGCTTGCTATCCCTGATGGCCCCTCGCCCCAGTCCCTGACCGCCTCGGGTGGAGTCGGTTCGCCAGGGGCAGGAAGCTCTTCCGCCACTGTGGGCTCCTCCGCCACTGCTGGCTCCTCTGCAGCTGGCTCCTCTATTGGGACCCCCACGGGCGCTGCCATCTCTGGTGGGGTGTCGGCTGTGAGATCGATTTCTGAAGCAGCCGGGGGGGTCTTGTGGTGCCGGTGGTCGGGGAACCCGAGCTGTCGGGCGTTTTGGGGCTGGAGCTTGCTGGCCTTCACTCGGCCCCTCCCGGGCCCTCTTCTTGGAGACAGCCTTCAGGAGTTTCTGTGTCGATATCTTCATGGCTGCATGATATCGGTCAAGGTTTAAAAAAAAGAAGAAGATAAGCAGGTAAAATTTTGGCTAAGTATGAAAATGGCTTACCCCGGTGGGAGATAAGACCTGCCGACTGGAGGTTATCTTCCATCAAGAGCAAGGTGTACCGAGGGATCTCGGTAGCTAACAATTGACCCAACGCTTCCCGATCCCCAGGGTGGACGGTGGAGTTCGCGTTGCCTTGAAGGTTGGGGTCTCCCCACCGGGGCCTGACTTGGTCTAGGCCAGTAAAAAAGAATCGGGATTTCCATCCTTTGATCGAAGAAGGAAGAAAAAGCTTGAGGACCCGATTGGGTCGGGGCTGGAACAACCACCAAACCTTCTGGGACCGGAGGATATAAAAGACCAGAAAAGAGAGATTCGGGGGGTGATGCCAAGACAATGACAGAGAATAACAAAGGCGCTAATGACCCGGTAGGAATTTGGGACTAGTTGGGAAGGAGTCAAGGAGTAGTAGTCAAGAAGGTTAATGAAAAAGGGAGGAAAGGATGGACGGAGACCCGCCTTCAGGCAAATCTCATAAAGGGCCACCCGGCCGGGTCGGGAGGAGATGACTCTATCATCGGGAGTCGGCAGGAAAAGTTCGATGTCCCGGCGAATCTGGTAACGGGCTCGGATTTTTGCCAAATTCAGACCTGTTACCGTGGAGGCGGTCCCCTCCGGGGACCCCTCCACCCTCGAGGAGGTGCCGGCCTCTGATCGGCGGCTCCTCGATGGGGCTTCACCAGTGACCCGTTGCCGGGCCAGGGGAATGCGGTCCTCTGAATCAGTGGACCACTCAAGTGGAGGAGAAGGGGAAGGTATAGGAGAGGCTCAGCGCCTCTCAAAGGGAGAACGATTATCCGAATCGTCCTCCGAGGTCCAGGATGGAGAACTCATGGGTAAAAGAAGGGATGGAGGAGTCTAGAATGGACAAATAACTGACCTGAGGGAAGGGAAGCTAAGCTCAGGTTCTCGTGTTGCAGGGGGACCAAAACGTAGGCTGAGAGGAAGACGACGATGGCAGCAATAGTGTGGCCAGATTCAACCCCTCATTCGAGTTTTATTGGGTTTTCAAATTGTTCTGCCTCGTCTCATCAGCCACATGGACCCCCACCATAGGCTGGTTCGCCTCGATGGTTGCCCAGCGCGTGATACGGTACGCCTTCGGCCAATGATGGGACTCCACTGACGTCGCCGCTATGAGAGGTAATGATGATGCAGCTTTCCATGCAGACTTCGAAGAGTTAACCTCACCTCAAGGTCGATCATGGCGGGCTCAGTGTACGGAAGCGGCCGCCTTTTCACATTCCCCATGTCGTCCGCATAGAGATATGGATAGGGATCAGCCACGTGGGAGGTAGCACCCCTTTCGTCTTGCCAGTGGGGCCCACTTTGCCTCAGGGGTGAGGGGGCATCTGATGTGGCTGATCCAACGCCATTAGAATAAAAGGTAACAGCAGCTAACGGAGATCACCGCATCTCAACCCCGAGACCCCTCCTCCGGTCTCGGGGTGCACAAGCATCATCTCACTCCCGAGACCCCCTCCGGTCTCGGGGTGAGGTCACCATATCTCAACCCCGAGACCCCCTCCAGTCTCGAGATGCACCAGCACCATCTCACCCCGAGACCTCCTCCGGTCTCGGGGTGAGGTCACCATATCTTGACCCCGAGACCTTCCTTCGGTCTCGGGGTGCACAAGCATCATCTCACCCCCGAGACCCCCTCCAGTCTCGGGGTGAGGTCACCATATCTCAACCCCGAGACCCCCCTCCAGTCTCGAGGTGAGGTCACCATATCTCGCCCCCGAAACCTCCCTTCGGTCTCGGGGTGCACAAGCATCATCTCACCCCTGAGACCCCCTCCGGTCTCGGGGTGAGGTCACCATATCTCAACCCCAAGACTGGAGTGGGGTCTCGGGGGTGAGATGATGCTTGTGCACCCCGAGACCGAAGGGGGGTCTCGGGGTCGAGATATGGTGACCTCCGTTAGCTACTGTTACCTTTTATTCTAACGGCGCTGGATCAGCCACATCAGATGCCCCTCACCCCTGAGGCAAAGCGGGCCCCACTGGCAAGGCGAAAGGGGTGCTACCTCCCACGTGGCTGATCCCTGTCTACATCTCTATGCGGACGACATGGGGAATGTGAAAAGGCGGCCGCTTCCATACACTGAGCCCGCCACGATCGACCTCGAGGCGAGGTTAACTCTTCGGAGTCCGCATGGAAAGCTGCATCATCATTACCTCTCATAGCGGCGACGTCAGCGGAGTCCCATCACATAGAACAATATCACAGAAATTATGCAAGCAATCACAAACACAAGAGGGTTTATAGTGGTTCATGCCAAACTCAGCACCTTCGTCCACTCCCCAAAAACCCTTGGAAATTTTACTACAATCATATTACAATGATTACAACCCCTAGCCTTCCCCGATTAGTCCTCTTATTTTTACAGTATAAGGTAGCCAACCCTTAGCCTTACCCGGCTAGTTCTCTTATTTCATAGCATAAGGAAGCCAACCCCTAGCCTTACTCGGCTAGTCCTCTTGTTTACGACACAAGGAAGCCAAACCAATAACCAAGGGTTAAATCTAACCATTTTACAATAATATGTTTAGAATAACAAACAGCTCCTAAAATGAGCAAATATTCAAAGAAATACTTTACAACTTTTGTAGCAAATCTTCAGTAATAAATAAAGATCTCCGAGGTAGCTGAAGCTTTGAATGCTTGAAGGCTTTAATGGATCTGAACGACTTAAGCAATGAATGATCTTTATGATTTCTCAACTTCAATGCACAAGAAAAATTACTCAGAAAATATGCAATAAAAGCTCTTTTTCTTGGATTTCTTTCTCTTCTTTTTTGTTTTTCAGATTCGTCCTCTTCTCTTCTTGTTATTCTTCTAATCTCAGCTATCAACATCAAAGATATCCGTTAGACTCATTTGAAATAAATGGAAAGAAAAACGGAAAGAAAATGTAACCGTTAAGATTATTTCCCTTAAGCATTAAATGCACTGAATCCATTTGAAGAAGGAAGATCTCTGCCATTTCCAAGAGATCAAAAGTTAGTTAAGCTGAAAATAGAAATAAAGAAAGAGAGAGAGAGAGCTCGTCCAAAGCTTGCAAAGAGAAGGAGTAGCTGGCTAGAATTAATTCCCAGCTAACTCCATGAAGAGAGTGACCGGCCAGGCTTGACAATAGCTAGCTAAAACCTGATTTTAGTTAGCTAAAATTGAATTCCACATGGTCAAGGATAGAGTCTGTAGTCCATTAGTAAGCAGAAGCTTTGCTTCAGTTAACTAGGCCATAGATCTACACGGTCAAGAGAGAGAGAGAAGTCATAAAGTAGTTAGCTTCTTAGCTAACTCAAACATGCATCCACACGGCTTGAAGAAAGAGGTAGTTAGCTCCTTAGCTAACTAAATTTTGAGTCCACATGGCTTGAAGAAGAGATCTGCGAAAAAAAAAAAGTTAACTAACAAAGAAAGATAGTTAGCTCACAAAGCAAACTAGTTAGCTGACAAGGGTTCTTAGTTAGCTTAGAAACACATCAAGTTAACTCCCAAGCTAACTAGATATAAGCATAGTTCGGTCATGTTCATGGCAAGGGAAAAAGTAGTTAACTAACAAGACATTCTAGCTAGCTAGAAAGACAACCAGCTAGCTCCCCAGTTAACTGAATCCAAACATGGTTCGGCCAACACTGTAACAGGGAAAAATAGTTAGCTAAAGAATGAATCCAGCTAGCTAAGAAGGAGGACAAGTTAGCTAGTCAGTTAACTAAATTCAACACATGGTTCGGCCAGCACAATAACAGGAAAAAGTAGTTAGCTAAGAGAGAATTTCAGCTAGCTAGAAGAGGAGACCAGCTAGCTAACCAGCTAACTCTTTCTACCATGCAATCGGCTAGGCCTCTGGCAAGACAAAATTAGTTAGCTAACAAATGCATCAGCTAGCTAGGAGAGAGGATAAGCTAGCTAACTAGCTAGCTCATTTTAACATGCAATCGGCTAGGTGAAGAATGAATCAACTAGCTAGCTGTCAAGACAAGAGAAACTAGCTTCCGGGTAACTAATAATAAGTAGAAAAATGGCTGGGGCATTCTTTCATGAATTTTGCTTGATAAGGCTCATTTGTAAGGCACATGTACTTCCCTGCATTAATCTTAGTTTCTATAATAAATAGAATTAGTCTTTACTAAATTTTTTTGTAATCATCAAAATCAATTTAGGGTCAACAATCTCTCCCTTTTTATGATGACAAAACCTTAAGTATGCATGAAAAATATAAGAAATACTTTAAATAAACAAGAATGTAGAATGCATAGAATGTATTAGGAAATTCTTTTATAATTCATTCCAATAAATATTTTCTTTCCCTGTCAACAATTAATAATTAATCTTCCCGGAGTGTTTTCTTTCCTCCATTATTTCAATGTATGCAATATTCTTCTCCCTCTTTTTGTCATTGATCAAAAAAATGATTGAAGAAATGTGCAAGAATTCAAAGCATAATTCATTAAGATAAAGTGAGTACTTCATTCATACTAATAACATTCATACAAAACATTAAGGTCTCAAGCTCAAGTAGAAGACATTACATAGTCAAGAGAAATATTACAAAACATTCAATACATAGTTTAAACATTCATCACATAGCAAATATTACAAGACAATCATTTTTCATCATCAGAAGAAATTACTGAAGGTTGAGCTGAAGATCCGTCTTCTTGGCGAGAGGGTCCAGGCTTGTCGCTTTGAGGTTGAGGCGGAGAAGGCCAAAGATGAGGGTGCGAGTAAGATGCATTTGAAGCTGAAGAAGCAGAAAAAGCAAGATATGTTTTCACAAGATTGTTAAGCCTCACAATAGATGCAGTCCAGTGATCAAATGCATTTGATGCATCCTTCATCTGGCTTTCATTGTTACGCATTTGAAAGGTCACCCATTCTGCTTTAATCTCAAAATTTTCAAGCTTGGATTTTAACAAATTAACTTCATTTAGAATTTGGCTCAAAACAGTCTCGTTGTGGTGGAAGACTCATCCATTAAGAATATTTATGTCATGAACAAGTTGATTTTGGGTCATCATAACTTAAGAGAGGGTCTCAAAGACTGTGAAGATGTGGGGTACAATGGTGTGCTCATTAACAGATGATCCACTATCCCCGGTACTCCGACTAGATTGGGCAAGAGATAACTCATGAATGATCTGCTGAATTTGTTCTTCATAGATCCGCACAGTGGGAGGAATAGGAGTAGAATTATCATTACGGTGAGATGGTCCAGGTGTATCAACATCAGGCGGCTCAGTCAGAAATGGATTGGGTTTAGTCATGGCGGCTAGAAAAGGATTGGGTTGATGAAAATCAAAGTTAAAGAAATTAGGTGGAGAACAGGTAGGTTGATGTAGGTCAGATGGTGGCAAGCTACTTGGTTGAAGGGCAGGTTTATCACCAGTCTTAGATCTAATTTTGGTCCAAACACCATTGCACTTAGCATAATCCATACGATGAAGGGAGTGAGCATTAAATACATCAGAATGACGCAATGCTACAACTGTTTCTCCTTTAAGTTTTATGTTAAAAAACTCAAAAACATAAGTGAGAAACATCCCGTATGGTAATGCAGCTTTGGATCTACTTAAGGCTTCTTTCATGATGGTTAACATAAGATCAGGAAAGTCTAGAGGTGTTTCTACAAGAATATCATACATAATACTAATGTCTCGATCTGTTACAACATTAAAAGATCCTGCATGAGGAGCAAATATTTTAGCAATGATGCTATGAAACAATCTATTCTCAACAAATAGCATATTAGCATCAAGGTTCACTATGTTATTGGCTTTACTATCTTCTAAGTCAAGAATTATAGCAAGTTTATAGCCTCTTTCACTAGGGAAAATCTCTAGGACACCTTCGGATGGAATATTTAAGGCAGAACCTAGCATTTTACTATCAAGTTCTATCTTAGTCTTTTTAACATAGAAAGAAGGTCCCATTTCCAAAGGTGATATTTTCAAAAAATTCTCGAATTAACTCAGGATAGATAGGCTTTTTGGTAGATAATAAATTGGTCCAACCTTGAGTGGCAAATAGTCTACCTATCTTAAAACCTTCTTGTTCTAGAAAATTAAAATCTACTAGCCTCCTATTGGCTAATGCTCTAGCGGCGATTTGGGTGTTAGGTTGAGAAGAACTTCATGAAGAAGATGAAGCAGGCTTCCTACGAAGATCTGAGGTATCTTCTTCCCTTGAAAGCGATTTCTTCTTAGGAGCCATTTTCTTTTTCTTCTTGAAGTGGAGTGGAAGGAGGTAAAGCTTGAATATGAGGAAGATAGGAGCCGGTTGGAAAGAGAGGTGACGGTTTGGAGAAGAACTCTTGGAGAAGACGAGTGGATTTGAGAAGAGCCGGTTGAAAAAAAAGTCTTATATAGGAAATCCTAAAGCAGTTGACTGATTAGGTGACTGGTTGGTTAAGGAGTAAATATGAAAAGGTTTCATGTGGCAAGGAATACATTAAAAGAAGTTAACTTTCCAGCTAACTGACACACTAAAGGACAAGAGCAATAATTGTATTTGAAAAGATGTTTCATGAATGGATTTGATTGAAAGTATTAAGAGATGTCATGCAACACATGATAACATGATTTTCAAATATAATGTCAAGGAGCATGAAAATAATTACACAAAACAACTCATTAAATAGATGGATCAATCATACCAAGTTCTCTTCTAATTTCATAAAATTTAGATTCATCAAGTGGTTTAGTAAAAATATCAGCAAGTTAATTTTCAGTACTTAAAAATTCAATTACAACATTACCATTATTTACATGATCCCTAATAAAGTGATGTCTAATTTCTATATGTTTAGTTCTTGAATGTTGGATAGGATTCTTAGTTAAATTAATTGCACTAGTGTTATCATATTTTATTGGTATGCCCTTTTGTTTGATGTCATAGTCTTCTAGTTGCTGCTTAATCCATAGGATTTGAGCACAGCAACTTCCAGCTGCAACGTATTCGGCCTCAGCCGTAGATAATGCTACTAAAGTTTGCTTTTTGCTAAACAATGAGACTAAGTTAATACCTAAAAATTGGCAAGTTCCACTAGTTGATTTTCTGTCTAATTTACATCCAGCAAAATCTGAATCTGTGTAACCTATTAAGTCAATGCTAGATTGTTTGTCATACCATAGTCCTAAATTCATAGTTCCATTTAAATATTTAAATATCCTTTTAACAGCAAGCAAGTGTGATTCTTTAGGATTAGTTTGATATCTAGCACACATGCAAACACTAAATAGGATATCAGGTCTACTAGTAGTTAAGTACAATAATGATTCTATCATGCCTCTATAAAATTTTAAATCAACAGATTTTTTAGCATTATATGATTCAAGTCTACAAGATGAGCTCATAGGGATATCGATACTTTTAGATGTCTCCATGCCAAACTTTTTGATCATTTCTTTAATGTACTTGGATTGGCTTATGAAGATCTCGTCTTTGCTTTGTTTAATCTGAAGTCCGAGGAAATAATTTAGTTCTTCCATCATGCTCATCTCAAACTCCCTCTACATGAACTTTGCAAAGTCCTTGCATAAAGAAATTAGAAACAAAGCAAGATTAGTAGCTAAAGGTTATAATTAAGAAGAAGGTATTGATTTTGATGAAACTTATGCCCCAGTTGCTAGACTAGAAGCTATTAGATTACTCATGTGGTAATGATTTGAATGCATTTTCTTTTGACATCAAACTATAAATATGAAATAGTGATATTTTGATCCTACATTCAAAGTTTTTTTTAAAATTGGTATCAATTGAGTTATGAATAATGATTGTTATTAAATGATTAATATTTTTGTATCTTATTTATGCTACTCCTTATTATTATTGAAGATTAGAATTTTTACAATATGAACTTTGTTGTGAACTTTAATATAGTTGGATCTTGATGTATTTTGAACCTTGATATATGTTGTTTTTATGATTTGAGATTATGAACCTTGATGAACTTTAATGTATCTTTGTTGTATGGCTGAAATTATATTTTGTATGATCAAGCCTGAACTTAATAGTTTGTATTATGTACTTATGTTTTTTAATGCATTATGAATGCTTAATAATTTTTTTTGATGATTGCTTAATTGTGCACATTCTTTCATCTCTTTTTAATTAATGAAGTGGTATCAGAGCAGCGTGCTCTTGATTTCTACAGCTTTAATTAGCTTGGAGCCAAAGATCAATAGTAATCCAAATGGGATCTATGTTAACTGAGGGACAATCAACTAATAGACCATCTTTGTTCAATGGAATAAATTACACGTATTGGAAAGCACGTATGAAAATTTTCATTCAAGCACTTGATTATAATTTATGGGGAATCATAATTAATGGACCACATACACCCACCATTAAGATTGATAATCTTGATATCCCAAAACCTGAATCTGAATGGAATGAGCAAGATAAGAAACTAGCTCAATTAAATGCAAAAGCTATGAATGTTCTTTATTGTTCTCTTGATGCAAATGAGTTTAATCGTATATCCACTTGCATGTCTGCTAAAGAAATCTGGGATAGACTTGAAGTCACCCATGAGGGTATTAACCAAGTCAAGAAATCCAAGATTAATATGCTTGTTCATAAGTATGAATTATTTAAGATGGATTCAGCTAAAAATTTTACCCATAATGCTAATATCTTCCATAAGCTTTATTCAAATCTATGTAGATGATATCATTTTTGGTGCCACTAATGATTCTTTATGCAAGGACTTTGTAAAGTTCATGCAGGGGGAGTTCGAGATGAGCATGATGGGAGAACTAAATTATTTCCTTGGACTTCAGTTTAAACAAAGCAAAGACGAGATCTTCATAAGCCAATCAAGTACATCAAAGAAATGATCAAAAAGTTTGGCATGGAGACATCTAAAAGTATCGGTACCCCTATGAGCTCATCTTGTAGACTTGAATCATATAATGCTCAAATATCTGTTGATTTAAAACTTTATAGAGGCATGATAGGATCACTATTGTACTTAACTGCTAGTAGACCTGATATCCTATTTAGTGTTTGCATGTGTGCTAGATATCAAGCTAATCCTAAAGAATCACACTTGCTTGCTGTTAAAAGGATATTTAAATATTTAAATGGAACTATGAATTTAGGACTATGGTATGACAAACAATCTAGCATTGACTTAATAGGTTACACATATTCAGATTTTGCTGGATGTAAATTAGATAGAAAATCAACTAGTGGAATTTGTCAATTTCTAGGTGTTAACTTAGTCTCATAGTTTAGCAAAAAGCAAACTTCAGTAGTATTATCTACGGTCGAGGCCGAATACGTTGCAGCTGGAAGTTGCTGTGCTCAAATCCTATGGATTAAACAGCAGCTAGAAGACTATGGCATCAAACAAAAGGGCATACCAATAAAATGTGATAACACTAGTGCAATTAATTTAACTAAGAATCCTATCTAACATTCAAAAACTAAACATATAGAAATTAGACATCACTTTATTAGGGATCATGTAAACAATGGTAATGTTGTAATTGAATTTTTAAGTACTAAAAATCAACTTGCTGATATTTTTACTAAACCACTTGATGAATCTAAATTTTATGAAATTAGAAGAGAACTTGGTATGATTGATCCATCTATTTAATGAGTTGTTTTGTGTAATTATTTTCATGCTCCTTGACATTATATTTGAAAATCATGTTATCATGTGTTGCATGACATCTCTTAATACTTTCAATCAAATCCATTCATGAAACATCTTTTCAAATACAATTATTGCTCTTGTCCTTTAGTGTGTCAGTTAGCTGGAAAGTTAACTGCTTTTAATGTATTCCTTGCCACATGAAACCTTTTCATATTTACTCCTTAACCAACCAGTCACCTAATCAGTCAACTGCTTTAGGATTTCCTATATAAGACTTTTTTTTCAACCGGCTCTTCTAAAATCCACTCGTCTTCTCCAAGAATTCTTCTCCAAACCGTCACCTCTCTTTCCAACCGGCTCCTATCTTCCTCATATTCAAGCTTTACCTCCTTCCACTCCACTTCAAGAAGAAAAAGAAAATGGCTCCTAAGAAGAAATCGCTTTCAAGGGAAGAAGATACCTCAGATCTTCGTAGGAAGCCTGCTTCATCTTCTTCGTGAAGTTCTTCTCAACCTAACACCCAAATCGCCGCTAGAGCATTAGCCAATAGGAGGCTAGTAGATTTTAATTTTCTAGAACAAGAAGGTTTTAAGATAGGTAGACTATTTGCCACTCAAGGTTGGACCAATTTATTATCTACCAAAAAGCCTATCTATCCTGAGTTAATTCGAGAATTTTTTGAAAATATCACCTTTGGAAATGGGACCTTCTTTCTATGTTAAAAAGACTAAGATAGAACTTGATAGTAAAATGCTAGGTTCTGCCTTAAATATTCCATCCGAAGGTGTCCTAGAGATTTTCCCTAGTGAAAGAGGCTATAAACTTGCTATAATTCTTGACTTGAAGATAGTAAAGCCAATAACATAGTGAACCTTGATGCTAATATGCTATTTGTTGAGAATAGATTGTTTCATAGCATCATTGCCAAAATATTTGCTCCTCATGCAGGATCTTTTAATGTTGTAACAGATCGAGACATTAGTATTATGTATGATATTCTTGTAGAAACACCTTTAGACTTTCCTGATCTTATGTTAACCATCATGAAAGAAGCCTTAAGTAGATCCAAAGCTGCATTACCATACGGGATGTTTCTCACTTATGTTTTTGAGTTTTTTAACATAAAACTTAAAGGAGAAACAGTTGTAGCATTGCGTCATTCTGATGTATTTAATGCTCACTCCCTTCATCGTATGGATTATGCTAAGCGCAATGGTGTTTGGACCAAAATTAGATCTAAGACTGGTGATAAACCTGCCCTTCAACCAAGTAGCTTGCCACCATCTGACCTACATCAACCTACCTGTTCTCCACCTAATTTCTTTAACTTTGATTTTCATCAACCAATCCTTTTCTAGCCGCCATGACTAAACCCAATCCATTTCTGATTGAGCCGCCTGATGTTGATACACCTGGACCATCTCACCGTAATGATAATTCTGGTCCTATTCCTCCCACGGTGCTGATTTGTGAAGCATTCATGAGTTATCTCTTGCCCAATCTAGTCGGAGTACCGGAGATAGTGGATAATATGTCAATGATCACACCATTGTACCCCACATCTTCACAGTCTTTGAGACCCTCTCTCAAGTTGTGATGACCAAAATCAACTTGTTCATGACGTAAATATTCTTAATGGATGAGTCTTCCACCACAACGAGACTGTTTTGGGCCGGATTCTAAATGAAGTTAATTTGTTAAAATCCAAGCTTGAAAATTTTGAGACTAAAGCAGAATGTGTGACCTTTCAAATGCGTAATAATGAAAGTCAGACGAAGGATGCATCAAATGCATTTGATCAATGGACCGCATCTATCGCGAGGCTTAGCAATCTTGTGGAAACATATCTTGCTTTTTCTGCTTCTTCAGCTCCAAATGCATCTTACTCGCACCCTCATCTTTGGTCTCCTCCGCCTCAACCTCAAAGCGACAAGCCTGGACCCTCTCGCCAACAAGACGGATCTTCAGCTCAACCTTCAGTAATTTCTTCTGATGATGAAAAATGATTGTCTTGTAATATTTGCTATGATGAATGTTTAAGACTATGTATTGAATGTTTTGTAATATTTGTCTTGACTATGTAATGTCTTCTACTTGAGCTTGAGACCTTAATGTTTTGTATGAATGTTATTAGTATGAATGAAGTACTCACACTTTATCTTAATGAATTATGCTTTGAATTCTCTTCAATCGTCTTTTTGATCAATGACAAAAAGGGGAGAAGAATATTGCATACATTGAAATAATGGAGGAAAGAAAACACTCCATATATTCAGGGGAGATTAATTATTAATTGTTGACAGAGAGAGAATATTTATTGGAATGAATTAGAGAAGAATTTCCTAATACATTCTATGCATTCTATATTCTTAAGGGTTTTGTTGTCATCAAAATCAATTTAGGATCAACATTACTTTTTAATCCACAGGATTACCGAGAGCACAATGATGACATTAATATACATTTTGAGATTATCTTAACAGAGGAGAAGTTGAAAATGGCCAGAGAAGAAGGCCTTGAGAAAAAATTTAAGCTCACTACCACCATCAGCACTACTAATATGCACCTATTTGATTCTAAAGGTGTCATCAAGAAATATGATACCCCAGAACAAAGTGAGTGTCTGATACACCCTCACTGAGATCCTATCATTTTCTACCTTTGCTGATGCCTAGTCTTTTTTGCAGTCCTGGAGGAATTCTTTCATTTGAGGCTTGAATTTTATGCAAAAAGAAGGCAAGTTATTATTGGACTTGGTTTTGAATATTTTCTGGCTTGGGAACACTGTGCAAGTTAATGAACTCTGTGCCACACTCATGCAGAAAGCGTTCTTGGACAATCTTGAGTTGGATTTGCTGAAGCTGGATAACAAAGTCAGGTTCATTCTTGGTGTAGTTAGAGGTGAGATAATTGTCAACAATCGGA
The DNA here is from genome assembly GCA_900491605.1 of Calamus simplicifolius. NCBI lineage: Eukaryota > Viridiplantae > Streptophyta > Magnoliopsida > Arecales > Arecaceae > Calamus > Calamus simplicifolius. The sequence continues at coordinate 295,530 of UESW01004409.1, forward strand.
AGAGAGCAGATTTATTCCTCGAGCTGCGGCAAAAGGGCTTCACTCCTTTCCCAAAGAAATCAAAGGGCATTGATGCTGCCATTGCTGGAGCCATGGTGGAAGAAGATGGAAATGAAGAGAGGGAAAAAGCCAGCTCCGAGCCAGAAGCTGATTACCGAAGTGCAGAACCCAGTGGAGAATGTTGACATTTCACCTGAGAAAAAGGTGAGGAAGACGAGGGCCTCCCCATTCAATAAGAAAAGTGGGTCAGTGTTGGGTAGAATTGGAAGTTCTCCAACTGGCAGTGAAGAGTCTGGCAGTTCCTCAACCAGAATCCCAGCTGAGTTGAATGAGGTTCCAGTAGCAGCAGCTCGACCAAAAAGGGAGAACAGGAGAAGAGCCGTATACATAGAGAGCGATTCAGAGACGGCAGGCAAGGTTAGCAATAAGATTGGCGGCCTGATTGCTCTCCCGTTAGATATGCTGGCTTTCACCACCTTTGCTGTAAACTGATAGCATCTTGTAGATACTCCTCATATAGGAGTGCAAATAATGGAAGAAATGTAATTTGAATTTTATCTACGAGATTATAGTTGCGGAATCTTCTTCAATAAACAACTGCAAGTAAAAGGCATGTTGAATACCATGTCAAACTCCAGCTAACTTAGCTTGGAGAATAGTGATATCAATCAAGGGAATGATACGTACCTGTGCATTGAACCATCAAAATCTAGCTTCATCCATCTTGAAGGAGAGGGGAGGGGGACAATAAGAGAATATATAAAGAGGAGATAGGGCCTGCCAAGGTACGCCAGAGGTGTCTCCAGCTTGAATAATTTATATTGGAAACCATATCCCGTTTCACCTTCAAGCTGTATTTTAATAATTGAAAGGGTTTTGGACAGCTTTTTTGTTAGTTTAGACGCATAATCGTGACGATCCGCCTTCCACAATCCTTGGCTCCATCCTCCCTCTTCTGTGTGATCGATCAATTGGTTGAGGCCTGCGAGCCACTGGAACGGCCACGAGATTATTAAACTTTTGTAAGTGATTTCCGTGCATTTCTAGTTCACTGTCATTTTGGATTATTCGTGGTGTATCAATCAGTCCATTGAAACAACAAAATTTATCTAAGGGACCAAGAAGATCAAAGAGCTTTTAGGATTCCATTGCCCGAGTCTGATGAAAGCTTTCTACTGTCATGTCTGCAGCAAAACTGCAAATAGCCTGATTGCCTGTGTGCAATGCAGGGAAATAAACTAATAAAGAGTAGGGGTGTAACCGAGACAAAAGTAGCTCAAAATCAATTTAAAAAATATTCAAAATTGGCTCGCTGTTTATCAAGTCGAGCTCGAATTTGAGCTACTAGAATATATCATTGAATCAAGTTTAAGTATTAAAATACTTGGCTCAAAAAGCTTGCGAGTTTAATCAAACTTATACAATTTTACTATTTTATCCTTATAATTATACATATTTACAATATTATCCTAACTATATAAAAAAAAAAACATCTATATTTTAGTTAAAAATATATTTATTTTAATTTAAAAATTATTTTTTAAGTTTTTACGTAGGAATTTAAGTTGAGTTGAGCTCGAATATATCGAGTATTTCACGAGCTCGAGTTTGAGCTTTAAAAAGAAACTCGAGTCGAGTTTTAAGTTTCAAATTTCAGAGTCGAGCTCGAGCTTAGCACTGTATCAACTTAACTTGGCTTGATTACACCCTTTGTAAAGAGTATGAAAAACCATCTCCTACATTATCTGTGATGGTCTTCCTTCTGCATCGTATTCTCCTAATTCATATCTCATTTCTTGAAGCCTCAGAAGTTATTCCTCAATGGCTTTTTAGATCAGGTGCCGAAAGAGCTGACTTCCACATGTTCATTTTCTCAGCAGCTTCATGTGAATCTTTATTATAATCCGCATCAAAAGCCATGATAGTAGTTTCCATCCTTTCTATCATATCATCCTTGTTAACAATTTTTATGCAACAGAAACAGTTGCACCACAGGTTACAGATGATATTGAATCATTGAATGGACTCCTTCACACCTTGAAAATTGGCCCAGTATTACCTCCATTTGGCACCTCGCACTTAAAATAAATAAATTTAAAAAAAAGGAGTGATCTTGTAATTTTATCATGCTAATGGGATTTATAGGCCAAATCTAATGGCTGTCGTGGAGGGGTGTGCCATTCGCAAATCAAAATTTTCCAGTCTGACTACAAAAAAGTCTTGGTATTGATTTGGAAGCACAACAGAAGTCTTGAGATCCATGGCCATAATTTGAAGCACTTCTAACACCAGACAATGAAGATTCCATGACCTTCTCATTAGATGAGGGTTTCATGCCACAACTAACCCCCATATTGTCTTGATTTTCATTAAAAAGTGATCATCAAATTTTCGGCAAAATATTTTTCCCCTCTTACGAAGGGTCAATGATCCTTGTTAACTTGCAACCAAGCACTTGTTGGACCTTGCAGCCAGGCTCGGCCCTCTAGCAGACCCTGTTGAACCTTGCTAGCGGTTCCGACTCTATGGTTGGGCTGCCTTACCTGTAGGGGCCTTAGAAGGACATCCACTGCTCCATTCATTAGTCTATGGTTGGCTCTGCAACCAGGTCCTCAATCTTCGAGCCCTACTATACCCTTTTGAAAAAGTCCTTGTAATAACCCGAGCATGGCACTTAGCTCTTGCACTTTCGGTTGGTGCGTGGTTCTAATACCATATTGTAATGGCTTGAGTCTCGGGCTCGCATCACCCACGAACTCGTTTCGTTACAAGAAAGCAAGATGGATAAGATCCACACCAACTTGATCTATCATAGCCCAAAAGGATCTAATTGGTACTTGTCCATCTTCCTTAACTGGTTATAAACCATACAACCAACTTCCAATTTATCGATATGAGACTATTGGAAGAGGCATCACAGTCCTCCTGCAATGTATGGTGTAGTACAGGAGCATGCTCACCGCACATGATAATTGGCCATGAATTCAATACAAAAAAAGATAAAAACATCTTCAGACATATGCGGCCGTACGCGTGTGCGGTGTGCTAGTCCTATACTACGTGCGGTACATAAAGAGCTCTCCTATCCTTTTACCCTATTGCCAACCCACCACGGATCCAACCCTATGACCTAACTTACCAATTATTGGGCGCTTCCCTTTACTACCTAAGCTTTAAATTGCCGAAGCTCCAAGCTTGGGCCTCTGCTTCAAAGTAAGAAATGTATGATACAAAATTAATTTCAATGTTGACAGTGTAGTTAATAGCTACTGAACCAACATTATTGTACGCAAAGAAAAAAATCTCCTTGCAACATTTCCCTTATATATCAACATGATTTTATGTTTTTAATGCACATGCTCTGTTAATTTATGTAATCGTGTATATAAATATTATCATAGTAGAAAAATGTTATTTATGGATACTATAAATTTATGTGTGTTTTAGGTATTATATGATTTAGGATGGGGATTATTGTACCATGTAACCTTGAAGCATCTGCTCAGGTATTTATAAAATAAAATTGAATTCATAAGTAACTTAAACTATAATGAAATAGATAATGATAGATGTTAAACCAGTCATGAATTTTATTTGACCTGATGGATAGACTTGTTTGTCATCACACTCTTAGGTAGTGTTTGAAATAGGGGATAAGAGGGGATATCCAGAGGATATCCCCTCTTATTTCCAAAGCCATAACTATAGGGATAGCAGGGAATAAAGTTAACCAAAGGGATAATCCATGGTTAACCATGGTTAACCATGGGATATCCCCTCATTTATTCCCTAGAGAATGCAGGAATAGCTGGTTATCCCTTCAAATAAAAGTAAAAAAAAGGTTATCCCATGGATTTACCTTTTGCATTTGATATGATCAATGGGATAGCCAAGGGATATCCCTAGGGATAGCCAGGGGATAAATTCTATCCCGTACACTTATCCATGGATAACATTTTTCCTATCAAACACTACCTTAGGTAGTGTTTGATATGGGGGATAAGGAAGGATATCCCCTAGATATCCATCCTTATTCCCAAATGCTATAGCTAGAAGGGATAGATCTGAAAAAATTTAACTAGAGGGGATAACCCATGGTTAACCATGGGTTATCCCTTGAACTTATTCCCTAGGAAACCCAGGAACACTAATGTTATCCCTTGATGGCAAACTTGTAATTTAAAAAAAATGCTTATTCCCTCAGCTATCCTCTGGATAAATGCTATCCCATACATTTATCCAGGGATAGCTTTTGGGCTATCAAACACTACCTTAAGCATGACTCCAAGCAAAGTTGGGATAGTACGTCGATGAGCAAACATACATTCTATCTGGGATTAAATATCATTAGGAAAAAATGATGAAGTTTCTATACAAATCTTATGATGAATATTAGAAAAAAAAAAGCATTCATTAGATATATTAAAATATATATATAATGAAGCAATTATTAGTGTAAAAATTATTGATGATAATGCTAGTAATTTTTTTATATAATAATTTTATATTAAATTATTAGTGCATAAGAATAAAAAAATTATAATTAAAAATTATAATGTATAAATTAACTCATTTTTAACAAACTAAAAGCTTGCTGAAAATAATTCCACGTTCAGATGGAAACCCAGCAATCCAAATTCCTCAACGTGTCTCTTAACACTCTTTGTAACTTAACACATTTCCATTTTTTGTTAAGAAAGATTAGCAAATCTTCATCCCCTTCAAATGGTTTTCCCATTAGAAAACGTTCGATTAATACTTCCACTTCTATAACACAAATAGAAAAAGAACAAAATTCTAGAATAAAGTTCGACAATGAGGTTAAAAAAAAAAAAGCGATAAAAAAGAAGAGTAAAAGAGATCAAATGGCCGGAGAGACCTATATATTGATGCACAGCTGGAATCATCAAAATATCATCTCTGCTAGCTTAAATTCCATAAACAAAATCAGAAGAGAGAGAGAGAGAGAGAGAGAGAGAGTGGTCGAGTGTTTGACCATCAATGGCAGGCGGAGGGTGGAGATGGTGGTACAACGCCCATCCCTTCCCCTTACTTCTCCAAACCAAATTAGGCATCCGGACCAAACCCGAGCTGACCTAATTGTTTCTTATAATTCTCTCTCTACCCCTGGTTTGTACCTTGCCATGAGACCTTTGCTTGTTGTCACTAATTTTTGCATTTTAAGTTACAACCACTAATTTGGGTTGGATTTCTTTCATGTAGTTCTTATTAGGTTGAAGGGATGCAAATTTTATGAGGATGTACGCATTGAACATTGACGAGCAAATTTTAATGCATCGGAGGTAATAAAAGAAAAGGATGTAGTATCATAAGTGATGGTCTTTTTTATTTATATGATAATTTTATTTTTTTGGAGATAAACTCTCAATAATATCATCATTAATTAATTAAGTGATAACTATATCTTCTTTAAAAAATTAAAAATATCTATTTTGATGGAAGTAGACGGTAAAGGAGTTAAAAAGTTTATTTATAAATAGAAATCTTTTAAGGTTTTTCGTAAAAACCACACAAGCCAAAGAGAGATTGAGTTTCTGATAAGAACAAATCTTAAGGGCATACCTAAAGTGCGATTGCATACGCCATTCATTGTGCGATCTCATTGATTGAAAGCACTCAATCAAAAATCTAATCAAAAAAAAGAAAAATCATAAACAAATTTAATGGCGGAAAGTAAATCATCGATCTATTATTTTATATTTTAATTATACAATACATGTAGATTTTAATTTCTAACAAAGGAGGCCCTCAATGGATGGCGAGGAACTCGCAATCCTATTGCAAGATTGCACACCACACGAACGCATGGTTGATGCAAGGAGCATTTGAGGAATGGAATATCAACGTGCATGTGATTGATTAAAAAAGAGCGAATATCTAAGTAGGCATATCACATTTACAACTATAATATCCTTCTATTTCATACTCAAACAAAATATGAGATGCATCATTTTTATAGTAGAGTAGAAGCTCGGTCGTTTAACCATGCATTTTTATATTGTCTCTCAGTTCTGAATGGCCATCAGCTGTACCAAATGGAGTGAAACTTTCTTCATTCTCTCTGAATAATAATAATAAAAAGAGAGAAATTACATAAAAAAAAAATTGTTATCATAGGCATACACATAGGACTTTATTGGTATATCTCCATCGACGCGTCTACATCTTATTTTGCTGTTGCATTACTCCTGGGCCAGATGTTAAATTGAAGGCCAATCCTTCGTGCCTCAAAGTGCTCAAAGTTCATAAAATTTAGGTTTCGCTGTTAGGTATGCCCATCCACGCTTCATAGGCCTCTTTTTTTTTTTCTTATTAATCTTCCGATGGCGAAGACCTGCACGGCGAACCGAACGGCAGGTGGAAGCCTGCGCGCACCCTTGCCACCTGCCACGGCCAAAACATGCCACCTAACAGTCCATGAATGCCGTCGCAGTCTACCATCCTGTTCATTGTGTCACGGGGTCTATTATTGCCCCTTTCTTGGAGCTTTTTTTTTTTTTAACCGTTTGACACTGATTTTTTTTAAGGTAGTGTTTGATTGAAAAATATTATTCATGGATAAGTGTACGAGATAGAATTTATCCCCTGATATCTTTAGAATATTCCTTGGCTATCCCATTGATCATATCAAATGCAAAAGGTAAATCCATAGCATAACTTTTTTTACTCTTATTTGGAGGGATAACCAGCTATTCCTACATTTTCTAGGGAATAAGTTGAGGGGATATCCCATGGTTAACTATGGTTAATCATGGGATATCCCTTTGGTTAACTTTATTCCCAACTATCCCTTATAGTTATGTCTTTTGGGAATAAGAATGGATATCCAGGGATATCCCCTCTTATCCCCTATTTCAAATACTACCTAAAAAGTGGGGGGTAAAAGATTTTAGAGAGAGAGTGAGTGAGTGTGTGTGTTGAAAGATTTTTTCATCCATAGTTCATTAAGTGTTTTAAAAATAGGACCGAATCGATCGGTTGGGGTTCGATTTTATTATTAAAGTTGACTTTTATATGACCCGTTAAAAATCGAAAAAATTTATTGAACCAGCCGGATTTCAACCGATCCAACCCGATTTTTAGATTTTTTTTGATTTTTCATTTGAATTATATTTATATTTTATTATTTTATATTATTAAATTAAAATTTAATTATAATATTATTCGGTCTGACTAAACAGGTTCATTCGGTCGAACCTATTGACCCGCCACCCAAATGTTAAGCCGATCTAATTTTCAAAACATTGCATCCATCGTACCAAGATGAAAATACCATTTGAAATGACGCTTTCTAAAAGCATCACTTTAAGTGCTTTTAAAATTTTTTTTTTTTTTTTGAATTCATGCAAAGTTTCAATATACATGAAGAAAACGGAGAAATAGTGCTTCTTTTTAAAATGACGCTTTTAAAAAGCACCATATTTTTACTTTATCATAATTAATAAAAAATACTACTTAAAATAATATTTTTTTTTATTATTTTTTATAAAATTTTTTTTATTAAGTAAACTAGTGTCAAAAGACACCCATTTGAAAAACAGCTCCCTTTCTTCCCCCAAGGACAAAAAGGGCAGTGAATTATGGTCAATCATTTGAACTGACCGGTACTTTGCCATCCCGGCCGGCATCTCCTAGGCGTAATTTACTAATTTGTGCTATTCTAATTATATTCTTATTGCTCTTGCCCAAATTAATAATAGCGGCATCAATAACAATAATTATAATATTGTTCACATAAAATACGTTGAAATGGTTCACCGCTGCATGTGGCGTGGACGGTCCGTTAAGCCTTCTTTTTTTGTTTTTTTTATTTAAGGTTATGGGTTCTGCCAAGGACTATGAAAACACTTTATTCAAAATAATTGAAACTTGTGACGCGATAAGCATCAGCTGTAACTTTTGACTTCTCATCGTCCATTCCATCACTGTCCTTGCTAAGATAATAAACTTAATCTTCATCTCTGACCTCGTAGGAGATGGGGACATGCATTCGACCCATTCTTTCTTTTCAATTGAAGTAAAAATATATAATAACCTTGCTGCATGTGCTCTTATTATCTTGACAGAGTAACAATATGATTTATATATAAATTTGAAATAAATTTAGAAGTGAAAAGTATAGGATTTGACTAATTTCAATTGAATTTTTTATTTTTAAAAATAAAAAAATTAATTTATAGCATAAAAATATATTTATCGAATTGTTTTTAAAAATATTTTTAAAACAATCCAAAAATTTAAATAAATCTAAAAAAATATCGAAGCAATATTTTCTTTGGATTCATCTTAGATGTTTTCAGATTTTATTCTTTTTCTTTAATTTTTTTTCACACGATTTGCTATTGTTTTTCTGAAAACAGTTTTAAAAAATATCAATCAAATAAATTTTTAAATAATTTGCTTTTAAAAATAATTTTTGGATCACAATCAAAGGACCATAGATATTGGGCTCACCCATAATTTCTATCATAAAGGTTTTAAATTTTTTTTTAATTTTCATCTCAAACTCAACCAAATTTAAAAGATTCCAACCTGGTCGAGATGGTTCGAAATGGTCCCATCACATCAGCATTCCAAATAAAGATTCATAATTTACTTTTTATGTATTTGCTCTACCATCACCAATCATTGTGACAAAGTAATTCAGCCATGTAGTAACATCCATCCCCTTGCCTATTTCCATGGCCACTCCTTTCGCTAGGTGCAAAAATGCATTGTGTTTCATAGATGTTGGCTTTTAGTTTTTAAGAAGTAGCTCATTGTCCACCTTCTCTTTGCCTTTTTCCCTTCTTGGTCCAGGATCCTCTAGCTTGCCGGAGGTTGATATAGCTATGGTGGTGGCTATACATTTGAGCCCTGATTTTTCTACTATTTGACTGAGCTGTGCCCAACTCACTTGGATACCAAAGTAGCTCAGGCCATAAGGGCTTTGGGTTTCGATTCCCTTAATTTAAATTTAAGCTTCTTCACTCCCACCTTAACAAGCCTTAGCCTAGCCCTCTGTTTCAATTCCGGGCTTGACCAATTAGAACTTGATTCCTAGGCTTGAGGATGATCCCGTTTTTCCTTTTTTTAAGATAACCTGAGTCCACTTGAGATGATCTAGCATCCAATGCTAAATCTTTTTGCATCTCTTCAATGATGTCAAAAGTTTTCAAATCTTCCTCGATGAGAATATTGAACATTGATTCCAAGAGGAGTAAATTGATTGTTACCCTCACATTTGCCTTATGTTGATTAGATTCTATGTTACTACCAATGTTTTGAAAATTGGATCGACAACAAACCGGCTTGACATTTGAGTCGTGGGTCAATCGGTTCGACCGTATAAATTGGTTTAATCAAACCGATAATATCATAATTAATTTTTAATTTAATAATATAAAATAATAACATATAAATATCAATCGAAGTAAAAAGTTAAAAATTTAAAAAATTCAATCCTAATTTTATTTATCAAAACTCAACCTTTTTTTCAACTACAAAAATATGCTAGCATGGGGTTGAAACCCATACAGGTCTTCTTCTTTAACCACTTGAATATTTTTTTGATTTTTTCATTTATTAAAACTAAAGTCTAAAAAGCGGGGTTGGACCAGTTCTACGAAACCTGACCGATTCAATGGATTTTTTTGATTTTTATTAGATCATATAAAAATTAACTTTAATAAAATTGAACAAACTGATAATTGATTCTTGATTGGACCGATTCAACCGGCCAGACCGATCAAACCAGACTGGTTTTCAAAATAATGGTTACCACTACCTTTCCATTATCAGCACCCCTTTTCCTAATAACCGCTCGCCAGCCAAATTGGGGTCGATTCATTTATCCTGATATACTTAGTCCAGCATCAGGGCTGACTCACCAACCATCAATTCTCCCCTCTCAAGTTGCCCTCTAGAAGCTTTCCTTTGAGAATTGGACGCCAACTACAGATCAAACGCCTACTCATATATCCTTCTTTTGTAGTTTTGGATTAATGTTATGGTCTCCAAACTCATCCTTCTTTTGCAGTTTTGGATTAATGTTTTGGTCTCCAATCTGGTTATGTGTTTTCCTTTCAATCCATTTTGTGCATCAGATTTGTCAATAGTAGTAATTTGGCCTCTGGTTTCTTAAAGTTAAAAGTTCCATTAGAGAATTGTGCTTCTAAGTCTCTGGTTCTATTTCTGGACTGTGCTTTAAGATTCGTATTCTAAGCTTTTCTTTGATCTTCCGGAGATCCTTGACACCTCTGCTTCTCCTCTTCTTTGGTTTATCCCCCCGCCTTCCCCTCTTCTCTGATGGCGTCTGATTCGGCTGCTGATAGCCGGATTCCTGGGAGGAGGGCCGCGGAGATGGGTTTCAATGGGTTTCGTCCTTACCTTCGCCGGCTATGGTGGCGAGGCTGGAGGAGTCGTACCGGAGGTTGTTAGTGTGCCGGTGGCGGAGCTTGAAGCAGAGGTGGCGGCCTAGTAGCAGAGGGCCGTCCTTGCTCGCTCTTTCCACAAATGGGTCCCGGCTGAAGCTTTGATTAGAGAATTCAGGCGTGCCGGAGTTCCTGGAGAAATCGTTCCTATTAGTCTGGCATTTCGATGCCATATATTTCGTTTTGATTCTCCGAAAGCCAGCAACCTGGTTCTGCAGCGGCCTTGGGTGGTTAATGGCCAGGTGATAGGGACCGAGGCGTGGAGGCTGAGTTTACTCCGGTGGAGGACTCAATCCCGTCAGCATTGGTGTGGGTGAGGCTGCCGAATTTACCATTGAAATTCTGGAAGGAAGGATTCCTCAGAGCTATACTGGAGCCAGCAGGAGGATTTGTATATGTAGATGCTGCTACTTTGGCAAAAAATAGGGGGGGTTGCAAGGGTATGCCTCAGGGTTGATCTCAGTCGCCCTCTCCGGCCAGGCGTTCGTGAACAAGGGTTTAATCAACCTTTTTGGCAGCAATTCGTGTATGAAAGTCTGGAGGGTATTTGCATGAGTTGCAATACTCTGCATCTAGGAGGCCCTTGTTCGATTCCGGAGAAGACTGACGGGGTTGGCTCTGCTTCCAACCATGTTTTTGGGCCATGGCTTGTTGTTGTTCAGCAAAGGAAGGTCGCCTCTGGTCCTCAGGTGGCTGACAAGGGGATGACGCAGATGAAGGCTTCAACGGCAGCTTCTGGTTCTTGCTCTGCTTCCTGAAGGAGAAGACTGGGGTTCATCGAGCAAAGGTGTTCAGGCTGATGGTTGGGTGTCTCCGGTGAAGCTGGCTCGCCGGAGGTCTTCATCGGCCATGAAGGTGGTGATCGACCCTATTGCAGAGTTGAGCCACTCTGGGGTGGACTTGGAGCTGAGAACTAAAGGGAAGGAGGTCGTGCCGGTTCAGATGGGGCGTGTCGGTTCTGAGGCTCATGTTTCCAATATGTTGATTACTGAGAAGGGTGGCTCCCAGGGGTCTTGTCTGAACCATCATGTGGTAACCAAGAATCCCTTTGCCTCTCTTGTATCGGCTGCGGGTGTAGAAGGTCACCTGGACAGTAGGGATGCTTTTCCAGGTCCTTTATAGCGAGCCAGACTGAAGGTTTCTCTGGCTCCAAGGTCTATTTTCAAAATGGAAAAGCGAAGGGAAAAGGGAAGGTTCCTTCTTGCAAATATGGGGGGGTGATTAGCTTTTCTCCAATCCAGTTGGATCTGCCCCCATGTTGCCAGGAAGGTGCCCAGGAGTTGGTAAGGACCCAATCAGCTAGGTGTGTTGGATTTTCCTTAGAGAATGCTGCTGGAGTTATTGAGGGCATGTGTCCAGGGTCCTTATCTTCGGTGCAGCCTTCCCGTTCAGATGAGTCTGGCTGTGTTTCGAAGGTCAGCAGGCCTGTCTATTACTGATGTCTGATGAAGGCTCTTGTTGAATGGGGGACTTGCTGATAATATTATGATGGAGGACCAGGGTGGGTCCCAACCTCCTCCAGTTTGTAAATGAAGATCTTACTTTGAAATGTCAGAGGAGCTCAAAGCCTTCATTTCGATCCTCTTTTATTAGATTATTACAGTTATATAATTTTGACATATATGTTCTCTTGGAAACCAGATTGTCGGGTGATAGTCTAGCTCGGTTTCGTAGGCAGATTGCCCGATCTTGGTCCTTCTATGCGGTGGAGGCTACGGGTTGTCGGGGGGAATGTTGGCTATTTGGTGTGCCTCTGCTGCTACGATTGATGCTTTCCATCAGTGTAACCAGTAGATTGGCCTTATGATCTTTGAGGGGACTTCTGACCCATGGCTTCTATCGGCTGTTTACGCCAGTACGGACTATCGGGAGAGAAGGGTTCTTTGGTCTGAACTGCTTTCCCTCCTTGCTCAAGGTATTTCGTCTATTATTGCTGGGGATTTCAACTGTATCACACTAATGAAAAACATGGGGGTAGATGGGTTACTAGCTCAGCTGATATCATTGAATTTAGAACCTTCATTGGTTCTTTCGGGCTGTTGGATTTGGGGTTTTCGGATCCCCAATTCACTTGGTGCAACAACCGTCAGGGGTCTGCTCGTGTCTGAGAGAGACTTGACAGAGCTATGGCTACACCTTAGTGGCTTCAGAGGTACCTGCGGTTACTGTCACTCACCTCCCTAGGATTGCATCTGATCACCGCCCCATTATAATTTCCACAGAGGTTAATCAGCATCTACGAAAAGTTTAGATTTGAGAAGTTTTGGACTGGCCACTCTACTGCTCGTTCTATCATTTCTCAGATCTGGCATATTCCAGTCAGGGGTAATATTGTTTATCGGTTATCATGCCATCTTAAGATGGCGAGACACAGGCTATCCAGATGGAATAGGCTGGAGGTGGGGGATCTGGTAGACAAGTTGAAAAGGTCGAAGATGATATTACTATCTTGCAGGCTAAGGAGGATCAGAAGGTTTTCTGTTGGATTCGGACCTCTCCTCTCTTAGGGATTTGCTTGTTCGTCATCACTCCCTTCTTCGGCAGCAGGAGGTGTACTGGTGGCAGAGGTCCAGGTTTCAATGGATTTGTGATGGGGATCGTAACACTAGATTCTTTCATCAGGCTACTCTGAAGCGGCGTGCAGCTAATAGGATTCGGAGGTTAGTTGATGATGATGGGCATATTTAGGAGGACATCCACTCTATCAGGGACCTGCTTCTCCACTTTTTCCAATCCAGATGGGCTGAGTCTACTGGTGACGGGGGCCTGGTTGTACAGGTTCTGGATTCCAGGAAGGTTCTTCCTTGGATAATGATATGCTTGTCAGGTCGATTTATGCGGATGAGATTAGGTTGGCCCTTTGGGAGCTTGGTCCGGATAACGCCCTGGCCCTAATGGATTTCCGCCTTCTTTATCGTCACTACTGGGATATTGTTGGGCAGGAGGTGGTTCAGGCCATTCATGATGTTTTCCAAGCTAGACACATTCCTTCGAAATGGAATCAGACCTTTATTACTTTGGTGCCCAAGCGTATGGATGCTTCTCTCCGCAGCACTTTCGGCCTATAGTCTTTGCACTACCTTGTATAAGGTCTGTGCTCGTTTTTTAGCCCGCTGCCTTTGTCTGGTGATTCCTCGTCTCATATCAGCTGAACATGGGGCTTTTATTAGAGGGCGTTCCATTTCGGATAATGTCCTCATAGCTCAGGAGTTTATGTATGATCTCCAGAGAGCTTCGGCCAGTCGATGTCTTATGGCTGTGAAGCTTGATATGGAGTGAGCTTACGATAGACTGAGTTGGGCCTTTTTGCAGCACTTTCTTCTGGAGTTTGGGTTTGATGGGCTATTTATATAGTGGATTATGGCTTGCATTCAAAGGCCTTCCTTTTCTCTGATCATCAATGGGAGCCCGACTGAGTTCTTTTGCTCTTTTGTGAGAGTTCGACAGGGATGTCCTTTATCTCCTTTGCTGTTTATCCTGGCTGCGGATGATCTTTCTCGTGCTTTATATCAGGCTCAGTTAGATAGGAGGATTGTCCCATTTATGGCCGGGTCAGGGGGCCCCTTCGTCTCTCATCTTCTTTTTGCTGATGATTGTATCATTCTGGGCCAGGCTTCTATTGATAATGCGGCTTCTTTTCATTCTATTGTTCATCGTTATTGTCAGGCTTCGGGACAGAAGGTTAATCTTCTAAAGTCCTCCATATGTTTTAGCCTGAAGGCTTCTAGAACAACCAGGGAAGCCATTATCAATCTGTCAAGTATTACTTCTCAGACTGACAGGCTTATGTATTTGGGGATCCCTATAATTGGGAGACGCTCCCGTTGTTCTGATTACTCTGAGATTGAGAGGCGGGTTCGCCAGCGCATTGAGGGATGGCAGGTCACTGGCCTTTGATGATGGCAAGAGTTATCATTATTTGTTTGGTTCTTTCCTCCCTTCCCCTGTACCTCCTATCTAACGCTGCCATTCCAATTACTTGTTTGAGGAGGATCGAGAGATGCTTTCGAGATTTTCTATGGGCTTCGATGCAAGAAGGTCATGGTATTCACCTCCTATCCTGGGACATGATCTGTATGCCTATCCTTGAGGGTGGTCTCGGGATCCAGTCTCTGATTGTTAGACGTGATGCTCTTCTTGCCAGACATGCATCGAGATTCCTTCTGGAGTCGCATTGCCTGTGGAGCTCTCTGATACGTGCGAGGTATGGAGATTGGTCATCCGTCTCACACATTTTACCGCCTCGGGGATGCTCCTTCTTTTGGAGGGAGGTTTGTCGTTATGGTCAGGCTATCTCGGATAATATCTCGTGGATGATTGGAGATGGATCATCGATTGATATTATTAGGATACCTGAATTTATGAGCTTCCTCTTTCTCGGTGGCCCTCCTTTATTAGCATTGATGCCTCTTCCTGTTTAAAGGTTAAGGATTTGATTTCCTCAGATCCCCCTGCCTGGCATTTTCCCTCGGTGATGAGATTCTTTGGTGTCAAACTTTCTCGGTGGATTCTCTCGATGCCTCTTACTCCTGGCCGTTTATCTGATTCCAGGCTCTGGCAAAGATCATGTCTCTCTAAGACCCTCTCTAGGGATTTGATGAAGTTGTTCAGGCCTCAGCCCCAGCGGTCGAAGGATACTGCATGGATTTGGAAGCTTCCTATTATTCCCAGGGTTCAGCTATTTATCTGGAAGCTTATGTGGGACCGTCTCCCAACCTGCGTTCTTCTCTCTCGGAGAGGTCTACCTATCCAGTCGATCTGTCCTTTATGTAGTATGGAAAAGGAATCGTCTGATCATGCTATCTTCACTTACCCCAGAGCTAGATGAGTCTGGCATATGATTGGCTATTCTATTAGACAGGATGGCTCGGGCTCCTTACGCTCCTCTTTCCTTCTTGATATCCAGAGGGGTTCTCAGAAGAAGAAAGGTCTTTGGGCTACCACGGCATATCAGATTTGGTTGTCTAGGAACCAGCTCATTTTCCCTGATGGCGCTATTTCTCCTCACAAGATTGTGAGAAAGATTAGATTGTTGGTGGTGGACTGTGCCCGTGTTGGTTCTGACGACTCTGGCCTCTGGGGATCCCCTGCTGCTTCGGCAGCGAATCGGATTACGGTTTTCATCTCCTGGGAGCTCCCTCCAGGTTTGTCAAAATTAACTTTGATGAGAGTATTCGTGGTAGAGCTCCTAGTTCTACTTTTATTATCCGTGGTCCTCATGGTGACTTATTGGCTACAGGAGGTTTTGGTACTCTTGACTTCTCGATCCCCATGACCGAGCTTTATGCGACTTGGGCGGGTATTTCTTATGCCGCTCGGATTCTTCATGCTCAGAGGCTCTTCATTGAGGGTGATTCCATGTTGGTCATTTCTTGGATGAAGAAGGAGAATTGCCCTCCTGGTTTTACTAATCTGATTCTCTGGGATATTTGGACTATGCTGCGGAGGTGGATTGTGCCCAGATTCGCCATATTTACCGTGAAGCCAATTCGGCGGTGGACTGGGTGGCTACTTTTGTGGCTCAGCATGCTGGATCATGGACTTGAAGGCCGGGTGACCTCTGCCCTTCTCTTTTGCAGCAAATTTTATACTCAGATCTATTTGGGCTGATTCGCACTAGACTAGTGTGATCGCCCGTTTGTACCAAAAAAAAAAAATTCCAAGGCACCATATCCAATCCTCAAAAAGGAAAATACCTTCAAAATGAATGGAAACAACAATGGATTCTCGCTCTCTATATTCTTGCCCTCTATAACCAAAAGATCTAAATAAATCAGTACACAAACACAAACAAAGTTTCGAAATTTTAAATTCTTAGTTGAGCTATTAAGTCATAGTAGTTTACTGGCTACAACAGTAATCTCTAATAATTTACTCCTTGACCACTATTCCATATGTGATTCTTCTAATCTCACCCATATTGCTATCCTCTTGATAGAACTCTTGTGATGCTCCTCCCAATAATCCTACCTCGGAAAATTGCAAGTTGATTGAGTGGTTTATATGCAGTAAAGCAAGAAGGATAAGGCACCAATTGGATTTTTTTTGGGCTGTGGTCACCCAAGTTGGTGTGGACCTTGTCCATCTTGCTTTCTTATAATGGAACGAGTTCATGGGTGCTGCGGGCTCAGAGCTCGAGTCGTTACAATATTATATCAGAGCCATGCATCAGTCGAAAGTGCAGGATCTAAGTACCACACAGGGCAAAGTGCTACATCCATAAGAGATGGAGCCATCTCTTGACCTGTGGGGGCCATCTCTAGATCCCTGCTTGCCTGGTGGTTGCCCTTGGCGACGAGGGTGTCACCTCTGTAAGGGGGTAGATTGTGATGCCCCTCCCAATAGTTCCATATTGAAAAATTGGGAGTTGGTTGAGTGGTTTATATGTAGTAGCAAGAAGGACAAGGCACCAATTGGATCTCTTTTAGGATATGGTGGCCCAAGTTGGTGTAGACCTTGTTCATCTTACTTTTTTTGTAACGGAACGAGTTCGTGAGTGCTGCGGGCCTAGGGCTCAGGTCGTTACAACTCTTAGTGCCTTAAAAATCTTCTGATGCCTTAAAATTTTGTCTACCAACAATTCAGGGATCTTTAGTGGTAACTTTGGGAATATTGGAGTTTCTTTCAATAGAATCCATGAGGATAGATCCAAATGGAAATTTTCTTTGATAGGAAGGACTTTAGGCAAAAGATTGAGGTTGGATTACTTGGCTCTTTCCTGAAGGAGAAGCGGATTCGTGATCTTATTTTCTTCTAAAAACCTGCTTCATTTTCTCTTTCTTCATCTTCTCTATGTATAAATCTAATAAGCATCTTCTAAAAACTTTCTTCATTTGCTCTCTCTATTCGCTCTCTCTTTTTTTTGGTACATATGGGCGGTCATACACCTATGAGAGATCAAGGAAAAAATGCTTTTGAATGGAAGGTGAACTCTGATGCGAGAACAACCCAAAAGATTAAGAAAAAGATGCCTCTAAAGAAAAGGTGAAATCCTATTGCTCTGAGCCTAGATCCAATCAGTGGAGTACTGAACTACTCTTATAACCACTCATTTGATTTTAGATATTTAGATATGCGGAAGCAATCTAGAGTTTGCACTAAAAGATTTGTAACAAGAAGCAAAGATCTAAAAAGATAAATTGAATAAATTGAAATTCTTGCTTATTCCATGATATTGATAAGACTAACATCATTAAGCTTCTTTCTATTAAAGGTATTATTAAGCTAAAAGATTTATAACAATAAGAGAGGATCCTAAGAGATAAATTGAATAACTTAAAATTCTTGCTTATTGTATGATATTAATAATATTAACATCATTAAATTTCTTTCCATTCAAGGTACCATTAAACCAAAAGATTTGTAAAAGATGCCAAAAGATAAATTAAATAAAGGCTAAATTACATAATTAACCCCTGTGAGGTTGTATCACTTTGGTCCTTAAACTTTAAAAAGTTATAAAAATAATTAAACTTTCTGTTTTGTATCACTTTGATACCTACCGTTAAATATGAGAGACGCCGTTTATTTTTATCCTATGTTGTAGCATACATAGTAGCACATGTGACATACAAGTGACAAAAATAAATTTAAAATTCATAACTAACCCGTTAACCTGTTATTTAATAATTTTAAAAAATAAAAATGATCTCACCTGCCCTGATTTGCCTTAATTCGTGAGTGCCCATCTACCCGGTGCATTACGCCCCTCGAGTTAAGGCAAATCAGGGCACAAAAAGATTATTTTTATTATTTTTATTTTTTTAAAATTATTAAATAACAAGTTAATAGGTTAGTTGTGGATTTTAAATTTATTTTTGTTACTTGAATTTCACGTGTGCTGCTATGTATGTTGCTAGGATAAAAATAAACATCTCTTATATTTAATGGTAGGGATCAAAATGATACAAAACAAAAAGTTTAGAATTATTTTTATAACATTTTAAAGTTTGAAGAGTAAAGTGATACAACTCCTAAATATAGGGATTAATTATGTAGTTTAGCCTTAAATAAATAAAATTCTTACTTATTGTATAATATTAATAGATGAGCATCATTAAACTCCTTTTCATCTAAGATTTGTAACAAAGCATCATTGTTAAGGTATCACTGTTATGCACCAAGCATCTAAGCTTCTTTCCCCTGCGAATCAACCTCGACTTGACTTTCCTGAATGCTCCTCAAAACGACGTGGAGATCCTCTCTACTTCAACGGTGGACAATATCTTCTTCGTTGTTTCAAGTTCTCTCTTTTGATCTCTTCTTCAACATTTCATGTTTACTAAGCACTCATTATTATCGGACAGAGGAATGGCATCCCCACCGTCTTTCTCTCGGCCTCAGGGGCACTGAACTCAAAAAAAGCGACATCCACTGCAAAAGATGATGGTCTCTTGCGGGATGGCCAGCGACTCGTTCACAGCTTCCGTTGAAAAGGAGGCTATGGAGCTCGAAAAGCAGCATCCACCACCAAAGAGGCAGCTTCCGTTTGCACCGCTCAAATTATTTCGTATATTCTATAATTTTTTAAAAAAAATTAATTTTTAAATTATTTTAAAATTCTCGATTCTTTCTTTTTCGTGCACTTTAGCAGCTGGCCCCTGGCTTTCCCTTCTTTTCTGTACGCTCCGACAGCCCTTTTCAGCTTCTTTCTTCTTTTCTATTCGCTCCGGCAACTCCTTCGGCTTCTTCTCCTTTCGTTCACTACGATAGATCCCTTGAGCTTCCTCTTTTTTCCCATTCGCTTCGATAGTCACCTTCGGCTTTCCCCCTTTTTTGTTTACTTCGACGAACCCTCTCCCTCATAGTTCGCTCTGTCTTCCCCTTTTCCTTCTCCGAAGCGAATGCGAGGAGGGCTGTCGGAGCGAACCACGGGGAAAGAAGGTTCATCGAAGCGAATCACGAAAGGAAAGGGGTCTGTCGAAGCGAATAGAAAAGAAAGGAGGAAGTCGGGGGCAGGGGATGGTTGTCGAAGCATATGGGGCGAAGGTTTTAAAGGTAGTTTAGGAATTAATTTTTTTAAAAAAAATTTAAGGATATACTGAGTAATTTGAACTGTGCAAATAGAAACTCCCCATAAAAGATGATCTCATGAAGGATAGCCAACTTAAAAGTGACCCGTTCACAGTTTAGCATAACAAGAACGTAGGCATGAAGAGGGTCTCCGAACAACTTAAAAACATTCAGGATGGTAATATCTCTGGTAGGTATTTGCATATTAGGAAAAGACTTAGTGTATTACCTTTCGGTGTAGCAAGCGCATGGATCGTGCAAATTAACCATTCATACATGTTCGTACAATATTACATGGTAAGACTCATTAAACTACCACATACATATAGGTATGCATGAATGATCAATCCATGCAATCAATGCATACTTACTGTAAAAAAAATAATGCAATAAAACTTTTTCATGTATCATCCATGTATGCTTACTGCAAGGAAAGATAATGCAGTAAAACTTTTTCATGCATGCCATCGAAAGAACAAGCACGGCATCGTGTCTTGGATCTCCCATGCTGCATCCCAAAAGCCAGGGACAACAATACAGGCCGGAGCAGAGCTGGCAACGTCAATCTCTAACGATCGGTATTCTTACAGCAAAAACAAAAGGAAATCTTTATCCTATTCCTCTAACATCACTCCTAATAATATATATATTTTTTAATTAAAAATTATAAAATTAATAATATAATAAAAAAAGTCTTGCTAATAATTTAACATTTCTTTCTTAAATTTATTCTTATCACTAAACTAATTAAAAGATTAAACAAACATAAAATTTAAATATATATTATATTTAAGTACATAAAAAACAGGATCCAGATTATGAATGGATGCTATTGGAAGTGCCATCCTTGATTGCAGATATTTTAGTATATTTTTAAATCTATTATTTCCTTCAAAATATCTTGTATGTATTGCCAAGAAGGGAATTGACCCATAGATTGCTTGTTTCTAGATAAGGCAACGGGTGAACAGTAATAATGCAAACCTAGCTTCTAGATATTTATTAAATTATTTTAAATTAAATTCTATCTATTTAATAAATGTCACATCAGCTATCATAATATCTCCCACTGTATTCATCCTTTGAACATTCCTTTCCTAAAAATATATCCTCCTCTTCTTATTTATCTTCATCTAAATCTAAAATTCTCTTCTGTATTTATTTCCACCTCATTCTCTTGGTCGCACTAGATTTCAAAATATTAAAACGTCACCTTTCTGATCACTAACTACCAAAACGCGATCGGGCTCAATTTACCATAACATCCGTTAACTCTCTAGGAATATGAAATTTTTCTTTACCTTTGCAACTTCTTGGATATCATCTTCTCCTAGGATCCATATTCTAGGCCTGATCTTTTAACTCGTTTTTTGATTTTAAATTTGGTGAATTTGAGAGATTAATCATGGCTTGCGGAGGCTCTAGGTGCCGAGGCATAAATGGCGAACGTGGCAGCCATAAATGCCTTAATGCACATTGAATGCCTTAAAGCAGGTGGATATATGTGACCTTTATGAGGTCATAAATGCCTTGATGCAAAAGACATAGCGTGGTTGCTATATTTGCCGAAGCAGGTTGGCCGAACTATATTTGCCGAGGCATGTTGGCCGAGCTATGCTGGCTGAGCTATGCTGAAGCTGGTTGATGCTGAGGTTGGCTGAGCTATGCTTCCGAGCTATGCTGAAGCTTCCGAAGCTTATACAACTATATTTTTCGAGACATATTGGCCGAAGTATGCTTTATTTTATTAAATGCTGGCTAAGTCATTATGACCATTTCTGCACCATTAAATGCTCTAGTCCTACTAGATATTAATTTTGGCCCAGCACATGATTGGTCCGTTTTTGGCAGAATAGTTTCAACATCCAACGATCCCTTATCACTAGGGTCGTTAACAGTATGAAATGCAATAGATCCTTTCTAATCTTTTTTTTTACCTATGGAATTTGAATAATTCTCATGGAGACACCACAGTTTCCGTTTTTGGCAGTATTTCACATCCAACATCCATCCAGCGTTCAATGATGTAGTCATCTACCATTTTCGATCATGGTCTTTGGTCTTTCAAGCGGATAAGAGTCCTTGCCGACCTCCTTAATGCCGTAACCATCAAAGCATCGTCCTACCTACAGCGATCGGTGATTTTTTTATACATTAAAAAAAAGTATAAACTTCCCTGGACTTGTCCAGAGGCCACGTAAAGTTCTACCGGAGGAACAACGGAGATTGGATGACATCCCAACCTTCAAACGTTCAACTCGATTGAATTTTGACACCCGACGGACGCCGATGGCTGCAAGTTATCCGCCTTTCAACTCAACGCGGCGGGGACGCGGTTGGCCGAGATATCGATCAGCTGACGTCGGAACGGCGCCACGGGTCCCGCCAATCCGAGATGCCCGGCGAACCATGCTACCTTATTTCGAACATATATGATATTATATTTAAAAATAATAATATAATAAATTATACTCGTATTATAATATTATCTGTTTAGTTTTTTTTTCCCCCTGTTTTCAGTTATAACGCCGAATAATTCATTTTAGTGATTATTATTATTATCATTATTTTATAAGCCGTTATAACTCCGTTATTTTACAAAACTGAGATTCTTAGGGAGCTTCTCTCTACCTCCCTAAATTATCCTCTACATTCTTAAATTTTTAAAAAAAAAAATTAATTTTCTAAACTGTCTTAAATCCTCACTTTCTTTTTCGTTCGCTTCTGCGGCACTGACTCTCCTCCCAAGCTTCATCCCCCTCTCGTTCTATCTGACGTCTCAACACCGACACCCCTCCTCAGGAGATCGAAGCCGAGGAGGGGAGTCGGTGCCGGGAAGGTCACTGAAGCGAATGATGGAGGAAGGAGCCAGGGGCTACTAGAGCGAATAGGGAGAAAGGAAGTCAGGGGATAGGGTTTTAAGCAATGTTTGAAAATTGAATCGAACAATGAATCGGCTTAACATTTAGGTTATGATCAATCGATTCAATCGGATCGAATAATATTATAATTAATTTTTAATTTAATAATATAAAATAGTAAAATATAAATATAATTTAAATAAAAAAATTAAAAAAATTAAAATCAATTGAATTCGTTCGAAACTCGATCAGTTTAATGGTTCGAAACTCGATCGTTTCGATTTTTTTGATTTTCATATCATATAAAATTAATTTTAATAATAAAATTGAATCAGGATCGATTATTGGTTGGGCCGATTGAACCAGCTAATTCTGTTTAATTTTTAAAATATTAGTTTTAAGGTAAGCTTAAAAAATTAACTTTTTTAAAAAATTAAGTGGCGTAGAGAGTAATTTTTGCGGTGTATTAAGAAGTTTTCGGATTCTTTTAAGGCCGGAGACGTACAGACGAACCTTCCTCGCGGTTTCCGATCTTTTCCGAGTGACGTGTCGGATGGGCCGGCGAGGCCGGGGGCATTTTGGGAAGACCGTCGTCACATCCAATAACCTTGACGTGACATTTATCATTTTTTTGACTGTCGCAATCGATTCGTCCCGCTTTCGGAGGACAAATTGAGGCAAGGTTCCCTCAACTCCCAGTTATGATTACTACATTGGCCTCCATCCTCGGACGTACGCGTGGTACATGTGGTTCACCCATCACAGCCGTCCAAACTCGTTCTCTGACTTGATGATGAAGTGCGTTGCACGGAATATGTAATTAACGGTAACAGGCCGTCATTTACCGCGAGTTAGAAGCATCTGGAAGTCGCTCCTAGTTTCGGTAACGTGACCTATAATAATTCATGGGGTACCGTGTACTAATCCAGTGATTTGGACTGATGTGGTGAAGCTTTTATGCTGCTGAAGTTATTTATATTTGGTATGCAAGATCATCAAAGTCAAAAGAAAAGAAAAGAAAAATGAATGTGATTTTTTGGACGCCAACTTAGAAAATTTTTAAAATATTATTTTGAACAATTCAAAACTAATATAATATATCATTTATAATTAATTAATTAATTAATAATAATAAATAATATCTCACATAAGCTTTGTTTTTTTTTAGAAGGCATTAAAGTTACCCAGGATTTCATATTTTTCTAAGCAGATATTATTAGAAACACTTAGGCAAAAATTATATATATATATTTTATATATTAAAAATATTTCTAGTATCTCTAACCCAATCGGTTACCTTACAATTTTTTTTAATAAATTATTAAAATATAATTTTATCTTTTTATAATACTTTTATATTGCTCAATTTATTTACATATTAATTATATACCATTTTCATATGATTGAAGTTCAATTTTTTTTATCAAATTATATTTTTAATCATATTTTTAATATACATTAATTATATATAATTTTTTGAAAAAATAAAATAAATTTTTATAGTTACTATTTATCAATTAAATAATATCTTTTCTTTTGAAAATATATCAAGAAAAAAAAAAAGGAAGAATGAAGGAGTTCTCCATTAATGAAAAAAAGAATAATGGTTCTAGAAAAATATTTGAGGAATATATAAAATATTGTATTTAATCTATAAAAAATAATTTAGATATATTTTAGTTGGTTAAGTATTATCCAAAATTTGGCAAGGATGATGATTTTAGAATGAGTGTAAATGACCAATCTTTTCTCATAAATTTTTTGATTAAAGCTATAAAGGAAGCTATAACACTAGACGTTTCTATGACGGGTTAGTATTTATTATTTTATGTGATCATAGTTTTGCAACAACTTTATTAATAGCAGGAAAAATAACACTTTTGAAATATTTTTATTCATAATAACTTTAATAAACGACAAGATAGCTTCATCCCACGGGTTGTCAGGTCTGGTGCCTCTTATCGCCGAGTATACTTTTCATCATAGCACTTTGATTTTGCCAGCCCAGGCCACTGGGTCTCCTATGCTGCTTCGTAGCGCACCGGTGTACGTTTTTATCTCTTGGAAGCCCACTCCTCTAGGGTTTGTCAAAATCAACTTTGATGGGAGTGTTCGAGGCAGATATGCGGGATCAGCTTTCATGATTAGGGGGTCGGATGGCACGATGCTCGCGGCTGAGGATTTGAGCTCTTGACTCTTCTGTCCTTTTGTGAATTGTATACGACATGGGCAGCTATTTCTTATACATTTCGGAGCCTGGGTGTCCAAAGGCTTATTATTAAGGGAGACTCTGCTTCGGTTATTAATTGAATCCGTCATGAATCTACTGACCATTGCTATCCATCCTTTTGATCAGTGACATTTGATCTCTTCTCCAGGACGCTGACAGTGCCCAGATTCAATATATCTACGGGGAAACTAACTCAGCTGCAGTTAGATTGCCGCTAGAGTGGCATATCATCTAGCTTTTGGAGCTGAAAGCAAAGTGATCCTTGTTCTATTATCCTTACTCAGATATTGCATTTCGATATATAGGGTTTGACTCACTCTATAATTATGTGATCACTCGTTGTACTTAAAAAAAAAAAAAAAAAAAAAAAAAAAAAAAAAAAAACACCGTCGTTAACATCGAAAACACCGTTTGGAGGTTGCTTCGCTCGAGGACAAGATGAGTCATTAGCTGAGAACGTAGCGCTATCGTTGTCATTTCGGAACAAAAACGGAAGACCAACGGATTGGAGAACGGCGTTAGGGTACCGGAAGATCTGAAGGAATAAACCCCGCATATTCGCATCTCCGTCCGCGCCAACTCCTGACGCCGTGAAGGACCAGCTGTTTAGGAGACGGCGGACGACGGCTTTACCGGTAGCGCGGCACGGCGATGGGGGAGTAGGTGGGTGCGGTTGCTGTGGGGCCTATAAAATATCCCGAGGCGGTCGTCTTTTTCTCTTCATTCGCTTGTCTCTCCGCTTTCAGACTCCACTCTCTCAGATCGAGCTCGATCCGAAGGGAACTCGTTCTCTCTTGTATGGCAGCCATTTCGAAAGGGCGAGCGCTCGCTGGTAGTTTCGGGAAGCGATCCGTGAACCAGATCTGGGCGGCGGCTGGCTCTCGACATCCACCTCCTTTCCTCTCCTTCGCCGCCTCGGCTTCTAGGTATCCTTTGTTTTTAGTTATTTATGTTCTTGGAACTTTCTTTGGTGCGGATCTGATTATTTTTCGGAGCAATTTATTTATTTTTATGTCCTTCTATCACGAGTGATTCTACTATTTCTTTTTACGGAGGTTTGATTTATTTTAGTTTTCGTTATCGATCGAGGAATTTTTTGATCGCTATTTTTTCGATGATTTTTCTTAATCTACAGCCACCATTTTTTCTGCTATCGGAATTTTTCAGCCTTTTTGTCAAAACTTAGAAATAAAACTAAAGAAATCTTCTCTGCCTGGAGGAAAAATAAAATCGTCTCCATATATTTCGATATTTCTCTTCTTTTTTCTTTTCTTTATCCAAACAAAGGGGAACGACGAATCGGGAACGATTCTTCTTGTATGTTAGGCTTTACCAATTTGTTCCGGTGGAAAACTACGGCCGGCGACCGTACGCTCTTCGCTGCGTCATTTTTACCGACCCTTCTACTTTTTATCCACTTCTTTCTCTTCTCTCTCTTCCCCTCCTTCTCTGGGTGCGCTGTGGGGGAAAATGTGGGCATCCGGAAAAAGAAAGAAAAAAATCGAACCACTGATAGTGAGGGCCAGAAAGCATCCACTACGATCTCCGATTCGGACGATCGGAATCGTACCATCCGATTCAGATCACCGTCTTCTTCCTCCTCCTCCTCCCCCCTGTAGTCACAACGCCTGTCCGATAATAACCGTTGGATGAGAATATTTTCTTTGGACCGTACTACATGGATGGTCCTGATTATGGGCTTTAAATTACTTGCCGGTAAACTGTGAGATCGTCAAGAGCATTGAGTTCCTTCGGTACGCGTGGGTACTTTCGGCCTTATCCTCTCGGGCTCCTGCCCTGAGTTACCCGAATTTACCAAAATGTCCCTATCCACGAAACAGCATGACTCTCACGTGTGCACGCTTGATACGAGGGGTACCTGTTTCTTTGACACGTGTAACTTGATGTTCTTTTTGAATGCATTTCCTGGTTGCAGGAGGGGCGTGCACGTGTCGACGTACGACAAGAACGTCGACGAACAGGTGCGGCCGAGCGCCGTGCCGGACGATGTGATCGCGGCGCAGTCGGACAAGTACTGGGGTCCGCACCCGGAGACCGGCGTTTTCGGGCCCGCCGACAAGAACTCCGCCGGCGGCGGGGGAGCCCGCGCGCCGGCCGGGAATGGTGCCTCGGTGCTGGACCAGAAGGCCTGGTTCCGCCCCCTCGAGGACGTCGACAAGCCTCCGCACGCCTGAACCCTTCTCTTCTGTTCGTAATAATAGTACCGAAATAGACTTATATCATAATAAGCTCGTGGTTTGCATGTACTAGACCTATCGTATTGACGTAGTATCTCGTATGGTGTGGGTTTGCTTGCTTGATGCCGATGAATGCGTTTCGATGTATTATCTTCCTACCATATTCCGTAAATTGGAGAAGTTGTGATTTCCTACAGCAGTTATCGCTGTTTTTTTTTTTTTTTCTTCTTCTTTCTTTACCTCTAAATATTTTCATTTTTATACATCCTTATATAAACCGTCACGTATCTCCTTCCTTCTTGCTAAATCTTAATTTATTGCTTCGTCTCGGTCAATAATGCTCACCCTCTCAACTCATTTCAAGAGGATGGGATTCCATGCGATAAGCTGTTGATATTCAATAATTCTAGTTAAAGAATAATGGCAGATATCGTAGATCAGCAGCTACTCCTTCCCAATGGCAATAATTATAGGCCTTCCACATTTTTGTGTTGGCTTTGAATAGATCATCTAATAATTCTCTATCTCAAATTATAGAGGAAAGGGACCATTCTGACATCTACTATGAAATGTCTATGTGACAACAAATGCGGGATAAGTCTTCGAGGCACTTCATTTTCCACATTTATTGTTACAGGCCTTCCGGATTTGGATATGGATATATTTATGGATGGCTAAGTTTAAATTTAGGTAATTCTCTTATCACTAAATCTGCATGA
This sequence comes from Calamus simplicifolius, assembly GCA_900491605.1. Classification (NCBI taxonomy): domain Eukaryota; kingdom Viridiplantae; phylum Streptophyta; class Magnoliopsida; order Arecales; family Arecaceae; genus Calamus; species Calamus simplicifolius. Next base: position 322,983 of record UESW01004409.1, read on the forward strand.
ATTTAAAAATTAAAAAGCTATTCACCTGCTAGTTAATTTTTTTTAAAAAAAAATTAAGCCAAATTAACAGAAAAAGATTAAAAATAAACAAAAATGAATGAAATAATAAACATAAATATGGTGGAAGAAAAAAAAATTTTGGGGACAATGTTGAACATTTATAACATAAATGATATTATATATTTATCTTACATGATAAACATGAAATATATATTTCCAGGATAAATATTAATATATTCAAATAAATAGCTAATCTATTTCAATAAACATATAATTTTCCTATAAATCAATAAACACATAATTTTATCCTACATGTTTAGAATAAATGGCTGACTGAAACTAATAAACACAATCTCAATGGTAAACGTAATGTTTAGAATAAATAGCTAATCAAAACCAACTTGTAAACATCAATGTTCAGAATAAATATTGATAAACATAATTATATCTCAATGATAAATAAATGTTGAGGACTAAATAATTTCAATGGATAAACATCAATGTTCATAATAAGTAGCTAGCTTTAACACAAACATCCAGAATAAACACATAATCTCAATAGATAAACACAATTTCAATGGATGAACATTGAAACATCAATGTTAAGAATAAGTAGCTAATTTAAACCGATAAACATAATTTAATTTTATCTCAATGGATAAACATAATCTCAATGGATAAGCATCAATATTCAGTAGCTAACCTAAACCGATAAACACATAATCTTATCCTCCTACAGAAATAGGAATCACAAAAAAGATTATAGATAGTTAAAAAAACAAACCTTCGTAGATGGGTGATTCAAGAAAGAAGAAGAGCAGCATTGCTCAAAGTTATACAGAAACCATAAACAAACACTAGAAAAATAAAAGAGCTATAATATAGTCAAAAGAGATTTTTTTTTTCTTCATCTATTTCACTCTTTCATGAAAACAATCATGAAAATTTATAAATAGGAATTACATGGGTAGTTAACCTAATATAATCATACAGGATAATTTAACAAGTAAGAAGGATAGCATCGCAGCTCTAAATTATACCGAAATCATAAACTAACACCTTCAATAAGAAAAAACAATGAACTAACCCCAACAAATAAGAAGGGCTATAATAGAATGAAAGAATTTTTTTTTTTTTTTTATCCTCATCTATCTCGTTTTTTCTTGAAAAGAAGCATAAAATTCAAATAAGTATAGATAGTTAAAAAATAAACCTAATATAAATATAGCTGGATGATTTGAGAAATGCGGAGGAGGCAGCAATCTTCATGAAGGAGATGAAGCACCGTTCTAAAGAAAGGCTGATTATTATTCTTCAATGAATAAAAAATTTAGATATTTGGTATCAATTATCCAGCAAGAATGTGAAATAGATGAAGATATGAATCATAGAGTTAAAGTAAGATGGTTTAAGTGGAGGAGTTCTTCGGGAGTATTGTATGATCGTGCATCCCATTAAAATTGAAAGAAAAATTCTATAAAATTACTATTAGGTTGGCTATACTATATGGAACAGAGTATTGCAATACTGAAATAACATGAATAAATTAATTTTAAAAGATAGGATTAGAAATAAACATAAGTGCGTATGTTAAGATGGATATATGGTAAAATTTTAAAAGATAGGATTAGAATAATTAAGATAAAATGAGAAAATCAATTAAGATGGTTTGCGCATGTGTAATGAAAACCTTTAGACGCTTCAGTTAGAAAGAGTGATCTTTTAATAATCCATGGTAATGATAAAGGTAAAGGTAGACTTAAACTAACAAGGACAAAAATAATTAAAAAATATAAACTATTTATAATTTAAGTATCGACTTAGTTCTGACTAGAGAAGAGAGTGAAGGAAGCATATTCATGTAGCCGACCCCATGTAGTTGAAAAAAAGGCTTAGATGAGTTGAGTTGAGTTAAGTATAGTGGGTAGTTTTATCTAAAAAATTAATTATTCCAATGCTTGTAAATTTCATTTGCAAATCTTAAAGAAATATCAATTTAATGAATTTGACTTTGGAATTTTAAATCTACCACTACAAGTAAATTCTGAAATAGCGATATAAATTAGCGATGCAAAAAAATGCATCACTAAATAGTGACCAAATTGCAAAGCCAAATGACAAAGGTGAAATAATGATGCATTTAATGATATCCTGTCGTAAAATCGCTAACGATAACTTTAGTTACGAAATAGCGACCTATTTAGCGATGCAAGATTATTGCGTCACTAATTTTTTCAATAAAATATTTTCATTGCCATATAGCAACGCATTTTATGTCGTCGTTAATCGTCACTGGTTAGTGATAACATTATGTGTCGCAAAATAGTGACGCTTGTAATGACATCGCTATTTTTATTAATGTTAGCGACACAATTAGTGGCATCACTAAGTTAGCGACACCATTACAACAAAATAGTTGCATCGCAAAATATTGTATACCCTAAATCCTAACCCCAGCATTTCATTCACCGCGGCCACATTTGAAGAACTCTCAAATCTCTCCTTGCTTGATCTTCTATCTCCCGGTGCCGGAGTCCGTTCTTTGCCTAGCCATCGAAGGAAAGTCTTCTCTAGCCGATGTAAAACATTTTTTTAACTTTTTTTTTCTCCGTCCTCTTCGGTTCTTCTTATCAGTTGAGTTCGGTCCAGGGTTCGGTCCGTTGCCATGTGAGTTTTTTCTATCAAATTCGGATAGGTTTTCACTTATTGATGGCTTACCTAGGGTTTTGTGTTGACAATGGATTCAATGTATTGCTTGTTTTTTTTTTTTTTTGTTTCAATATGAATGAGGATTGATTTGCTCACAGATTGATGAATTTTTTGAAATAATGAGCCTGAGGGAATCTCTGTTTTGTTTGAATGGGAGAATCAATCGGATGGCCAAATTTTTGGGAGTGATTTCTTGCTCTATGTGTTGGATTTATTACATAAATTGCATGATAAAATGATTAAAAAAAACCAATCAAAATTTATACTGATAAGGAGAAGACAATAAGCTTAATTAGATGTGATTATATTTAGACAAAGCAACGGGTTCATAATTTCAACATAATCTCAAGAGGTTATGTTTATAAGTGCAAACTTACGGTTAAAGCTCATTTAGACAATCTTAAAATCAATGTAGCATAAGCAGCATGTTGCTGATGGCTTAATAATGTTATGTTCATAATTTTTCTTCCACCTCTTGCATGGATTGAGCTCTGTTTGACGGTCAAACTGGATGGCAACGAAAGAAAAATGTTTTAAGACATCGGCTATCCACATATGAAAAGCTCATAAAGCAAACAAATATTGATTTGATAATACTATATCAACCGATTGTAGATATAGTAACAAATGTGCACTAATTCTTTTATATCATCATCAGGCGCATGAATAGTTTCTATACATTTAAAGGGAGCCCCATAAAATTACTCATTTGTAAATTATGATAACAGGATGCCTTGGTTGGGCAGAAGATATATATATATAGGTTATTCACTTGTTAATTATTATCACTCTTAGAAATTAGAAATGCTAAAAAAGTAGTAGTATTTAATCTAATAGCAACAGAAGTTCCCACTCTTTCGCTGCTTGCATCATAGCGCATAGACACACACCCACTAAAGATCATTGCATCAAGAAGCAAGTCATGATGCATGCTGATCATTTGCACTGGGCGGGGAATCTAAGCTTGCACATGGCTGGAAGCTGCATGGCAATCTAAGCTTGCACATGGCAAGCCAAGGCAGATACATTGCCTATACACAAGGTGGGCAGGGCCACTGACCCATCCGATCCATAGCCTTCGTTGTCTTCACAGGAGATCGCACCTCAGACTGGATCAAATCATGATGTTTTCTCAGAAGCACAAATAATGGAGAGTTCGTCAGCCTTGAATCGTTGGGTACTTACACTGGATTATCATGGGCTATAAGTATATAATTTCTTTTATATTTATTAAAATTTTTATGTTTCTTATTAATAAACATGCATTATTTATATATTATTTTTTTGTTAATAGTTTTATTAAGCAGCATACAATATCGAGTCGGATCAACGCTATATTTTAGAAGCGCGCTGATCCGACTGGCTACGATTGGCATTACGTATCTTCGAGCATGAAAAAATTTTATTTTTTTGAGTTTCAGGTAAACTATCTATTAAATGTAATTTATCAGTCAAATAAATTTTCTTAATTCTATTATTGTTTGTAAGTAACCCTTTATTTTAATGTAGAAGAAGTTTATGTGGGACTCTGCCATCCATAATGCCATTAGGTTGGCATGGGATGCCCTAGCTACATGACGATACTCTGACTTGCTTCATTATTGAAAAAAAATTGATCGTCGTCCAATGCATATGCCAGAGGGATATGGCATGAATGGTAGCAGGTGTGGCAGTCGGAGGCCTAGCGCAGGAGGTCCACTACAGCTAGCATGAATCACCGATCAAAGAAGAGCGGTCTAGGCACAGGTCTCTCCTGCCACACCTCGGGATCAATTTCCATTTAGGAGCATCGACATCGTTTTGTAAAAAAAAAGTAAATAAATAAATTACTAATTATTTTATTTATAAATATTTATATTTATAATTTATTTTTTGTTTTCGTAGACTGTGCATGATGGCACAACTTAGGTGAGTTTCGTCTGTTCAGAGTCACACATACGAAGAAGGATGGTTCTTGGATCGATGCACGGTCACAGCAAGTTGGGGTAAGGATTTGCTTTTAAAATATTTTTGATGTATTTTTAATTTTCATATTTATAATGCTAGTTCAAATATCATTCCTTTTATAATTTACAGGCATGTATGGATGCTCTTTTGTACCAGGCATCATAGGTTGACTCTACTGATGGGGAGAGCTCTCTCCCCATACGAGAGTCAACGAGTATTTTTGGAAGCTGTTGGTGCCCAGCCACACGACAGTAGGGTGGATAGTCTGGGCACCAAAGCTTCCAAATTCTTTTCCATTTTTGTTCGCATCATGCTAGATCCGGCGATATTCCTGCTGAGCACATCGATGAGATGGAGCGATCTATTACGGATTAGGTTTGGCAGGAATTCGATGAGCACACTTTCGAGCTTCGGCAGTAGCTTCCGGACCTTAAAGCCCAGCAGGCCACGGATCGAAAGCAGATGGGCGTGAGATACAGGAGTTGATTCACCTAATGTCGCAGAACACATGATCTTTACTCTTCGATCATCCCGGCCTCCATCACGCGATCCACCATAGGATTTTTGTTGTTATTTTTATTTTTCTATTATGTAGACACCATTTTTATGTATGTTTGATTTATGTAATGTATTGAAACTTATCTTCTTTACTTTAATAAAAAAATTTAAATTTTTTTTTTACAAATTGAATGTTTATTTATATTACTAGCACCAACAGATGTTTCAAATTATCATCTCTCTTTATAGTATGTATTGTTAAATGTATAAGTAGATTTAAATTTTACTTTTTAGATATTATATTTAAAAAGAAAATTAAATATTATAATATTATTTCGAGGCAAACAATGCGTCGCTAAGTAGTAAAGTTGATTAATGCTTTACTGATTGAACGTTTAGCGACGGCAATTGAGCATCACTAAGCGACGCTTTTCATCTCTAAACAGTTTGTTTATTGTGGTATACTTGCTCTAACGTCTCGTCCGGGCTGTTTGGAAATGAAATTGGGAGAGGGCGATGGAGGGGATAAGCCCCATCAACACGTTATCTTCTCGTGGAAGATGCCTTTGTTATCTTTTCGTAGAGGATGTCTTCTTAGGATAAAGAAAGGCCGCTGGGATGAGGGGACCGTTGAGCCAAGGGAGCCCACGAGGTTGGAGCGGACGACGCCGTCTTTTTCCAACAAGCTTTTCAAGCGAATGCATACAAAGGCGTTGTCTGGGATGGCTTGTCATCGTTTCTTTGCGCGTTAGCACTAAGATAGCTGTTGGATTTTGGAACGACAAAGCTCACTTATTAGCTTGTAGTATGAGCATCATTATATTATACTTGTTTCTTTCAGTATCATAATTACAGAGGAATCCAAGCCTAAGCATGAACAATGGAATAAGAATACCATGAGTGATCTGGATGAATGATTGATAATAATTCACATGAATAGGTTGATAAAGCAATCCTTTTTTTTTTCTTTGGGTTGATTTGTTTGTTCTTGAGATTCTAGAAACATAATTCAGAGTAATTTTATCTCGAATCTAAGTGGTTCTTACAGCATCGGAGGTGCTAATTTCTCTTGATTGACAATATTAATTATTACATGCAAACTACGTCACGTACTCAAAATGGAATATGATGCGGAGAAAAATTATAATTGCATCAATAAATGTGCCTAATGATTAAGACGGAGCTACAGAGCCAGAGTTAAACTATCTGGCCGAACTTCAGAGCCGAACTATCTAGCCAAGCTATCTCAGTGCCTCGAAAGAGTCGAGCTATATCCGAACCTCAACAAGGCCGAGCTAACTTAATACCTCGCCAGGATCGATTCTCATCCCTTCAACGTAAGCGCCATTATTGCTTCAAACCACGCTGGATATCTCGGAGGATGAACCATCCTGATCGCAAGAATCGCGGAATGAGCCTCTTAGAACAAGAATGTGAGCCAAATATAGTACTTCATCCATGATCAACGGAATTCTAAATTTTCGATAAAATGTCCACCAGCTTCATCAACTATCCATCCCTGTAACTGTTGGGATTTTGGCCTTATCGAATACCAACTTCCTAAAATATGCCAAAAAAATTAGGTAACGGCTCACCTCCTTGGTAGCGTACAATTATCAAGTCCCAGTATCCCCCGAGGTAGGCTCTCGAAGGCAATCTAAGCCCAAAAAATAACTCTAGCAAAGATCATTACTCCAGAAAAATTACTCCAAGGAGGAAGATTTTTCTGTTGAAGTATTCTCCTCTCATCTGTTTGCTTAGAATTTTTACTGACTTGATCGTCGGAGGGTCTTCTGCAGGGATCATCCCCTATGATTCCTGTGTGAGAACTTCCTTGCAGATCCATCTGGATGAAAGAGTACTATTTGGATTCTAACTTGCATCACCCTCAAGTTAGAGAATAAATTTTTGTAGTAATAGAATATAATATTTAAAAAAAAAATTAGGAAAGGAAAATGCTTTGCCTGCCCTTTAAAATTTTCTTGAAACTTTTGTGGTATTTTCTTAGCTGCCATGGACAAAGTTAGCATTTCAGCCCCTGACACTGGTTTTACACCAATTTCAGAAGGATTATTTAAGGTAAACATGACAAGAAAATTAAATAATTTGCTGAAACCTTTCCGTCTCTTTCCGTCGTCCTCTTTCATGGAGAGCACTTGATGGTTGATTGCGAGATCGAGCAAAACGTAAAATATTAGAAAAATATGCCTTGTATGCACGCGCAGCCAATGAGGAGAGGGACTAATGGCAAATAATTTACAGGCTAGCACTTAAAAAAAAAGGCAGTCAGCCGACGCCAAAAAGACACCGGATAAGTTCTTTTAAATAATGTTTGGTTCTTATCTCTAGCCACGAGCCAAGCCAATGGTGGTGGCGAACGGGAACCACTTGTTTCCTTCTGAAGTATTTGGTTTGATTTTCAAGTTCAACCAGACACCTTGTTGGGAACTGAGCCTCGGATTAATTAAATGCATTCTCACAGATGCCAATTATTTGTAAGCTTGAAAGGAGTTGAGTGCCAGCAGAGCGGTCAACAATTTAGATTTGGGTAGCAACCATTAATACTCTCAGAGGTGTGATGCGATTGAATAGAAAAGTGAACAGCAGATTAGAAATGAAGGCTTTGGAGGGATTTTCTGGCAGTGGGCAAGGGAAATACCCAGGGACTACCAAGTGTTTAGAGGAGATCGTTACAATATCAGCCTGTTGGATCTCTCTCTCAAGCATATTAAATGGCGATTATTTGGAAGTATACCGTAACTATCTCAAGGATTGGTTTTTTTTAGCAAACCAATACTTGATCCTGCGGTTGTTTACTAAAAAGCAGTCTTTTTGTTATGAAGAGCAAATAAATAATCATGAATAATTTTTCGTTTTCCATTTCTTGGTTCATGATGCCAGTACCAAATCTTTATATACCAAGTATTAGCACTAGTTTATGCAATGTTCCTTCATGTTTATATACATAATTCATTGCTTTCTATGTCCAAAAGTTCCATCCCTAAATATTTGAGACGAATAGCGATGGAAAATTATACGTCGCTAAATCTATTTATTATATATATATAACATAACGATAAAAATTTTTCATAACTAAATCTATTTATTATATATATATAATTAGCGATAGAAATTTTTTGTCGCTAAATATATTTATTTCATATATAAAACATAGCGACAAAATTTTTCGTCGCTAAATATATTTATTTCATATATAAAATTAGCGATAAAAATTTCGTTGCTAAACATATTTATTTTATACTAAAACATAGCGACGGAACATTTCCGTCGCTATATTTACTTAATCGGACATGTGCTATATTCACTTACTTTAGCGATCGAAATTTTCGTCGCTAATGAACATTTCAATATAAAACCGAGTGACGGAAAAAGTTCTATCACTATATTCACTTAATCGGACATCTTCGTCTGAAATCCCTTAGCGACGGAAATTTTCGTCGCTAACGAACGTTTCAAAATAAAACCCAGGGACGAAAAATGTTCTATCGCTATATTCACTTAATCTTAGTTAGGGCATCTTCATCCGAAAATCCTTGGCCTTCTTTCTTCGCATTGCCGCACTTTTCTTCCCATCACCAGATATCTCCCATATATCCTTTCTTCGATCTCCGCTCCATCCCCCTCCTCTCGGCTTTGTTACTCAATTTCTGCCAGCGATCGGAGTTGCAGAAGGCTTTGACCTGAGAGCCTCGCGTGCCTCTCGAGACTCATCGCTGTTTTCTTTTCTCCTCCTGCCTTCCTCCTCCTTCCCCTTCTTTTGTTCCTAAGCCGGAGGCGGAGCCCTACTGTTCCAAAGCCACGGCCACCATCGCTGGATCAACGGGAGAACTCGGAGCTCTGTCGGTCTTCTTTTTCTCTTCAATGAGCCGGCCTCTTCCTTCTTCTCCAACATTGTTATCAACTGGACGACCATCAGGTAGGCCATATCAAAGTCCTTTGTAAAAGCTTTTACGGTGTTTTTGCGCTATTTGTGATCAGAGCTTTTGATTTTGAAATGGGAATGTATACGGAGCCATGTGATTATTCTTATCAAAGGCTAATTAGTTTAAATTGATCAACCACGAGCTATGAGTGGAAAGGAGAGAGATCTAACTAGAGAGAGGAAGGGGATCGGGAGAGATGGAGAGAGGGAGGGGATCGGGAGAGATGGAGAGAGAGAGAGAGGAGGGAGGGAGAGAACTCCATGGAGTGTCTCGATTCGTCATGAAACAGGGGTTCGTGCGGGACAATGACAGAGGCTAACCACAAGGAGTAGTCTCTTTTAATTTCTACTATGTATTGCTGAGCTTTATGTATTCAGGATCTCAGTATTATTTGCAATAAGGATTGAATTTAAAAGGAAAGCTGATGGAAGGGAAAATAAAAAGAAGAATATGCGCCTGATTTTATATTTTGGTACATATCTTAAAACAACTACAGGGATGGAAGTGAAACGTTTATGTATTCCTTCAAAATTTTAAGCCTCTTTAATTTCTTTCTCTATGCTTCATTAGGAACAACTCCAATCTTCAATGATATGCATCCAGTTCCAAATTAACCCTTTTCTTTCCGTTAAGATTATTGATAGGATGATTTAAGACGTTGACTCTCAAATTTTTCATGCCTTCAAGGGGATCAAATAGCACTAGGAGTAAGTTAGATCCATATAGAAGGTACTAAACCTTAAAATTGCTCTCAATTTAATATATGAGAAAAAAACTATGGCATAACAAAGGCAATCAGGAGTAATTATTAAAATAGAAGAATTGTAAGTTTGAATCAGTTTAAGATATACATTGCATACATGATACTTTATGACACTGACTAATTTATGCATGAAAATATGACAATGATATTTTGTAAGTTACTAACAATATTGGTGACATTATGGACGTAGTGGATTGATTTGTATGAAACTTTAAAAATTATTAGAATGCCAAATGAACAGAGACAAATAAATACAAACATTTATAAGTACAAAGGAGTTACAAAAGCTGTAGCCATTCATGTGGGAGTTGCAAACCTTAGCTCATATTATAAATAGAGTGGACGGACATAGACTAGGAAAAATATGAAGAGTTTTAAAAACTAATGACATTTAAACAAGATGTCAATCAACAATGCAAAAATTCTTTGACGCTCAATTGATAAAGAAATATAAACTATATTTATTGATTTAGGAAAAACAAAATACAACACCTAAAAATTTACGCTGGTAGGAGATAAGCTAATAAAATTATAATGAACAAAGCATTAAGAGACTGTTAGCCGTGAATTTGACATAGTCGGAATTCAAAATATTTGTGTGTAGACTTGAGTCAACTTAAAGCCCTAATTTTTACCATATGAGAAGATCCCTTAGGATAAGATGATCTAGTAATGGTCAGATAAACTAGGCATGGTTATAGATGAATTTTTCCAAGATATGAATATTTGGTCAATGAAAGGACTAAGAAGACAGGAAAAAATGGAAGAAAACAAGTTTTTAACTTCTATCAATACCTATGTTCTAGTATAAATCAAACATCTTACTAAGCAAATGTTTTCCATAGACTTAGAAAATGTTTTTAGAACCTTAATGTTTTTAGCTATTAGTGACTCACTTCAAAGTAGTTTTCCATAGAGCAAATGTTTTTAGAACCTTAATGCTTGCCAGACATTTCTTTAATTTTATAATAATATATTAGATGGTACTCATCCATTGCAGCTGTCTGCAACGGGTGATTCTATTTGGCCCGCCCATTTTACTGAGGAGCCCCCCACCCCAATTTAATAAAATGGCATTTTTACCCCTAAAATTTTTGGATCAAAACACCCCTCCTTACTCAATAGCCCCCCCCCCAATCCAAATAGCCTTCCACACTCCCCTGATAGCCCCTCCCCCATTCCCTGCCCCTCCTCCCGCCTCCCTCACAAGTTGCAGTATCCTTGGATTGTGTTGAAGGTTGATTGAAGCGATTTCAACGTTAAATCGAGCAATGGACAAGCAATTAGTAATTTATGAAGGTTCTACGGTCGCAAAGGTTAGTTTATATCCCCGTCGTTAAATTTTTTTTCCGGTTCGTGCGTTGTTCGGCCCTGTGTGGCCGAACAGGTAAGCTCTGTTCGGCCACACAGGGACGAACAACATAAGCATGTTCGGCCCTGGTTGGCCGAACAACTATCTTATGTTCGGCCCTGGTGGGCCAAACAGAAGATTTCTGTTCGATCCTGAGTGGCCGAACAGAATGTTTATTTTCCATTTTTTGGATTAATTATGATTAGGGTTTAAAATTATTATTTGATCGTGTAGGACGATGCTTCGACCGAATGCAACGTGATTGGCTCTGATTGTGTGATGGATTACACAAATGAATTTATAACTTACGAGGTAAAATTTAATTGCATTTATTTTTATATTATTTGACTGAGCAATGTGTAAAATTGTCTACTAACATAAAACTATTTATTTTATAGATATTCAAAAGTAGAGAAGAAATGTGTAATTGGTGTCGGAAAGTCGGAAAGAGGAATGGATTTTTTGTTATTATTAAAAATCCGATATGGGCAGCAATGTTAAGAAACCAAGAATTATTTTTTCTTGCGAGAGGAGCGATTCTTGCAAAAGTAAACACATCAAGGAAAATGGATCAAAGACCAGGGCCAGTGGCACTAAGAAGTGTGGATGTCCTTTTGCCTTAAGAGGAAAGAAATTGGACACTGCAGATGATTGGATGTTAATGGTCATGTGCAGTGTGCACAATCATCCAGCTGCAAAGCATCTCAAGGGGCACTCATATGCGGGACGATTATCTAAGTAGGAGACTACAATGCTAGTGGAGATATCGAAGAGTTTGGTTCGGCCTAAGGACATATTACTACTGTGAAGCAAAGGGATACCCTCAATGTTATGACAATGAAGACAATCTATAATGCACGACAGAGGTGCAAGGCTGTAGAGATTACTGGGAGATCTCTGATGCAATATCTTCTTGGTAAATTATCTGAGTGTAAATACATTGAGTGGCATAGGAATTGTATTAAGTCTGATGCTGTGCGTGACTTATTTTGGGCACACCCTGGTAGTATAGACTTGTTATGTGCATTTCCTCGTGTGTTGATAATGGATTGCACTTACAAGACGAATAGATATCGTCTTCCTCTCTTAGAGATTATCGGGGTGACATCAATTGACCTGACATTTTCTATTGCTTTTGTATATAGACTCTGACCGAGAAGATAACTATACATGGGCATTAGAGAGATTGCACAGTGTCATGGACGATGATGATCTGCCTGAGGTGATAGTCACATATAGAGACTTGGCTCTATTGAATGTAATTCAGAGGGTATTTCCTACGGCAACACATTTGCTATGTAGATGGCATATTAGTAGGAATGTTTTGGACAAAGGAGAAATGGGATAAGTTTATAATGACTTGGAATATACTTGTGTTGTCCATCACAAAAGATGAGTTTAATGATCACTGGACTGCACTCCAGAGAGAGTTTAGTACCTACTCAGATGCTTTACGGTATGTGTCAGATACTTAGCTGAGCAAGTACAAGGAAAGATTTGTTGCAGCATGGATGGATACATGTAGGCACTATAGAAATTTGACAACTAATAGGTATCACAAGGAATTGATAAATTTAAGAAATTTATAATTTAATTACGCAATTGTTATCTCCCTTTTATTAAATTTGATTTACTTTTCTAGGGCTGAAAGTGCACATGCAAGGCTGAAAAGACAGCTTGGATCAAGCCAAGGGAATTTCGAATCATCTTGGATAAAAATACATAGTTTGATTGAGTTGCAGCATAGTGACATTAAAGCCTCATTTAAGAAGAGTTTGACGGTCGTGCAACATGACTTCAAGCCTGCTGAATTCAAAGAACTGTGAGGTTTTATTTTTATAAGTGCATTAAATCAGATCCTCGCTCAAGCGAACCGAGCCAATTCAGTCGGTATTGATGATTCAGTTTGTGGGTGTGCTATTCGGTGCACACATGGTTTACCATGCGCCCATGAGATTGTGCGGTTTAGGATGGAAGGTCGGCCAATTCCCTTCGATTACATAGATCCTCATTGGAGAAAACTTGATAAGATGCCGACTTCAAATGTACAAAGTATTCAGCTGAGCTGTGAACCAGAGTTAGATATAATTGCTCAAAATTCAAACAGTTAGATGGGTCTTCGCAAATGCATATGTTAAGAAAATTAAGAGAGATTGCTAGTCCAGAAAGTACTTCTCTGGAAGAACCTGCCAAAAGGATCACTCGTTCACTTGGCCGCGGCCGTGCTTCATTGAAGGTTGATACATCTACCACCGTGATCCTTCTGCCTTTGAGTTGATTCTTTTAGGACAAGATAGTTATTCACCTGGTACGGGCACTCCACCATTGACGCAAGTGCCAAAGAGGCAGCCAAGAAAGAAGGTACGAAGCATTTCTTTCAGTAAAGAAGGAACCGTGCCAGTATGTGCCGGATGCGTGCCGGTACATGCCGACACATGCTGGCAACTTTCGGATCCCATGCCGGTATATGCCGGATGCGTGCCGGTACGTGCCGACACATGCCGGTAACTTTCAAACCCGTGCCGGTATGTGTCGGATGCGTGCCGGTACGTGCTGGCACATACCAGCAACTTCCGGACCCCGTGCCATTTATTATTACAAAGCGATTTTTTACCATCTAATTCATTCATTAATGGTTTGTAGGTTTCTCATCAGCGAACCCGGTCATATAATAAGCCAACAATCTATATTGGTCAAATTCCAGATGGGTTGAGGCCGTTCATCCAATATATCAAGGATGTTAAAGCTGACGGCAACTGCGAATTTAGAGCAATAGTTGACTTGCTGGGATTTGGAGAGAGGATTGGCTCCGTATTATGAAGGATTTATTACATGACTTGCAAAGTCATTCAGAGCACTATCGCGCTATATTTGCTGTCGAAGGGAGGTTTGAGGAGATTGAGCATGCATTATCATATTTTGATAATGCTCCACCTTTTGATCGGTGGATGACTATGCCGGATATGGGGCACATTATAGCGTCCCGCTATAACGTTGTCCTATACCACCTCTCCTTGCAATAATGTCTTACATTCCTACCTCTACGATCGGTGCCTCTTCCTCCTTTATCCCGCAAAGATATTGCAGTGGCGTTCGTTAATGGCAATCATTTTGTGGAGGTATTAATTAAACAACTCTTAATCATCCTTAAATGATTAATAATTTATTATGTTTACTAATTTATATATTTTGCAGGTGTTTCTGTTACCGGGTCATCCTGTTTCCCCAATAGTAAGTAATTGGCAAAAACATCATTTACCCTGTGCTTCCGGATGGGCTTCTTCATATGAATCTAGGATTCACCAGTTCAGACAAATGATCTTGTCGGATGTTATTATTAGCGAGACTATTGAGTTGTAGATGTCCTTTTGCCTGCAATAATCAATTTTGTATAATTTTGACATATTTATATTAATTCAAAAAAAATTCATTCAAATTGAGCCGAAAGAAGTAAAATTTCATTCAAAATTCAATGTCTTTTACAAAAAGATGCACTATGTGCTAAAAGATACAAAATACATGAGGTACATCAGGGATCCCCACCACGCCGTCGTCGATGCCTGTACTGCTGTGGCGATGCATTAGTAGGGCCAGGAACATCAGGCTGAACAGGCTGAACCGTAGAGATATGCTGACCCTGCAACACATGTGCAATCTATGATATAACATCATACATGTGCGTCCCATGTGACGCAGCAGCTCCTCCCGATCCATATCAAGTATGCTAGTGCAAAGGCCAAGCGCATTTGCAATACGCCGACCTTGCACGTCAGCATCAGCATCATCGGGACATGATCGGGAGTAGATACTGGATCGGCTCTCTGAAGGGTGAATAGCAAAATGCATGATCCGAGAATACCACTCCAAAATCTTGGTACGCAATTCGAGGGTCGGATCACCGGATGGCTCCTGCTCACTGGGCTCAACAGGTGATCCTCCCACCTCTCCCATAACTGCTCATAGAAGACGTACCGAATGCGGTACGATGCTGCTGTCGATCCTCTACTGGCTCGCTCAGGGGCTAGTGGCGCACAGGGGATCGTCTGTATCCTACCGAACTGTCGTAAAATCCTTTCAGGATTATAGGGTTCTACGACATCCATGCACTTCAGGCATCCACTAAAGAATGTAATATCAAGGAACGAACGATCATCCCAGATAAGACTATGGGGATCCCAAACTACCTGCATTATATTAAATCGTAATCAGTTTCATAATGTATGACAAATTATATAAATATACAAGTGGATAGTCCTATGGTACATACCTCATCTTCTTCAATACATCCAATGACTCTCGTAGAATCATCAAATGGTCCATCGTAGTACAGGACGGACTATCGGGCATCATCGGTGTACGCAGGGCCTAGCATTAGTATAGTCCAGGGTTGGGTGAGGAGTGAGAAAGAGAAAATGCTCATAAATCCATGCATGAAGAAGCGTCATATATCCACTGATCTGTCTAACGGATGCCCTAAACGCAATCCCCAACTACCGATATAAATGTGCCAAGGCACCTGCACCCCAGGCATATGTCCTCACTCTATCTAAATGCCGAAGCAGAGCAAGATAAGCTATAGGCACCCTCGTCCCGCTCTTATCGACAAAAAGTGTACACCCTAACAAAAAAGCAAATACGCTTGCGCCGCACACTCTATCCTACAGCGGCTATCTCTATCTGATACATCATGGAAATGACTCTTTAGCCACTCTAACCTCACAGACTAATCGCGGACAGATAGAACCTCCTGACGCGCATCATCCCGTGATACATCCAATAGCTGCACTAGGAGGTCCTCAGCATCCCGATCACTCATCCTATCAATCGATAAGGACACTGAGGCACCCATGACACTAATCCCTAATATGGCGGCAATATTATCCAACGTGATTGTCATCTCGCCAAAGGGAAGATGGAAGGTATTCGTCTCGGGCTGCCATCTCTCTACAAAGCCCGAGACAAGAATCTTATCGACGAACCGATAAGAGCAATGCACTAGCTCAAGAAGACCCAACTGCTGAACTATATCCCTGAATCTCTTATTCGATTGCCCTAATGCCCACCACTGCCACTCACCTACTTTGGCAGCATGGTTCATGCACTTCAGTGGAGTCTGTTCCTGTAAAATATAAATGGATAACATGAATAACACATAACAGCATCAAAATAATACATTAAATAAAATACAGTATAACAATGATTACCTGTTGCCTCCAGATGAAGGCTGCAATATGTGTCCTGAAACTCCTAAGGACAGAGTCATCCTCAGGACCGTCTGGACAAGGCCCATCCGCTTCATCATCATCAACATCCATAGCTAGGATGTCCTCGTCTGCTATCTCATCTGGGGCGATAGTGCAACAAGATCCTCAGAAACCTCAGGAATCTCAACAACCTCAGGCGCCTGGGTTCTACGTCTCCTGGTAGACGTTGTGGGTCTAGCTCTAGCTCGTGAGGGGCCAGCATCCATATCTAGAACATTGTATTATTCATCATTAAAATTATGTCCAAATAATATATTTTTATTGAAAATATATAATGATAAAAATATATGATTATATTAATTATACTTTATAATATACTTGATTCTAATTATATTAATTATAATTATAATTATAATATAGTATATATAATTATAATATAATATACTATATTAATTATATTATATTATATTATAATTATAATTATTTTAATTATATTATATTTCTAATTTATTTAATACCGTTCGGCCTGCTGGGCCGAACGGAATTGAATCTGTTCGGCCAGCAGGCCGAACGGAATTCCCTCTGTTTGACCCAGAGGGCCTAACAAAAAGTTATCTGTTCGACCAACTAGGACCAAACAGAGCTGGGATGAATGGGGCTCTGGTGGGACGAAGGGGAGATGTGACGGAGAGGAAGCAGAGCCGTTGGACACATACGGACGCCGGGAAGGGAGGGATCTTGGCTAAAAAAGAAAAAAACATCTTGAAGGGGGCAGATCGAGTGAGGGAGGAAAGAAGGGAGGGAGGGAGGAAGGAGGGAGAGAGAGGAAGGGAGGGAGGGAGACCTTACCTTATCTGCCGGAGAGGACGATCCACTGCTGGGGAAGCCACCGCCGGAGAGCACTGTGAGCGAAAGAGGCGAGTGCGACCAAGGGAAGGATTGGATGGGGGGAAAGGGGGCAAATAGCAATTTTGGGGGGGGGGGGCAGGAGGAGGGGTAGTTTAGGAATTTTATAAAAATAGGGGGCTACTAAGTAGAAAAAGAAAAATGAGGGGGCTCCTCAGCAAAATCCATGGGCCAAATAGAATTTCCCGTCTGTAATAGGACATATATAGATCAAGAATCACTTCATTATTTTAAACAATAAACAGGGTTTAATGGCTACAATGCAAATGACAAGAGTGCATTAACCCAGTCCACCTTCTCCCTATCTTTAAGTTCACCACAGCTACCTTTGGTCCACCCACGTTCGTAAATTGGTGCATTGATTGGATGGTCTCCAAGTCACTTTATTGCTAACCTTATTAAAAAAACAAAGATTAGAAATAATAAATAAACAAAAGAGCTCAGCTGTGAAAGAGATGACTTCATTACTGACCTCATTAAAAAAGTAAAGATTAGATCTAATAAACAAACAGAAGAGCACATGCGTGAAGAGTATACTTAGCTTCATTAAAGGTACTTGATACCAATCTGATGACTTTAGGTTCCAACATTTTTAATGCATCATTAGAATACCTTGCTGTCTATATATATTATGTTCATCGCCTTGTTCTTTGATATTGCATTTCTATTATATTCTATAATATCTTCTATTGATTATATCTCTTTGATATTGTAATTTTTAAAATCTATTTGTACATGGTTAATTATGTTATGATTCTTTGATTAAATGCTGATGTAATAGCTTATTCATCTGTGTTTGCATTGCTATGGTTCATTGTTTAATTAGGGCTTGTAAGTGGGACTATATCGAACCTTGGCATTAGAAAAGCAAAATGAGATCGGATCGTCAGTGGATGTATAAATGGTTGAAAGATGGCCTTTTGAATCCAGAGTTTATGACTGGTATGAGACAATTCATAAAATTTGCATGCAGTCATCCAGAAATGATGGACAATGATAGGATAAGGTGTCTCCATGTAACGGTCGCAAGTGTTAGAATCGCATATTTCATGAAGTGAATACAGTTAAGTTGCATTTGTACCGAAATGGTTTTGTACCGGATTATTACTATTGGAATTTACATGGGGAACAAGAGTTGGGGTTAATATAAATTATAATGTCAATTATATGGATGAAGGTTCTGCTGCATTTGATTATGCATAATCATCCAATCGATACCATTCCATGGTTATAGATGCAGCTGGTCATGCATTCAATCCAACTTACATGGAAGAAACACCGAATCCGGAGGCCCGGAAGTTTTATGATATGCTTAGGGCTGCTGATGAGGACTTATATCTTGAATGTAGAAGTCATTCACAGTTATCGTTTGTTGCTCAATTGATGCACATGAAGTCAAAACACATATGTCTGAACATAATTTTGATGACATGGTTCGATTAATGAAAGAAATTACTCCTGAAGGAAGTCTAGTCCTTGAAAACTTTTATAGATCAAAGCAATTAGTACAAGGAATGGGTCTTTCAGTTGAAAAGATTCACTGTTGTAAAATGGGTGCATGAAAACTTTTATACTGGGGTGAAGATAGTAAGTTGACTACTTGTAAGTTTTGTGGTCATCCTCGGTACAAGAGGCAACGTTGAGGTAGCAAACAGTGACTCCTGATAGAAAGATGTACTACTTTTCTCTCACTCCTAGATTGCAAAGATTATTTGCATCAAATGCCACAACAGCATAAATGAGGTGGCATGCTGAGCATGAAATCGAAGATGGGGTTATGTGCCACCTGCTGATTCTCCTGCATGGAAACAATTTAATGATAACCATCCAGAATTTGCATCAAAGACTCGAAATGTTTGATTGGGTCTTTCCACTGATGGTTTTCAACTATTTGGACAATCTGGACAACAGTATTCTTCTTGGCTGGTTATTGTGACTCCGTACAATTTCCACCTTGGTTGTGTATGAAGGATGCTTACATGTTTCTTAACTGTATTGATTCCTGGGCCAACTAATCCTAAGGATAAGTTGGATGTTTACTTACAACCCCTCATATCAGAACTTAATCATCTATGGCTTAATGTTGTGCTGACTTATGATATTCATGAAATAAAATTTCAAATGTGTGCTGCTCTTATGTGGACAATTAGTGACTTTCCTGCATATGCAATGTTGTCTGGATGGAGTACTACTGGAAGGTTAGCTTGTCCTTATCGTATGAATCAAATAGATGCTTTTACTCTTTCAGAGAGTAGAAAACAGTCATGGTTTGATAACCACCGTAAGTTCTTACCTCAAGACCATCCATTCCGATGGAACAAAACATCATTCATGAAGAATAAGATAGCAACAAAAGAAGCACCCCCTGTTAGAACTGGAAGTGAAATATTATTTGAGATTGATCAGTTGGGTTTGAAGAAGGGTAACAGAACTGGATGCCGAGTTTTCTAATGGCCCTATTTGCAAGCAATGTGGTTGGAGGAAGAGAAGTATCTTTTGGGATTTGCCTTATTAGAGTACCCTTCTCATTCGGTATAACTTAGATGTAATGCATATTGAGAAAAATGTATTTGATAATGTGTTTAACACTGTAATGAATGTTGATGGAAAACAAAAGACACATACAAATTTCGAAAAGAGTTGAATGCATACCGTCGCCGACCAGAATTGGAACAAGATTCTGTAACAACAAAATATCCTAAAGCTTGTTACACACTAGACAATCAATCAAAATCAGTCTTGTGTGAATGGCTAAGAAATTTAAGATTCCCCGATGGTTATATTTCAAATATGGCTAGATGTGATATGGAAGAAACTTAGTTGTTTGGAATGAAAAGCCACGATTGTCATGTATTTATGCAGCGTTTAATACCTATTGCAGTTCGTGAACTACTTCCGAGCAATGTTTGGAAGGCATTAACAGAGTTAAGCTTATTTTTTAAGGATTTAACATCTATTGTCATAACAAATGATGACATGGAATGGCTTGAAGAAGAGATTCCTATTATTCTTTGTAAGCTTGAGCGTATATTTCCTCTAAGCTTCTTTGATTCCATGGAACATCTTCCGGTACACTTGCCATATGAAGCAAGAATAGCAGGTCCAGTGCAATACCATTGGATGTATCCTTTCGAAAGGTAATAAATGAAAACTTATTGAATGCATGCCATTTTTACTAGTGTTAGATTGACTATACTTGTAATTTTTTTGTCTTAGGTACCTTCGATGGTTGAAAAACAATGTTCAAAATAAAGCTAGAGTTGAAGGTTCAATATGTAATGCTTATTGGTAGAAGAAGCTTTATTATTTTGTTCTCACTAAGGATCATGTGAATACAAGGCACCGAAGAGTGCCACGAAATGATGACGATGGTCACACAAGGGAGAAGAATATGAGGGCAACTTATCCATATTCATCCAACCAGGCCGAGCCTTTGGAAACACTAAATCTCGATTTCTATCAGAGGAAGAATATAATGCTGCACAATCATACATTCTTCTAAATTAAACTGAAGTGGCACCTTTTATTAAGTAAGTCATAAGCTCCGATTAAATGTTAACATTTTCATTTGAGCATTGCAAAATTGAAATAATAAATTGATGCTTATCATTGCACCTTAAGAGTTTATGTTGAAGAGCTGAAGCAAACTCTACCACACATTACTACTCAAGAGATTGATGCTAAACTTGAAAAGAATTTCCAAGTTGGTTTAATAAATATGTGAGTACTGAATTCCTTTTCAACTTTTTCTTATTGACAATTTAACAAGAATTCTGCTTTATTGTTAGCTTACACAGTTCATGACATTTGTTTTAGGCACACAATCAATTGAGCAACATATCCAATCAGTTCATAAAGGACTTAGCGAAAGGTTCGTTACCAAAAATTTAGTCTTACTTGGGCTATTATATTAATGGATACAAATTTCACACTGAACTATATGGATCTGGTAAAGCTATAATGAACAGTGGTGTATGCATAAAAGGCTTAAACTACAGTGCAAGTGAATGTGACTATTATGGTCGATTGATTGAAGTTGTGCAGTTAGAGTACCCTGCATTACCAATTAAGAGAACTGTGCTGTTCAAGTGTGAGTGGTTTGATCCAACACCAAATATGGGTACAAAAGTGCATCCACGGTATAAGTTGGTCGAGGTGAATTAAAAACGTAGATTCAATACGTATGAGCCATTTGTTATGGCAGTTCAAGCATGTCAGGTGAATTTTGTTGCATATCCAAGTGTCAGACGCGAAAGAAGTGAGTGGTTGGTTGTTTGCAAAATTAAGCTAGGGCTAAATTTGAAATTCCACAAGCAATATCAAGTAGTCAACTTTTCAATGTATCATCAGCCTTTCAAGAAGATAACATTGATAGTCATTGTATAAATATTGATAACGATGCAAGTGATAATTTAGTTGACGCAACAAGTGCATATATTGACATCGAAGACGATAATGAAGAAGAAGAAGAGCCTGAGCTTGAATTTGAATCATATGATGATGATGAAGCAACTGATGATGATGACTAATATGTTTGTAAATCAAATTTGAATTTGAATTTGTACTATTCACAGTTATTTAATCACTTTAGATATGTAGCCATTGTTACATCAATCTTGCTTTTATTATTGTTGTTCGTTTTACGTATCAAAGAATATTTGTGTTCATTGTTCTTTTTAATAGTGTTTATTATTACCGAGTGACTAATATGAAGATGGGTCGCACATCATCTGAAGATATATTACATGGTAGAGGTAGAGGTCTTACAAACCAAGGAGAGCGATCGGCGAGGATAAGCAATTTCTATTCAGCTCCTATATCAAAAAATATAACTATTGCTGGGGGTTCTACTGCAGCAGAGCCTTTATCACATCCTACTACATCATCTTCTCCAGTTGGTTCAGACCCACATGTACAATCTGAGGCATCAGTGGTAGAGTCAACCAATGGTAGACGATGACTCGATCTCGATCCTGAAAGGTATTATTAGTATTATAATATCTTAAAATCTTTTCATTCATTATTTAGTCTATGTTTCAAGTATTTTTTATTTGTGTTTGATGCATAGTGGGAGTTTTCTTCAATCTCATGCGGCTTCTGCGGCTATCACCCATAGTTTTTTGCTCCATTTGAGTGATAAAGGATATGTTTGGAAGACTGTGCCGGACGACGTGAAGTAATTCTATTGGCATGAGTTTCAGGTTGAATCCTAATAATTAATTCAATGTATTTATTATGCAAATGGCTTTGTTAAAAATGTAATATTGTGGTTGATTGGTTGTTAGACCTCGTAAATTAGGTCAGGTTACTTATAATGTAGTTGGAACTCTGCCAAAATTTATTTTGATCTTAAATATTTAATATCTCTTATGCTTGATTGATTGAAACAGGTTTCATACTTATTTGCTAATTTTTTAATTTGATATTAAATATGTATTATGTCTTGTGCTTGATTGGCCATTACAGGCCTTGTACTTAATATCACATTGCTGATGTTATAGATGAAACTCTACCAAAATTTTAGTTTAATATAAATATTAATCTTATATGAATGTTGCAAGAAGTAAAAAGTCCTGATACATTGATCTTTTTATTGTTTCTATTTCAGAAGGAATTTACTTGGGATCCAAAGCTTAAGAGTGTAATCAAGCATAGATGGTTACAACAAGCTGCTATACATTATAGTGACACTTTGAGCAAGTGGAGAGCATATGGTAGTAAACCACAACGAGTTTCAGAGCATATTTGGGATAGTTGGCAAAAAGAATGGTCCACTCCTGAGTTCAAGCAGCGGTCTACTATTGCCTGTAAGAACAGACTTAGTAAGACGGGCGGCTTAGGTTCAGGTCCCTCACGACATACAGGGGGTTCTATATCCATGATGGAGCACAGCGTGCGAATGGTATATTGATCATAATAACTTCATTGAATTGCTATTTAATTATATAATAAGGCTATATAATGTATGTTAATGTCTTTGTTTTTATTTACTTATGTATTAGTCTTGTAATTTGTAGTTAATATGTTTTCCTTAATTTTTTCCTACGATCAGGAAAAAGAGTTAGGATGCCAACCAAATTCAATAGAACTTTTTGAGGCAACACACACTAAAAGACTGCCTTAGGAATTGAGTATGTGGACCAGCGGTCTAAGGCTATTGCGGTAAGTATTTTTTAAACTAAATAATTCTTCATATTTCAAAATTTGTTTGTTCGCTTTTCAATTAATCTAATGCAATTTATATTTTTTCTTGTTAAAATTTGTATTGTAGGAAAATTGCAGACCCTTAGAGATATGCTTCTCAGCCAGTGGAGGATTCCAATGCGCCATGTGAGCCAGATTTGAGGGAGTTAATTTTAGAAGCGGCTGGTGGCCACAAAAAGGGGCGTGTATATGGGATGGGCATTAAGGCATCATATTTCTATACTTGTACCTCCTTTCACTCCACTGCCACATCACGGGATATTAGTGCAAAGCAATTGCGCGCTAGTATTATGCAAGATATGCAGCATGAGGTTCATAATATGCTGGAGTCACAGAGGCAGCAGATGCGAGAAGAGATGCATGGTGAACTTCGAGATGAGATTCGTGGCGAACTTCGAGATGAGATTTGAGGTGAACTTGGAGACGAGATTTGAGATGAGATTCGGAATGAGATTCGGGACAACATGCGTGTTGAGATGACTCGTTCTAATCACTTTTTGCTCCAGCTTCACAGAGAGATCCACCTCATTCTGATAGCATGTAGAAACCTATTTTGATTACTGAATATTTATGGGATATTTATCATGCTTTGAAGTTTATTGTAAAAAAAAATTGTTGTAATATATTTTAATATATATTTCATGACTTCTTTTTAAAAATTATTTGCATTTCAATAAATCGAATTTTTAAATTACATGAACTATTATATATATATATAATACATTATTAAAAAATAATAATTAGCAATGGGTAACAAATCTATTGCTAATTAGCAACGGAATTATATCTATCGCTAACCAGCAACGAATGCAAAATCTATCGCTAATTAGTGACAAAAATTATTCTGTCGCTAATTAGCAACGAATAAAAACTCCGTAGCTAATCCATCGCTAATTAGTGACAGAAATTATTTCATCACTAATTAGTGATAGAAATTATTCCGTCGCTAATTAGCAACGAATAAAAAATCCGTCGCTACTCCGTCGCTAATCTTAGCGACAGATTTGAATTCTGTTGCTAATGTTTTGCAAGGAGCATTTCTGCAACGGATTTATCCATCGTAATTCCGTCGCTACTTAAGATTTGCGACGGAATTCATACTTTTAGCGAAGGATTTTTTGTTACTAAATTTATTGGTAGCAGATAATCTGAATAGATTATCGGTAATTTAAATGACCCATCAAATAACTATGTTTGGTGCATGTTTTGAATGACAATCTATCTTGTAGTGGTAATCTGGATTACTAAGGTAATCTGTATTATTGAAGTAATCCGAAAGGGATAATAATCTGATTTTTTTTAATCAAATTATCCCTACTTCCTTTGATAGCTTTTTACTCATCTCTTCTCTACGACATTGGAACCTCTGTATTGAAGGTCCCAAACCACATCCTCTTCGTCGAGTCAAGTATATCGTCTAGTCAGATAAGGTATATCCGTCGAGTCAGGTCGCGGATCTTTAGACCCAGCAGCCCCACGGCGGTCTCGAGACACCGCCGAACTTTTTTGATCGGTGACATTCGGTATTCTCACCGATCGCTTGAATATTATTTATAAATATAATTTTTTTAAACATTATAATTTATAAATATATTTTTTAATCAAATATATAATAATATATAATTTTTAATAAATTTAATTTAGAAGTATCTTAGGAATTTGATATTATATGACTGGTAATCTGTTTGTCATACCAACAGTAATCAATATTACTGTAGCATTACCTGTGTATACTAAACATAATCACATTGCTGGTAATCTATCTTATAGATAATCCATATTACCATTATCATATGCCTCTCAGGTCTCATTCCCAGCCTCTCTAGTCTCATTCCTAACTCTCTAATTTTATTTCAAGTAAACATGTATGCATTTGTTGAGTACTGGGGCCTATAAATATGAAACAGGAATTCTAGACATCAATACGTAATTAGTTATGGCATTTGCATGCTATCCTCGCTCAGCCGTTGCATCACTAGGCCTGGAAACCCATCTATTAGTAAGAAGTTATCTCGACCAGACTTGCACGGGTTGGCCGAGTGATTAGAGCGTGCGCCTTCCAAGGGCGTTGCAGAATAAAGAGCAGCTTCCCACCAGAACTTTTTCGTTTGCGATCTCTCAACCAAGGCCCGAAACAAGATCGCTTTCACAATCACCGCGTTCATACGAACGACTAAAGTGAATTTTTGTGAGCCAAATGAGCATGTGGGTTCTTGTCCATAGCCACCCACCTCTGCTATGTTCCCACGCTCTAAGAAGCCATGGTCTTTGGCATTTTCATGCTCTCCTAAAATATCATAAATCATTTAAGAAATCCAGAGAGAGAGAGAGAGATGATTGCAATAAACACTATGTTTTTTGCTTAACGTTTGGGCACTAAACAGCAATAATCAAAATGTTGCAGATGTTTCAAAGGAATATTAAATTTGTTTCTACGAGAGGGAATATTGGTTGCATTGATCTCGAAGTTAGTAGACATTCAAATTAAAAACGGTTTCAACACTAAAAAGACCCAGCAAGTTTGAGATGGTTTTACAAAACCTAATTTGAATCTATCACAGAGAGTCCACAGTTAAAACCAGTCTTGGAACAATAACCACGCTTTGATCTGTTTTCAGGTGGTAAAAAACCAAAACGCCACAACGCCAAAGAATTGACAAGCAAAGAAAAAAAAAAAAAGTTTTGACGAACGGATAAACCTATCAGTTGATAAAAGGCAAAACATGAGGTTCACAAATAAATTCTAGTGGTTTAAATTTTGCATTAACTACTTGACCATAGACATATATCCAGCAAAGCAGACTGCAAGACCAGCTACCAAAGATTGGGTCGTACATTCATCAAACGCCATGAATAATAACATAGGATCCGGCGTTTCAGGTGGTAAATTTTTAACCTTCTCATGCAACGTACGATGATTTGAAGACCAAGACGGTTTGTATAACCAAGTCCTGGCTCATCTAGTAATAAATTAAATGGTTGCCTAAACATGCTCACTTGGGTGCAATATTGTGAAAGATTCCTGAGGAATAACTCATAAAAGGAGCCTACTGCCAGAACAAACAAGTTTCATGAACTCAATACTCTTTCAACATTTGCAAATCTTTTAACATTTTGCTGCCCAGGTTCCACTCTCACTCAAAATGATGATTCACATCAGTAATGATAATCAAATGAGAACTGAAATGAATTTTTCAGTCCCCTTAACCCACAAAACAAAGCAGTGTACAATCCTGAAACCCCTGAAATCAGGAGGCAACCGGGAATAAAAATAAACTACAAAAGGAGAAGCTCTGCATCACTGTAATTTGGGTCCATGGTACAATCCAACCGCTTTCAATTATATCAGACCAGCATAGGTTAGCCCTGCCATCTCACCTGCCAGTCAAGCAGGATATTCGTGTACACTGAATGCAACAGTAGTTGTATCAGATCTTGGAATGTCCATCTAGGAGGAAAATAGCCGCTATTATGGGATGCGATAATCGTGGATTCATAACTGCCATCAATATGCTGCAAGACCACCCTTAGCATTATGATTCAGATAGTAATGATTTCAGCTTCCCACGAAGCTTAGGAACATCATCAGCTTTTACAACCATGACTAATCCCATCTCCCTGTAATTCTTCAACTGCAGCAGAAAGCAAATTCCATGATTAAACTACCTTAAGGTAGTGTTTGATAGAAAAAATATTATCTATGGATAAGTGTATGGGATAGAGTTTGTCCCCTAGCTATCCCATTGATCATATCAAATGCAAAAAGGTAAATCCATAGGATAACTTTTTTTTACTCTTATTTGGAGGGATAACCAGCTATTCCTACATTTTTAGGAATAAATTGAGGGAATATCCCATGATTAACCATGATTAACCATGGATTATCCCTTTGGTTAACTTTATTCCCAGCTATCCCTTATAGTTATGGCTTTTGGAAATAAGAGGGGATATCCCCTTGGATATCCCTCTTATCCCCTATTTCAAACACTACCTAAGAGTTGTGAAAAATGATAATTTGCATTAAAAACAAAATTGGTATGCATGTTCCAAGAAAACTACATTTCCTTTGACACTCGTTGATTCTTGTAACTTAAACCTCATTTTCTTCAGGACATAATATACCTTTGACAAATTAAACAAACATAATTCTCTATTTCAACTGGACTACATTGGAATAAAAGTGTCACTCAAAGCGTGCACAAAAATTTCTTCTTTTGAAGCCTAAAGAGCGCCCTCATCAGTAATTTCCTTTTACCGTTCGACTAGTGCACAAAATAAATATGCATTGAGAAAGTTAAAGAGCTCCTCCCCAAACCGAAGGTAGAAAAATATGCAAGACTACAATGGAAAAGAAACAAATGTTCTCCCATGAATCGTCCTGTCTATTAAGATCCAGCTTCATGAAATTAATTGTGGAGATGCAACCCTAATAAACTTCTGCTGAGTCATAAATTAAATATACACACCTTTTTCAAGACGATCATCCTAGAAAATTCCAGGTGTATTCCCTTTTAAATAATATTCGTTTCTGGTGAGCACTACTTTTCCTTCAATGAACAAGATTAGGCCACCTCATTCATTTTCCACTCATAAGGCAAAATAGACATCATTTAAAGTTTCCATTGTTAACAATGATACAAACAAGAAGAAAAAAAATGCATCATAAGTTTTCTGCATACCTCATTGCATCAGCCATTTTAACAATTAGCCAGTCAGAAAATTCATGAGAGTTTTCATTTGTTTAGGGAGTTCCAAATAGCACAACAAAAAATTTGATGCCTAATTATTAATGTTTCCCAACTAGATACGGCATATATCCAGTGTTGTTACAAAGTTGGTTTGGAAAATATTTGGAATTTACTGATGACCAGGCAAACAATAGGTTTTCTAATATAAGAAAATGGAAAAAAAAAAAATCTAAAGATGGCAAGAATTACTATGATCTAGTTTGCTGCTTGAAAGGATAATGGGCTCAAATCTGCAACAAATTATTTTTTCTCTGTTACAAAGAATTTGCCGGTAAAAAAAATTGCATAGCCAGGCGCCTAAAACCTCCATTCTCTTTTTTTTTCAGTCTGACTTCCCACAAAACAAATGCTCTTTATCAATAAAGAATTTTGAATAGAAAATTTTAGACGGGTGGTTGAACTTTAAAATCTGTCTCCTTCCACCACCTTACCAGTACAAGGACTCAGATACAATATTTAAAAAGAAATTTTCTTAAAATATGATTCTCCTGCTTATACTCTAGCCCTCGTGCTCAGATTAACAAAAACAACTAGTTCAACAAGATTCACAACAACCACAACCTAGGATAAACTCAATACAAACAACCCTTCCAATTTATTAGAGCCTAATAATACTTTAACTTTCCACATATACCATACGCATCTTAGCTGCATAACCTCTAAAGTAAGTTATGGGCCTGAACCATTTAAATGGCTGTCTAGTCCATTACAACTTAGGCCATCAATGAGTTGGGCCATCAGACCCGTAAAGCCTAATACTTTTGTGGCAGTTTTCTATAAACTATCTAACCACATCCTTGTGCAGCATCATATTTGAAGCCTCAAATAAATGTCTTGTGCTAATTACTCATGGTTTCAAGCATTCTTGGCTTCAACAAGATAATCCATGATGTATTGACCGTACTTTGATCTTATGTGCAAATGTATTTCAGTGCAATCATCTGCTTTAAGGTTCATCTACAATTAACAACGCAATCTGCCCTTTCTGAATCCTCATTTCCAAGATCTCCTACTTTGGAGTCCAAAGGCTCAGATATATACCTCTAGTAAACAAGCTTGGTGTTCTATGTCTCCATCTCCACAGCTTACATCTAGAGCATAAACGTTTCCTCATTCTCTTCTTTAATATGTAAACTGTGAAGAGATCAGAGTGGTCACCAACAATAGAAGGGCTCTCAGTGCCATCCTTCATGAATGGAATATACTTCACTCCTTTTCTTAGGAATGGATCTCTGACGTAGTTAGGCAGGTCAAGTGGATCTCCATGTAAATCAAATGTTTGCTGGAACCACATCACTACTCCACCGTTTCGTATCCCAATTCATGTCTTGCCTATGATGCTTCATTCCACTGTATGATATTTAATTCAATTCTGCAATATATTTTGTGGCATCAAGTGTTAAGGTATTTTCCATTGCTGAAGGGTGGTTGTCTTCAACTTCATCTTCACGTGAGAGAATATCATGATCTTCAAATAAACATTCGTTTGAAATAACTTTTCCCTTAGTTTCAAATTAGAAATAATAATAATAAAAAGATCTGTAACAGTTTTCAAAGTTATGACTTGATTTAGAACTAACTGGTAATGGATTTCAGGGGAATGAATCAACTGATCCAGAAAATCACCATACCACAGGATGATAATAAAGAAAGGTCCGTTAAGTGGATCATCAAACTTCTGCTCAATCAACTCCTCGTTCCCTTCTCTGAGAAGACTAATGGTTCCTACACAAAGATAAGCTTTGTTCACTATTTGAGCTTCAATATGCTCTTATTGTAAGTTTTGCAGCCACTTGCATGTTGCTCAATCCTCCTTAAAATATGCACCATTGCATGCCCATAATTTGCCTTTGGATCACATGCACAATGTCAACATGACTAAAGTTAGAATGAATTTTTGCTTTCTCAACAAATTATGATGAAATAGGTGCTGTATAGCATCATTCTACACCATGATGGGAGCCTCTAGAATCAATCATCCATTAATTATGTGATTACCTTCATCTAATTTAAGTTAATATGGTTACTAAGAAGTGAAGAACTAAGTGTCAACAGCACATGCTTGGAACAAAATTGTATGCCAATAGATAAAACAGGGTAGCAAGCTATCTAGAATCAGCTAGATGTTATGTCAAGCAAGACTAAATATTTTTGTCCCATGTAAACGAATCTTGTTGGCACAGAAGCTGGTAAGGTTCAAATGGGCTCATTTATAACTCCCAAAACTTCAGTCCCTCCCTTAGATGTGTGTTAAACAGAGTTTGACCTACAACATTTTGCCTGCCCATAATTTGGCCTTGAATCTTTTTTCCTTTTTTTAAAAAAAAAAAGAAAAATACCTTCAGCTAAAGCAACCTTTTGCTTCTCAACATATTGTGATGGCATAGATGTTGTATAGCATCAACCTACACCATAATGGAAGCCTCTCCAATCAGTGTTTGCATTAAAATTAAGTTAGTATGTTTCACCCAACTTAAGTTAGTATGTTTCACTGAATTCAAGAACTGAGCATCAACATGTCCATAAATCCAAATATGTGCCAGTTGACAAGATGGTGCACCAAGCTATTCAAATCAGCTGCACAGTTCCGTTAAGCAAGACTATTTATTTTTAGCTATCAATAGAGAAATCTCATTGGTGCAGGATCCGAAAGTTTTCCACAGGTTTGCTTGCTTATAATTTCCAAACAAACACTTCTTCCGTCCCTCCTTTAGATGCTTATTGTCATAGGCTCATTACCTTAGAATTACAGTAATACTAAGATTAGAATTTGTCACCAATAAATCATGGGATCCTATTTTCATTTTAACCAAAAAGAAAAAGCATCCCTTTGTTAGCACATGGAACAATTCAAAAAAGTTATCAAAGCTAAACAAACAATTGAAAAGTTTTTGATATAACTGATTTAAGCAGGGAAGGCAAGCTAAATGTTTGTTTAGAAGTTTATAAACTTTCTGCTATTTCTGTTTTAGTTCTGGCAGGAATTAGAAAGGCCATTCAAGAAGGAAGTTTTGAGGGTTCCAGAAAGTTAGCATGGCTTTCACATCAAACATCTAGAGGAGACAGGACAAATGAAGAATTTAAGGCCTACAACCCAATTGATGAAGATCAAAGGAGCAATGGTCCTACTAGTAAATGGTAACGACAAGGGAGCCACTGCCCAAATATTGCATATGTTATTGTTCATTATTTGAAAGAGAACCGCCAACCACCCAACCCAACCACCAAATCTATCATAGCTTATATCAAACTCAAGCAGCTTAATACACATTCATTTAGATTGTAATAGATCCATCATCTAACCTCATTTAAAGCTCAATCAATTTCATCAGGTCAAAAAACAAGGACCTACTTCAAGTTGTGGTCTGCAATATTTAAAAGGCAACAATTGCTTGGTCTCCACAGTCATATGTAGGGAGGATCCAGGGAGGACATAAAAATTGTACACATCAAAATAATCTGATTAATTTTTGATGGAATTTACTTTAATGTATACAACAATGTTAAAGTAACATCAACTCTCACAAACAACTCGCAAAACTCACGGTTAGCAACCCCAAAACTGCAACTATAAGGAAGGCTGCCACCCATGCAACCCATAGGCAAACATTGAGGCACTAATCCTGATTTTCAACCTTGTTTGTGAGGATTGGTGCAAGTTTTGCATTTTTCAGGTTTATTTTAGCAAAAGGATTATTTAAACTATTAAGTATTTTGTGTTTAAAATCCTGCAGAAGTCTGACAAAGTTTACTGCTAAAGGGAGTTTCTGCAGGCTTTGGCTGGTTGATGTAAACCTCACACTGATGATCAAGTACTTGTGATAAAAATTTCAGGTGAGAAAATAAGTGTTTGAGCATTTTCTTTCAATTGAGATTAAATTAGGCAAAGAATTCAAGTTAAACAAGACAAATGAAATAAGAAGAGGGCGAATTGGGAGGAAATTAGGAGACGATTTTAAATGCTTTTTCAGATAACAACCCTATGTTGGGATTTCCATAATTCCTTTCATAATAAAAACCCCACATCCTCCATGGTCCAAATTCACAGTCACAAAAAACTTAAGCTTATCTAGATTAGAAATATAATATAACAAATAATATTTAAATAAACTCATGATGCATGTTAGATCCTAATCTACATTAAAATCTTTTTAAAATACATCCTATATCTAAAATCTTCAGCAGCCACAGTAAAGGCTTTCATTATTAAATTATAATTGCTCATAAATACATGGTTGCAAGACATAACCAACTGCATGTTCTACCACTGTCAAAAGACTCATATTTTCCCTTTCTATCAGGATGGTAATCTGGTAAACAATCGCAAAACAAGAGAAGACCAGTAGTTTAGAGGATAATCATGGACAGCCATATACAGCATACCTCATGTGGAACCAACTGCTCAGCATGCACACGAAAAGTAAAAGATAACGAGCTGAGCTGAAATGAGAACAAAAACCATATAAATAACTTATATATCAAAACAGACTGGATATCCTATGCACTGACCATAAAATACCTCACGAAAAATCTCATCTTCTGCCTTTACATAAATGACAGGTTCATCGCAATCCTGACTTTGTTTTGCTTTGCGTTGGTTAACATTTTTGTTCTACAGCAATGAAAAAGAAGAACAGAAATTAGGACCATAGAAAGATTTAGAGAATAGTAAGATGACTCTGGACTATTGAATAGAAATGAAATCAAAGGATCCTACTCTTTGTTAATATTCTTAAAAAAAAAAGAAAAATCTCCGCTTAAAACAAGCAGCATGCTTATTTGCATTATTACCATCCAGCTAAGTCACAGGATGTTATAAGTTTCAGTTAAATATCTAAGATTCAGATGGCAATGAAGAATAAAACTTGGATAGGAAAACAATATACCTCAAAGATTCTTGTGACCAATATATAGTATTTGAATCGGAAGGAATCTTGAAGTTCCTGCGTGGGCTGTAAGAGGTAAAACAGATATACTCATTAGGAACGAAATCAACAGTTCTTGTGAAGTCGGCAACTATATAGAGAACAAGCAAATTGCCTCAAACCTCGTCCTCTGTTGCCCATGAAACCTCATCAAAAAGCGCGTCATAAAGTGGAGGCACCAGTTGGTATGGGCAGTTCACAAACCGCTGCGAGACCAACAGACCGATATCACTTGCTTGCTGTTCCAACAGCAATTTCAGCTTTTTCTTTGTTCTCTCATCACTACAAACTTCAAGAAGGAACTCCTTGAGTTCCTTGATGCATCTATGACCCTGTAAGAAACCAAAAGGCACAATTTTGCTCAGAAAAATGTGAAGCGACCGAGGTGAGACACAAGATCTTAAATTCTTACAGCATATCTCCCAGGTTCAGGGCACTGATGACGCCATACAGACCCTCGTCATCATCCCCTCCATCGTCGTCTCCTTCCTCCTCTTCATCCTGGCCGCCCGATTTCACGACGGTCCCGACTGTGGTTTGCTCCAGGATCAGGTCCACGAAGCCGCTGAGATCCCACGGCTTGTCATCAAGGTAGTTCTGGAGAAGAAGCTTCACCCCGTGGAAATCTCCGGGCTTGGGGTCGAAGAACTCGAAATCAGCTTGCACCATCTCGACCTTCCCCGACACCAAACCAAGAAGAAATACGAGTCGTAAGGTGTGGAACAAGCTGTTGGATCAAACAGATAGAAATAAATCCAAGATCCTTACTTCTTGTTCCTTCCTCCTCCTCGTCTTCGGAGGACTCGATTCGTCTGACTGCCTTGGGTGGCTTGGGATCGGCAATGCCAACCTCTGATTTGGGGACAGAAGGGCAACAAGTGAGGATTGAGACATAGAAACCCTAGAAACGAGGAGGAGGAAAAGACGTACCTGTGGTTTTGGAGGAAGGCGAGGGAGAGGGAGCGGTGGACCTGGAGACGGAGGAGGAGCGGGCGAATAGGAGGGAGCGGGCGAATGGGGAGAAGGCGATGAGGAGGCGAGGACGCCTCGAGAGGCGGCGCCGCTTCGCCGGCCGCCGTCGCTGGCCCATGGTCGCCGACTCGGGCGCACAAGGCCGCCAAGGGTTCTGGGGTTTAGAGAGTTCTTCCGTGCGGTTGACTCGAGCGGCTTCGGACATTTAGGTAGCTTTTTTGTTTTCAAAATGCTATATATATATATATATATATATATAATATATATATATATATATATATATATATATGCATAAATGCACATGTACATGATAGTTTTTATTTTAAAAATAGTTAAAAAATAATTATATTTTTAATAATAATTTTACTATAAAAAAATAGCTTTAGTTATTTTTTTTACTTGTCTAAGAAATAAGTTCAGAGATAATTTTTTTATATTTATTCTTTATAGTTATAGTTTTAAAAATAAAAGGGGATATACAGGGATATCCTTTTATTCCTATTTTAAACACATCCTTAATTAATTAGGTAGTGTTTGATACAAAAATACTATTCCTTGAATAAGTGTACGGGATAATATTTATCCAGAGGATAGGGATATTTTCTGGCTATCCCATGAATCACATTAAACATAAAAAGAAAAATGTCTGGGATAACTTTTTGTTATCCCCTATGTTTATATTGATTAAAGGAATAGAAGAGGATATCCCCAAAAATTCTTGATTAAACCCCAAACTACCCCCAGCCCTTGTCCTTCTCCTTGTGTCAAGCTGATCGTCCGACCCTTCTTCTTTTCTTCCTTAGCAGATGATGAACGATTGTTGCCGAGGTGGTCGGCGAGGGCACCCAAGTTCCGAGAGGAAGGCCAGAGGGTGGTGGCGGAGGGGCATCTGAGATAGATCTACATCGAGGAGAACGCGAGAAAGAGACAGAGAGAGAAAGCGAGCTATGGTGCGGTGGGTCTTTTGCTTGTGGTTGATGCTTATTAATTCCTTCGATTTCATTTCTCTCTTTGGGTTCTTGGTAGAAATCTATATCGATGAGGCCAAAGGTTGATGATGATCGGTGTTCTTATAATAATGCTTGTGATGGTATTGGGTGCAGATGAGATCCAGAAATTATTTCCCAACTCTTCAGCCAGCCCTCGATATCACTGGTGCCAATGGGCGCCACTGCATTGGAGATGGCCGGGAGTCTTGGCGTGGTGCTCTTCGAAGGACATGCTCCCGATGGGCACAATGTTCTCTCCGGGATCTTTGGTGAGTGCTTCTTTTCGTTGGGCATAGGTTGTTGAAGACAAAGACTTACGGCCAGTTTCTTGAAGACGGCCTGGGATGATGCAGGGATGCCATGGAAGATCCCATGCCGCATTTTGGAATTTCTTTTTTTCATTGGAACAAATTAGAATCGTTGTATAACAGATAATTTTAGAATAATTTTTGTTTGCAAAATAGCTCGTGAGAGGGTTTTTGGGCAAATTATCTGGTTGATATATGATTTTAACATTTACAATTTAGCCTCTCAATGATTTTAAAATTGTTTGTTTAATTGATGATTTTATTGTAAAAAGGTAAAATAATAATAATGATGATGCCACATGTCCGTTACATTATTAGAGAAATATGTTCCAACTGAACATTATTCTCAGCTTCCAATATCATGACTATCCAGTGCCATGATTAATTTGGTCAAGCCTGCCTGCTGGACTGTTCGGCTCCAAGACTATTCGTTCTTCTACAACACCACTTATAAAAGAAAAATGATGATAACATCAACATATAAAAGGAGAAGAAGAAGGAAATTGTAGCATCAAGCTTCTCGAGGTTAAGTGATAGCATATATACATCTGTCTATTAAAAGCTGCAAGAAATTAAGGAGAGGATAGGAAACAAGAACAAGGAAAAGAATGGCTTTATGGTTAGTGTTTCTAAGCATTCTGTTATTGAATGCATTGCTTGTAGAAGCGCTACCTACGGGACTTGCTGGTTGTGAGACTCAATGCAGAGGTATCGACATTCCATATCCATTTGGAATGAAATCAGGTTGTTACCTTGGAGAAAGTTATCGAATAGTTTGCCAGTGCAGCGACCCTAGCAGTATTGTCAAAGCTTTCATAAATCACATTGATCTGCTGTTGGAGGTGATGACAATTTCAGTCGAAGAAGCACTTGTTCAGGTCAAATTTCCAATTGCAAATACCTATGAGCGTGGAAAAGATAACGTAATTGTTGACTTGTATGAAACCCCTTTCGTTCTCTCCTCAGCTCATAATAAACTCATTGCAGAGATTCCACAAATTACATAAGAGACTCCATAAATTACATAAAAGAGATTCCACAAATTACATAACAGATATTGTATAATGATCAACTAATCATCGTTGAACAAAACTTTGAAACACTTGTAGAATTGCTAACAAGGCATATTGCTGCATCTTGCGTTACCATCTGAACTACAGTTTTGGGTAACAAACCATGAGAAAATTTCAAACATCATTGTCTCAGCCTTCAAGTTGCAACTGCAGCCTAGGTTTACCATATACATAATTCCAGATGTTATAGGAGTTGCGAGCTAGCAAACTAGCAATTTGAAGGCAGCGATAATAGTAGATTGTTATAATAGAATGGAACCAAACATCCTGCAAAGCTAATCAGGAAAGAAATAAAGGTTAAAAATATGTTAACAGCAAGTCTGAACTTTAGCTAACAGCAGGTCTTTTCGTGTGAGAAGGACATAGTTGACTGAACGCCTTATCGAACCATCTTAGCAACATAATCCTTTTGCTTGTGCCACTGTAACTAACAAATAATATTTGCTATAGCAAAACAGAAATCAAAAGATGATGTAAGAAGAAAGAGAGCTATACAAGTAACTGAAGCCATTATAGGGACAGATTGAGTTGGCTTAGATAGACATATGCTTCACAATGGTTGCATTTAGAAATGCCATCCAAGTCATAATTTCACAACCCACACATTCAGCATCAAAACAAATTTGATGTCCCTATCATCATTGCCAAATTGAATTAAATAGGCTCAAATATTTCAAGTTGGTATCGAGCAATACATGGAAACATGTTGGTATTGGTTGCCCATGATACATGGCAACATGGGCAACCTGCATATAGAATTTGCATCAAGCAAACAAGCAAAACAGGCCTGTATGATAAAACATTGAAGCTCTCAAAAAGGCATCCGAGTCAAAAAATAGTAAGAAAATGCCTAACATCATGGCCCTTGGGTTAGATAGGATGTCACACATATGCTTCATAATAGTTGCATTTAGAAATGCCCTCCAAGACATGATAGCACATCACGTAACTTGAGAGTCAAAACAAATAAGAATTCCTTATCATCATTGCCGAATTGAATTGAGTAGGCTCAAAACTAATCACAACCCACACAAGCAAAAAAAAAATTTAAATCATATGAACAAGGTAACATTGGCAGGACGGTATCGATTGCCCCAATACTTGGTAACATATTGGTATCTTAGGGGCCCATGATACATGGCAACATTGACAACCTACATATAGAATTTGCATCATATTATATAGCTGGAAGCATTAAGTCACCACATGAAAATATCTAAAACCATAACAATGATATAAAAATGTGGACTTATCATATATGACATACGTGTGCAAACAACAAGTAAAAGTTTTTACTTCATCAAATAATAGAGAGCAAATCCAATAAGAAATCCTAAAATGAAAAAGAAGTTCCCATATATCACCATTGACATAGTCATAATTCCATCCCTATTCTCATTAATTGGTGGAACTTGCTGCACTAGCTGCATCCTCGCTGGACAGTCGCTCGACATGTCATCAGAGATTTCCTAAACTTCAGGTGTAAGGTATCTTTGGAGAAAAGCGGCCTAGGCTTCATGCCATGTATTGTACCTTTTGTGTTCATTGTTCGAAAAGCCATTGACCAATGCCTTGCAATCATCCCACTCCCTAACGATTCCTCTTTTGCATCCAGCGAATACAATAGAACGACATTACGAGGAAAAGGCAGCAAACAAAAGTAATCCTATTTTTCGATAGGACCTTCGTCCCTTGTTGATGATCTTGCACAGGATAAAATGATCATAAATTATTATATCTAGCATGCAATCATATCACCAAAATAGTATGATAATTATGACTTATCGAAACAATCATACTTCTAGATGTAAATTGATGCCACATTGCATTTGCAATACAATCCCTCTTAACCTCACTCCTTGATTCGTCTTGACTAATGGGGTTGAAACTTAATTGCTCACTATCATCCGAGGAGTCATCGATATCATTGGCATTGAAATACTTATCGTTGCCTTGAGTTTGTCGGATGAAATTATGTATGATGCAGCAAGCCAAATAATTTTTTTTGAACTTCAAACCGATAAGCGGATGCATGAAAGGTACTAAGATGATACCTAGTACCCCAATACGGTGACAAACATCGATATGTATTCACGTAACCTGAGTCCACCAAGTAAAACTTTTCTACAGAAATTGAAAGAGAACACACGTAAACAAACATAAAACTTTTTGCCAACATGGTTATATTTTGAAAACCTTACCTTCGGGGACCGTAAATCCTCTATGGTCACAGCACCACCTCAAAACTCTCATGTCCGCTACCAATTCTTCCCATCCAACACATACAAACATAAACATATAGTCGAAAGATACATCAGCCATTACATTCTGAGATATAGTGTTCTTTTGATTGCGAAATCAAGATTGATCCTCCTTCGATAGTATGACCTCTATATGCATGCCATCTATGGCACCAGTTGCATCCTACAATCAAGAAAATGTTTCAACAAGGCATATGAAATGTAATTGATGGTACATGTCATGGTAAATGTTCGATCGTTACCTTAAAAATGGATAGAAACATCGATTATCTTATCTTCGGATGAACCGATGAATCATTTGATGGGAGTTGAATGAACTCATCTTGCAAATGCAATACAACATCCATAACCTTATGGAAGTACCTATTTATCATCTCTCCCGAGTGCTAGTAGGTCTCCTAAATAATCCTATTCGATTGACCATGACCTACACATGACAAAAAGATTGCCAGTTGCTCATAAATTTCTATCGTTTGATCCGATTTTAGCGACCCCATGCCAACAAGTTTGTCTTTGAGAATCCAAAACATCTCTGTATTCATTCTCAGGTACCGGTAGCAATGGTCAGAATGCTCATTCAAAATGTCTCGAATAATGTTCGCATCACTGAATTGTCGAGTATGGCATGGAACTCTTTGAGGACACAAAGTCTCTTCGTCCGTTTCCATTAACTCATCCAACAATTCGATCATAATGTCATCATCAAGCAGCATGCCATCAAAAGTTTGAATTAATAAATCAAATTGATGACTTGCCATATCAATTGCAAAAGACACAAGCTACATATATAAGAACATAAAAGGTGTATTTATCATAGGTCAACAAGTACTGTACATATGCACGATACAGTATGTGATGGTAATCAAAGTGAAACAACTATCACTGGCACAAGAACACATTGGTACATTCAACATTAAATAAAACATGTCCATGATATTAGAATGTCAGCTTACATCAAATGTTCCATCAAACTAAGCAAGTAAATAACATCATTACATATCCCAAAAATGGGTTAACAACAAGTTTAAATGCCTCGAAGTTTATTCAAGTGGTAATTAACAAAACTTTTCATTTGCTCTATATCTAACATCATGAATAATTGACGAGTCTTAAAGGATTGACACAAGATGTTAGACATAACTGTAAAGTCGTCCATCAGTAAATATAAGCTAAAAGCTTTGGTATGCACTTGTCCATATTGCACGAAGCTTCCTTTTCTGCCTTCTCTAGTTTGACAGCCAACACTTGACAGGTGTATGGCTTCTTGTGAGAACTCCAAACGCTAGGTGGATTGCCGCCTAAAATCCACTAATATTTCAACCTTATCTATCCCTCCAAATCTTCTACGTCGTTGTGTTGTAGGTGTAGTATCATGACACGACCTCTTACCTTAAGAGGATGCTGTACAATCAGAGGCTGAATCACTAGGATTAAGAGCAGGGTTGTTATATTGATATTGTGGGGTTGGTAAAAGTCCAATATCATCCGGCCCATGTCTAGGGGAAGCGAGAGGATCATCGGAGTCTTCTCCTCCCTCAAGATCTGCAAGGAT
This sequence comes from Calamus simplicifolius, assembly GCA_900491605.1. NCBI lineage: Eukaryota > Viridiplantae > Streptophyta > Magnoliopsida > Arecales > Arecaceae > Calamus > Calamus simplicifolius. The sequence goes on from UESW01004409.1 coordinate 363,337, forward strand.
CGCATCATTGTCAGTCTCATTACGTAAATTTGGTTCATTGAAATAGCAATCATCCGAATAAGTAAATAGAGGAGGGGCACTAGTCCTAAAAATTGGAAACTCTGATGATTAAAGAGCTAGAATTGCTTGCAGAGGAGTTGCATCAATGCGTATCATAGCCCCTACACCAGTAGCAACTTGATTTCCATACCATATGAGCATATCCTCATATGGTGCGAAAGGCTTGTTCCTATAGTGTATCAGTTCCTTATTGACCTAGTATATACCCAAATATACAATTAGCTTCAATTTATTTAAAGTAAATGCAAATCTAAGAAACATTGACTCATTTGCTTACCGATATCACACTGTCCCACTGTTCATCAATATTGGGAGGGATTTGTCTCTCTAGATTCCAACCCCAACAAGACAAAGTCACTAAGTAATGATACTAGCAAATATTTTCTTAAATTCTTTATTCTATTTTGCATATTCTGAATGATGTACTTGGTTTTAGCCTCCATATTGAACCGTTCAAGAACCCAAAGGAGTGCAGGCTTGGTAAATATGTTTTCGGTTGTACCACCATTAAGAAACTCCCCCTTTAGCAATCTTGACAAGATTTTATTCTCTTCATCAATCTAGTTAGTTACCCTAGTACGGGATGATCCTATTTCACTGCTCTTTGAAGTGCCGGCCATGGTTCTTCTTTTGTGGGCCTAACTATTCGATGAGATACAAGAAAAGGATAATTAATGGTAAATTCAAAGCTAGACCTCCATTTTAGTTTCAAGTCAATCAGATATTCAATTATATAATGGAATAATTTAGAAATAAAATAACATATTTATTAAGGATTCTAACAGCAACAAGCTTAGGCACACAAAGAATTATTATATTATAATCCATTGGTATTCCAAAAGGAGGTTATTCAAAGAAGAGGTTATGTTTATTGGCATTACCCATGTAAATGCTTATTAACATTGACGAATGTAACATCTTTTTCTATGCCTGCATGAAGTTGTATTTCATATACCCGACGAAAAAAGAGTAAACATATTCCAATATTTTTTTTCTTAGTTTCTTTGTTCTATTGTTACTTTTTAATTATAACATGTTATCAGCACAAGTCTCTACCTCATCAATCTACATTTGTTGAAGAAACTTTTATTGAGGTAAATATTATTTATGTTTATGCAAGTTATTTGCATATCTAATTAATTATTATCTCTAGTCCTTGATAAATTTGAAATAAATTTTATTCTAATAAAAGGTTGTGTACTAATTTACTTTGTATGCTATGATAGTATTGTTATGGAAAATTTGATAAACTTAATTTTGTGGCACTAAATATCATGGGCAAAAATTATCTATCATGGATACTTGATGCTGAAGTTCATTTGGAGGCTAATGCCCTTGGTGATACAATTAAAAATGGTAATAAGGCATCCAATCAAGACAAAGCAAAAGCAATGATCTTCCTGAAACCACCTTGATGAGGCATTGAAAGTTGAATACCTAACGGTAAAAGATCCCTTGTCTTTTGAAATAGCCTAAAAGAGCGTTATGACCATAAAAAAATAGTCATTCTCCCTAAGGCTCATTATGATTGATGCACTTATGTCTACAAGATTATAAGATAGTAAGTGAATACAATTCAACTATGTTTAGAATTACTTTTCAATTGAAATTATGTGAAGAAAAAGTCATTGATGAGGATATGCTGAAAAAAACTTTTCTACTTTTCATGCTTCCAATTTGCTCCTGCAGCAGCAATATCGTGAAAAGGGTTTTAAGAAATATTCTGAACTAATTTTCTGCCTTCTTGTGGCTGAACAAAATAATGAACTTTTGATGAAAAACTATGAAGCCCGTCCAACTGGCTCTGTACCATTCCCTAAAGTGAATGCGACTACATATCAATTTTAAAAACAAAGGCATGGTCGTGGATGTGACTGTGGACGCAGATGTGGTCAAAGACGTTTTGGTTATCATGGTGATTATGTTAAAACTCTTCTCACCCCCTGAAGTGGGAGAAAAATGAGAAGAAAATTGAAAGGCAAAGGGGACTTAAGTAAAAATTTGGTGAAAAACTCATGCTATCGTTGTGGAATGAAGGGTCATTGGTCGTGTACCTATCGTACACCAAAACCTCGTTGAACTTTATCATGAATCATTGAAAAAGAATGAAAAAAAGATGGAAACAAATTTTATTTCTGAATGTGGCCCTTCTGATACTGGATTTGATGATCTGGATGTTGCTGACTTCTTTATCCAACCAGAAGAAAATAATGCTTGTCTAATTGATAGCATGAATGTATAAGGATAATTTTAAGAATGCCTACGTTATCAAATAATACATGCAATAAAATGATATCTTATTATACATATGTTTGTTTTAAAGAAACTGATGCAATGATGAATTGTAACTTTTAGTTTTTATGCCTTTATATACCTTGTATTCTAATTTGTATTTCACTACATATCATTCTTTCCATGAAGAAAATGGAATTATCTCGAGTAGGATCTTTTGTCGACAACAACAATTTGTGCCTCATAGACAGTGCTACAATGCATACTATACTTAAAGATATGAAATACTTCTCTACTAAGAATACAGGCAACAAATGTCAATACAATTTGTGGTAGTGCAAATTGATTGAAGGCTCTGGAAGAGATATCATTTTGCCTGAAGGAACAAAATTTATAATTGATGATGCCTTATATTCTGAAAGATCTCAAAGAAATTTATTGAGTTTTAAAGATATTCGCAGAAATGGATATCACATTGAGACAACTAATGAAGGCAATATTGAGTATTTGTGCATTACAAGTATGATCTCAGCAAGAAATATGTATTAGAAAAATTGCCTGCATTTTTCTCTGGTTTATACTACATAAATTTAAGCACAGTTGAAGCATATGCTATAGTAAACCAAAGATTTACTAATCAAAATGATTTTATAATTTGGTATAATCGGTTGGGTCATCCCGGTTCAATTATGATGCGAAGAATTATAGAGAATTCATGTGGACATTCATTGAAGAATCAAAAAATATTATGACCAAATGAATTCTCATGTGCTGCTTGCTCTCAAGGTAAATTAATTATTAGGCCATCATCGGCTAAAATTAAGACAGAATCTCTTGGATTTCTGAAATGCATGCATGATGATATTTGTGGGCCTATTCACCTATCAAGTGGACCATTTGGATATTTCATGATTTTAATTGATGCTTCAACTAGATGATTGCATGTATTCTTATTATCGACTCGTAACCTGACGTTTACGAGACTACTAGTGCAATTAATTCGACTACGTGCTCATTTTGCAGATAATTCTATTAAGACAATACCTTGACAATGCTGGTGAATTTACTTCTCAAGCATTCAATGATTATTGTAATGCTATTGGAATCACTGTTGAACATCATGTAGCATATGTTCATACTCAAAATGGTCTTGCGGAATCGCTTATCAAACGGATCCAATTGATTGCAAGACCATTACTTATAAGAGCAAAACTTCTTTGTCTACATGGGAACATATTATTTTACATGCAACAATATTTATTTGCATCAGACCAACGAATTATCATAAATTCTTTCCACTACAATTGGTTTACGATCAGAAACCAAATATTTCTCATCTAAGAATTTTTGAATGTGCGGTTTATGTTCCAATTACTCCACCATAATCCACTAAGATGGGACCTCAAAGGAGGTTAGGGATATATATTGGGTATGAATCTCCATCTATAATTAAATATATTTTATCGATTATCATTTTGATAAGACTATTTTTTCAACATTAGGGAAAGAAAATAAGTAGCTGATAAAAAAAAATTAGTTGGAATGGATTATCATTGTCTCATCTCGATCCTCGTACAAATAATAAAACATGAAGTTCAGAAGATAATTCACATGCAAAAACTAGTAAATCAACTGCCAGATAAATTTACTGATCTTAAAAGAGTGACAAAGTCACATATACCAGCTGCAAATGCTCAATCAAAATTATTGTCCCTAGAGGACAACCTACTATTGCTAATAAGATAAAGGGACAAGTAAAGCATGGTAGACCAATTGGTTCCAAAGATAAAAACCCTTGCAAAAAAAAGGAGCAAAGCATTTAGATGATCAGATTGAAGATACTGTGACTCAAGAAAAGATCTCAGTATAATAACAGAAGTAATTGAGACTCCAGATGAGTCTGAGAATAAGGTACCTTATTTTAAAGAAAATGAAGAGATCTCTATCAATTATGTTATGACTGGAGAAAGATGGAACCGATATAAGATGATCGTTAACAATAAGTTTGCATATTATGTTGCATAAAATATTAAAAATAAAAATAAGGATCATGAACCAATATCTATGGAAGAATATAGACATCGACAAGATTGACCAAAATGAAAGATGCAATCGATTCTGAATTAAAATCGCTACCAAAACATAAAGTTTTTGGACTAATTGTCTAAACTCCTACTGGTGTAAAACCTGTAGGATATAAATGGGTATTCGTGCGAAAGTGAAATAAGGATAATAAAATTGTAAGGTATAAAGCATGACTAGTTGCCCAAGGGTTCTCACAAAACCCGGTATTGATTATGAAGAGACGTATTCTCCTATGGTGGATGCAGCAACTTTTTGGTATTTGATTAGTTTTGCAGTGCATGAAAAACTTGAATTGCATCTTATGGATGTAGTGACAGCCTATCTATATGGCTCACTTGATAATGATATCTATATAAAAATTCCAGAAGGATTACAATTGCCTAAAAAGTCTAACTCTAATTCGAAAGAACTTTATTCGATAAAGTAGGATTACAATTGCCTAAAAGTCTAACTCTAATTCGAGAGAACTTATTCGATAAAATTGCAGAAGTCTCTTTATGGGTTAAAACAAGTAGGGCATATATAGTACAATTATTTGACTGAATACCTATTGAAACAAGGCTATAACAATGATCTCATATGCCCTTGTATCTTTATAAAGAGATCTTGATCATAATTTGTGATCATTGCGGTATATGTTGATAATTTGAACATAATTGAAACTCCTGAATAGCTTCAAAGGGAAGCAGATTTTCTAAAACAGGAATTTGAAATGAAAGATCTTGGAAGAACAAAATTTTGTTTTGGCCCGCAGCTCGAGCATCTTAAGAATGAAATTTTTGTGCACCAATATGCTTATACAACAACATATTTAAAAGATTTTATATGGATAAAGCACATCCATTGATTACTCCAATGGTCGTAAAATCACTTGAAATCAATAAAGATCATTTTCGACCTAAGGAAGATGACGAAAAACTACTTGATCCTGAAATACCATATCTTAGCGCAATGGGTGCATTAATGTATCTTGCGACTTACACTCGACCTGATATATCTTTTTCAGTAAACTTATTAGGAAGATATAGTTCTTTGCCTACAAAGAGGCATTGGACAAGTGTTAAGCACATATTCTGATTCCTCGGAGGTACAATGAATATGGGTTTATATTATTCAAATTTGTCCAAATCCGAGTTGATAGGTTTTATAGATGCAGGATATTTGTCTGATCCTCATAATGATTGATCACAAACGGGTTATGTCTTTACATAAGGTGGCATTGCTATTTCATAGCGTTTTACAAAGCAAACAATTATGGCTACATCATCTAACCATGCCAAAATTCTGGCAATTCATGAAGCAAGCCGAGAATGTGTATGGCTTAGATCGGTAATCCAACACATTCAGAAGACATATGGATTATCCTCTCAAAAGGAGGTACCAACTATTTTGTATGAGGATAATACAGCCTGCATAGCTCAACTGAAAGGAGGGTATATCAAAGGAACAAAATATATCTCCAAAGTTCTTTTTACTCATGACCTTCAGAAGAGTGGTGCTATTAATATTCAACAAGTTCGATCTAGTGATAATCTCGCTGATTTATTTACAAAAGCACTATCTACAAAGATATTTAAAGAGTTAGTCCAAAAAATTAGACTACGACGACTCAAGGATCTCGAATGATAATTTTAAGGGAAGTGTATCAAGAGATTCAGTCAAAAGGAGAGCAAAATACTATACTCTTTTTTTCTTAGCTATGGTTTTATCCCATTGGGTTTCTTAGCAAGGTTTTTAATGAGACAGTATTTCCTCTTAATAAAAGACATGAATGATGTACTCTTTCCTTCACTAAGAATTTTTCATGGTCAAATAAATGGACTTCCAAAGGGGAGTGTTATATATGCCTCCAAGAGAAGGTTATTCCAAAAGGAGGTTATGTCTATTGGCATTACCCATGTAAATGCTTATTAAAGTTGATGAATGTAACATCTTTTTCTATGCCTATAAATAGATAGCATGAAGTTGTATTTAAGATACCCGAATGGAAAAAGAGAAAATATATTCCAATATTTTCTTTTTTCTCTTTGTTCTATTTTTAATTATATAACAAAGAAGTGGCTTTATTTTCTTTTTCTATTTTTGTATTCTTGCTCTCCTTCACCCTTTTTTTCTCTCTCTTTTGTTATTAAGAACTTCTTGATGACTGATTGTTAGATTCTTGATGATTGCTTGTTGGTTTAATTTTATCGCTTTGAGGACAGGGTGATTTGGTTCTACCAAATTTTGATATCCTTTGATCAAAAATCAGATAATGAAGATAAGTAATAATAAACCTGTAGTACTCAGATTTGTGAGAGAAATAGAATATATTAGAGGAAGAGGGGTAACTATATAACTTGTTTGAAATAGTTATTAGCCAATAGTTACTTATTTCTCATTGTTGTTGAGAATCTGTCACTCAAAGGCAACCTAGCAACTAATTCAAAAAAAATACTAAAAATCTGGTGCTTAGAATAAATTCATAGAAGAACGAAAAATGTGGGGAGCGATAGCCATCTGGGAGGTCGGGATGAATACGGAAAGAAGAAGGGTTTAAAGAGTACGAAGTACAAAAAAAAATATACAAAAAAAATAATACGAATTCTGTGACCCTCTGTCTACTTCTCTCTCTCGATTTCGTCTCTCCTTCCAAGTCGCAGCTATTTGAGAGTTTTGAGTTCTGATTCAAACCCTAGATTCGTCCTCCTTTAAGCAACTTGGGCCGCAACTACTGAACAAAGATAAAGGACAAAAAAAAGGAAAAAATGAACCAAGAGAAGACACAGGAGAGATGCGGGAGGCCACTGAGCAAGGAGACAACATAAAATATAGTAAGGCTTGCGGGAGGGGTCACGGCCACAAAGGGTTGAAAAGAAACTACCTTCGCCAGATCTATGAGAGACGGGACCAGGAGATCAGGACCATGAGATCGAGAGACGAGAGCATCAATTCTGAAGCGAGAGATGGGAGCAGGAGATCATAAGATTGGGACGAGGGCCGCTCGGACGGAAGGAACAAGCGAAAAGGATACGACCTAGGACAAAAA